>JANZLQ010000001.1:13580539-13628761 GCA_026212715.1 Elanus axillaris
CGCCTTAGATCAGCCTCCCAACATTTCAAAAGCTCAGTGCCCCAACCCCATGCTGCTGGGGACTGTCCTGAGCTTTTCCCACTGTGGCTTTGTGCTGCTCAAAGGAGCAGGCTGAGACCAGGATCTGCCAAACTGATGTAAAAAATCACAAAGAATGAGACAGAACAGCACAGTTTTTTTTATTATTATTCAAAGGAAGATGCTGCTCAGAAACATTTGATGATATGTCAAGCACATCAAGAAAGTTACTTATGATAATAGCAGTAGGAACAAGAAGTTGCTTTGGGCAAGGGCTATCATCCTGGTCTTTGTAAAAGCATCTTAAACCACGACTGCAATGAAAACAGGACAGTAATCACCCTCTTTTCCTTGCTCAGGAAGACTGATGGGAGAAGTTTGCTGCTCCCACAGACAACATAATTGTGAGATTTGCTTTGCTTAACATAGTTAATACTCATAAAAGACCACAGCACTCCAGGCTGTTTGCTAGAACAACTGTGAAGATTTTTATGGAGATATATTAGGGACATTCAGATGCTGTTTTGATGGGAGTGATGTAGAAAAATGATACACATTTTTTTTGTTTGGGAAGAGTGACAGCAAATTTTGCAACCAAATGTGTAAGACCAGACACCTGGGTGATGACCCACGTTGTGCTGCTAAACTGCACCCCTAGTATGGAAGGAATATGTCTAATCCCATGTGCAGGCATTAATGCACGCCTGCTACATCATGCAACACTACCCAAGGGTGTGAGATTAAGTCCTCTCAAGACTCAGTGGCATGGTGGTGCTTTAAAGAAACTCAGAAGCCCCCGGTCTGATGCTCCCTATCACACTGGAAAAAGCCTCACAGCCCAAATGCAAGGGGAGCAGCCATTCTAGCTCACGAGCACATTCCATCTTCTGCACTGTCCCCACCGCAGCACTATGGGGATGCAGAAAAAAACATGTGAATCCAAAAGCACCCTGCATGGATGCCGAGTTAAAGCAGAAATAGCAGGATCATGGGGTATGATGCTCTCCAGTGTCACAAGCATACAGTATCATGCTGATGCTTTGGAGTCATTTGGTGCTGAACACCAGCCCACCTCCTGGGGGCTGCAGGCTGCTCCCAGTTGTTTCTTGGGTGGGTTTTACTGAACTACAATGGCTTTGCCCATGGCTTACAGCAGCTCTGAATTTACCTTTGTGTGTGCAAAGAAGCAATAAAAGGAAATCAAATGTTAAGCACCACAGCAAGCACAAATCACTTCAGGCCAACTGTGATATTCAGATTTGCCCTGAACAACATCTTGCACCAAGTGAAGCTCATCACCTTCACTGGAACTTCTCATGGTACAACAACCTATTTCAGCAAGGAGCAGTATTTTCCTCTTAGTTAAATGTTTTCTGATGATAATCAGAAATGTCTCCTGCCACTCCTTTAAGAGCCTCCCCATCCCTTTAGGAAATAATTAACGCTGACTCCAAGAGAATTTAGCTTATTCAGTCAATGGATAACATCAAGGAGAGAGGCACTGATGACTATGCTTACCTATCTCGCACTGGTAATTTAGATAGATAGATAGATGCTAAATAGCAACTCAATTTAGCCAGCCATCCCTCAGGCTCCCATGTGATGTGCCCCACAATTAAAGTTTCAAGGGATAAGCAGAAAATTGTGGTGTTTCCTGACAGTACTGAGGAATGGATACAGCCAGAAAACAGCCCCACGGACACTCATTCAGCTGAATGAGTCTTGATGGCTTTGCTTTTGGAGCTCGACCACAAATGCAACAGGGTGTGGCAATTTACTGCTAGCAATCTGCATTGAACTGGGGGAGCCATTTCTAGTGAACATGGCCAAGCATCTTCTCAGTGGGAATGTGGATTTTTCTTTTCATGTCTCCACAAAACAAGTATCTCATAGTCTTCACCATGACCATCCCACACCATAAGCCATGAGGTCTCCAGTGCCGGTGTCCGGCACTCCCAGCACTACTCAGTTGAAACAAGCACTTGCAAAGCAATGACCAGGTGAGGCTTACACTCTGAAACACATACAAGGATGCTCGTGGACAACTCCCCAACAGAGAAAGAGGCAAAACACAGCAGAAATACAAGTGATCCCTAGGCTCTGGCACAGAGGGCAGAAATCACCAGCTGCCTGCACCTTGGGACTTTTTCCAAGTCCAGGCTGAACCCTGTGCTTGGGGGCGGGGAGGAAGAAAAAACAGCATCTTGGTTTTAATGACAGCCCCTGTTTCTGGAGGTTAACACAGCTCCTCTCTGCTGATCCTGCAGGATATTTTCAAATGTTCATTCAGCTCTGTCAACGCTATTTATGTGATCACTTCAGACTGCAAGAAAAGAGCTCAATTTGTGGCTTTAATTAACGAGTTGAGGAGGGAAGAAGTCTTGTTTTTGCTGCCTCGTATCGAGACTGCCTGCCCCCCTCACCCCGGGAGGGAGGAGAAGGCAGCGGGTGAAGCTGGAGGTGAGACATAAAGAAGTCAGCTGCTGATGCTGAGGTTTGCCTTGTTGAAAATTAAATTTGGTGATGCTCTGCAGGGGGGGCTGAAAACCCCACCAAAAGATAACAATCCTGGAGCTTTTCTGTGTTAGAAAGAGGCCAAAGCTGAGCATGGCTGAAGCCTGAGGGTGCATGGGAAACAGGGCTGCCACGACCATGGTGTGGAGAGGTGTGAGTTTATGCCTTGATAACACCCAGGTCTGATCCCTGGTCTATGGCTAGTTGCTTCTTGGTAGTGGCAGGAGGGAGGGGAGTATACTGGGCCTCTGCCTCCTCCCTGGACCCAGAGGTGATGGCCATGTCCCTCAGGTTATGGAGGACACAGGTCTTTGCAGATCAGAGGACATCTGTTCATCCCACACGTTCCAAATACGTACACCAGGTGAAACTATCTCCCCCAGACTCACCTACAACCCAAGTCCATCCCCACCCAACCCTGTACAAAGGCTCCTGCAGGGCTAGAAATGGGACTGTTTCAGGTCAGTGCCCCCATCCAAATCACCAGCAAGACTTTGAAAGCCCCTTCCCAGCCCACTCACCCTCTCCGGCAGCAGACAAGCTCTCCTTAAGTGCCTGCATGCTAACATGGAAGCTGCATCAACACGTCAGCCACCACCCCAATAAAATCAGGATGCTGCTCCATCTTCAGGAGTCACTAGGAGTTGAGTCTACCAAACCCTGCCAGCCTCAGCACTGCAAATTAAAAATCCCTACAGCGAGCAGGTGGGGGGATGCTGGAGGTGTCAGTCCTCACCGCCTTAAGCAAAACACTTTGCAGAGCCATCTGCCACCCCAAATGCTAATCGGCTGCACGTCTCAGCTTGGAAGTGATGCGCGCTGGAGCACGTCAATGTTTTCAGCGTGGGTAGGTGAAAGTTGGTCACCAGCACAAACAAGCCATCATCGTCTGCTCATCCCACCCCGCACCACCGCAGACCTGTTGGATGGCAATAGCACCCTGCGGGTATAAGGAAGCCTACCCAGCACAGCAGCTGCCAGAAGCGCAGCATCTCCATCTGGCAAGCGAGGGAGCTCCGTCTCACGGTAGGGCAGGCGGCAAATGGCGGGGAAGAAGGCAAAAGCGATGCTGGTTTTTCGGCAACAGGCCGATGAGCGAGCAGATGCTGGGATGAAATTGCTGTGGGTTTTATCCCATCCTCCCCCACGAATTGAGGGACAAAACCCAAGGCAGGTACAGAAAGCTTTGGGGAGGAGGTGTGAGCAAGCACAGGGCTAGTGATGGCCCCAGCAGCCCCCCAGCCCCTCTACCATTCAAAAGCTCAGGAATTGCTCTGAGCGCCCTTTTCTTTCATTGCTGTTGATATTGTAAAATCCCCAAAGTGTTTCATGGACCTGAATTACATAGGTATGTGTAAATATACATATAAGCAAAGCCAAGGAAGTTTGAAAGATACATTTCTCACAGCGTTTTTTTGTTGTTCGTTTGCTTTCAGCCAGTGTTTTCCTGGAAGGACGGGAGGTTTGTGCAAGCTTTCCTACCAAATCTCAGCCTGCTCCAGTCCTCATTCACCAGCACAGTCATGCAAAGAGCTCCTGGTGAGGTAGGTATGTCACCCCTGCCCTCTTTGCTGAAAGAAACCCAAATATGGACGCATGCAAAAACGGACCAAGTGATGTTTCTTTGACAAGGCCACCTTCTGCCTGGGATGCTTCCACTTTTAGGCAGAGTATCGCAGGATGATGGATTTTAGTCATGGTAACAAGTGTCACCTTGGAGAGATGGCACCTCCAGTAAATGCCCCCAATTTCACTCCGTTGCCTAACATGTTGCAAATTGAGAGCCTTTTCTTTTTTTATTTGTGGACAAACCCCACTGGCTCTGGCTAAAAGCTCCCTTGAGTCAACTGGTGGTATCTCCTAGCCATCCATAAACTTTCAATCTTGTGCACTGTTGCCCCAAAGAATTAACCTCCTCCAAAGCTGATCTGCAGCTCTTTTCCATCATTCCTGCATATTTCACTCCTCACAGGATGATGCTAACAGCCCTTCTCAAACACTGCCTATTTACATGAGAGATTTTTCCAGCCATAATTCACATTGCTGGGTGCCTGAAGATGCCTAGAAGTTATTTAATCTCTGCATTAAATATATATATATATCTATCTTTGCAGTATCCATCTCCAATCTAAATCTAAGTTGCTCACTGTAAGCAAGCCCTACCTCATTAAAAGGAGTGCATTAAAAGGCAAGACCAAGCTGAAAAGCTAAATTCAGGGCAACAGGAGCCTTTCCACTGACTTTTGCCAGTGACGAAGCCAGCACAATAAATAAGATGATAAAACACAAGTGCATCTTTCACCCAGCCCAGTGGGACAGGGATCGCCTAGCGGCCCCATGTCACCTTCTGGCTTTCCCCATGCAGTGATGCTCACATCATCCGGGCTTTGCTCAGACAACCTCAAGAATCCACTGCCTTGGAGTCTAATGAATTCAGGGGACCCACTCAAGTTCCCTAAATTATGACCTGGCTCCCAGTGACACAGAATGATTTAATCCTCACTGCTTTGCACCACAGTTAGAAAATTACCGACAGCTCGTTATCCATCTTAATCAGGAGCAGCAAACAAATGAGGGCCAGGGAGACATCCAGAAGGGAATATACCACATTACTCCTCCTTATTGATAGTGCTGTTACTTAATTTGATGTGGAGACATAACTTCAGGCATCACTAAATACTGGAGCAGGAATGTTTTGGCGCAAGGAAGATCTATGGGTGCAATTTAAAAGCAGTCTGTTTAGAAGTGGTGACCTCTACCAGAACGATACAGATCTGAGCTGTCCAGACAGACTTCAGATTATCACTCAGCAAGTTAAATAAAGACAGCAGCTCTTTGACAGTTAAAAAACACCAGCTGAAAATTGCAGCCCCACTTCTCTCTTCATCCACTGTGCTTGTGGGATGAGCGTGTCGATGGGGAGCCAAGCCCAAGGTTGACGGTCACCTCCAACCTGTCCATCCCTGGGCAGCAACATTGTTTTGCTTTCTGACACACAGCATTGCCTGTGCTGGGATGGCAGCAAGGCCCTAGATTAGACATTTGGCATGGCTTGCTGCAGGGAAGACAGCCTGGAGATGATGGAGAAAAACACGTTCAGTACAGGCATCTGCAGAAATCATAATAATTTCTGCAGAAATCAGATCAGTGGTGCCAATGACTGACAGCCAAGGCTGCCACTGGTGGGTACAAGGGGATGCCAAACTGGGCAGTTCCCAAGGTTAAAGCCCAGAAGGAGCAGAACTTTTCCACCAGCAGGAATATTGTGGATTGAGATACGATAACTGTCCTGGGTTCAGCTGGGATAGACTTAATTTTCACAGGGACCTGGGAAACTGCGGGGAGTCTCAACCGTGAGAATGAACCTTTTTAATCAGTTTTTAACAATCCAAGACTCGTGCAGATACTCTAATAAAACTGGTCTGGGCACACTGAGGAAAACAGGGCAAGCAGTGTGTTTCCTGCTGTTTTAGACTATTTGCCTCATCATATGGGCATCTCCCCCAAGCCTGTGCATCCAGCCTCTCTGTTTCTGATCCCAAGTGCACCAGAATCAAAGCTGGGAATACATCTGAGTGCACTTTGAACTCCTGCAAAACCTCTACCCCAGTTTCTCCATTTTACTGGGATTCTAATCCAGTGGTGAGCTATGGACTGTTGACCAGCAGAGTTAGGCATTGCTGCAGTACAAATTAATAGCTAATATCAAATTCATAATAATTTACCCACTCTGCTGATTGAATAATACACCCAAATTGAGAGCAGCATTGAAGTTGAATCACTGCCACCAAAGTCACGGAGTAGCCAATGTATAGCATATGTCAGGCTCAGCTCTCAGACAGCAGAATTGCAAATCGCAGGGCTACAGACCTAGCCTTAAATATAGGGTTTCCCTCCGCTCTTTTAATATAAAATGCCAGTTGGCATTTTCAAAGTCACCTATGGGATTTGCACACCAAATTCCTCTTCATTTTAAAAGGATCTATGTGCGCAAATACCTTAATCAGCACTGAAAACTTTAGCTTATGGTAAAAAAAATGCACAGACAAGGTGCTCAGCATTGCACAGGCAGATATTGTGCATATAGAACAGCTTTTTTGAATCAGATTTTTACTGTGTACATTCAAGGTTGAAGAAGGAAAATAGTAACACCTCAAGGACAGCAATAACCATCTATTAAGTGAGAAATGCATGTTTCAACATTTACCTGACCAAACAAAAAGGATTAGCTCTTAAAAATCTCTTTGCAGACAGCATAAAGCTTTGGTAGTAATCCATAGATCCTTTTCAAAAATACAGGTAGATTTTAATTGCAGGCAATGAAAGCTACTCCTAGGCCATTATAACCTTTCAGTTAAGTAATAGGCTTTTAAAAAGTTGTCTAAATAGATATTTCCCCAAATGAACTCCAACAGCACTGAAGGTACATTAATTCTTTTAATGGTCCAAACATGGCAAATAAGGTGAGGTGGCTTTTTTTGGAGCTGGTATCAAACAGGTTAATTTAAAAGAAGTCAATTAATAAAACTACCATTAAAATATCATATCAGCTAACAATGTTACCAGTAATATCAGCAGCCAAAGGAAGGAAAAGTTGGATCTTCCAAGAGAATAAACCTGTAAGTGAAGAAATATATATCCAGAGGGTATATATATATAACGAGCCATTGTGTTTCTGCTGCCTTCACCTTGCCAGCTTGGGTCCCAAGAGCAGCCATGGGACAGGCTTGGTCCAGGTGATCATGCCCTTATAGCTGGTACTTCCCCCATCACCCAAGAAAGGAATTGGGATGCAGAGTGGAAAATGTGGCTGGGCACTTGGCTGGATGTTCATCCTGCCCACTGCAATGGTGCAAGGCACCGTCCTCGGACACTGGCAGGGAGCAGCAGTGCTTTGCCCATGCAGACATGAGGGGAAACCCTTACCTAGGGAAGCTAGTGGCAAAATAGCCCTCGATTGCCAAAGTACCAGGTCTTTACTCTCTGCCTGGGTATCTCCATTCAAAGGCGAAGGTTAACAACAAAAGAATAACAGCTGGGACTTTTTCTCTGGGTCTTCTGAGCTTTTAGCCATCTTATTCACATCTTGGTTGTGCTCGGTGTGAAAATTTAATGATTTTTATGGCCCATTTTAACATTTTTATGTCTTTTTTCTTCAGAAAAAAACCCCACATTTGGTGTAAGAATTAAAACGGTATTTCATCCTTAACTGCAATCACAGATGATGTATGGAAGAGAGCTGGCTGCATGTCAACTCAATATAAAGCCAGAATTGAATCTAACTTGGTCACTACAGCTGTGCATGATGTTTTATGGGGTGGGTTTTTTTCATATCAGTCATAAATGAAATGCAAACTGTGACAGTGCTAATTTTGTATAAAACGGGAGGAATAAAATGCAAAATAGGGAAGTTGGGAGGGAAGAACCAGGATTACTATGCATTCTACTGAATGTGCAGTCTACTGAAAACCCAACCCACTGTTGGATAATGAAACTACAGTGGTTAATGCACAATGACAGTTGCACCACCATACACATTAGTTGCAGCAATGGTTGCCTGTTGGTATGAGTAAACCTCTGCGCAAACCCCTTACTGGGGGGAAAAAAACCACATGCTCAGGATGAACCTTCAGCTCCTGTCTGAAAAACAGATCTTCATCACAATCCAGATGACTGTGGGAATGTGTCAATTGGTAGAAAAATGCCTTTCCACTGTTGTGAGATGAAATGTGATGCTTTGAGAGCATCAGCATGGTCCCCCTTTATCTACCTCACAACAGATTTTTCTGATGAAGGTTTTGAACGTGGGATCGTGTTAGAAATGGAACTTCAAAGCAAAGCAAAAACTTTTCATGTTAGAAGAGAGCTGCTGCTGAAATCATTGCTTTATACTCTCGGCTCGTGTTTGAGTTGTTGGGTTTTCTGCTGCCAATTTTGAACAGAACCTCATTTTCACACTTTGTGTGACACAGCAAGCTCATCTCCTGCTGTCTTCACCACCATTCCCATCCTCCTGGCCTCCACAGTCTTCATCACCATTCCCATCCTCCTGGCCTCCAGAAGGACGGACACAGAAATGACTAGCCACAGGCAGGCAAGACCCAAGTGAAAGCTGAATTTAATGAACATATATGTGTATAAAAGCTAAAAGTCTAAGTCAGTCACCAAAGCTTCCCTGTCTAGTGAAAGGATGGACTCTTCTGGAGGGCATTTAACAGAGCCAAGTGGCATCAACCTTTGGATTTGCCTTTTTTTCACCTGTATAAACTCAGCTTGGGCTGCAGTGGCAGAGCTCCCACTTCTATGCAAATCCGTACAAATGACGTATTACCTGGAGAAAGGGAATAACCACAATGGCAGAAATAGAATTTCTTAACTTGTGTGTGGAATTTAATTACCTGCCTGGGACATGGAAAAGGAAACTCGAGAAAAAAGCTCCCCTCCAACCCCACCCCAAGCAAGTGATAACCTTGGTGTTACAGAGACAAGACATAGTGCTGCTGTGCCAAAATCTGCAGCTCTTGCGGGAACAGAAGGAGGAGGAGGAAGGAGCAGGGCAGGACAGATGGACCTTGAGGGCACACACGGTGAGAGCAAACCACTGCAAGGATGGGCACACTTTGGTCTGATGGACAGATGAGACACACAGAGGCTGGTGCTTCTGGAATAAACAGGCTCCTAAACCCTTCTGCTGGGACCTGCCCTAATTTCGCCAGCAGCTGCAGAAGCAGCTTTAATCTGTGTTTTGTCCCCCAGATTTTGCTCTTCCAAGGGCCCACTATGCTACCTGAATTTAATGGTATCCATGGCATTTCCACAATGCTTTCTGATGGTGCTGTGCAAAGAGTCAGGTTGCTAATAAAAATAAAATGAGTGGTGCTGGTTTTGCATGTGAATAGTTGCATTTAATGAAATCATCAAATAGAAAAGGATCGTCCTTTCCTTTGCTAATAATTCTAGGTGCCACTACAAAATGCATTACCACAATCTATGTGGGCTTTTATACTCCAGCAGATGCCATGTGATATTATGCTGATGTGCCAGGACAGCATAGTTATTTTGCACTGTAAGGCAGCAGCTAGCAATGACGAAAGGCCAGGGAAAATTTATGGTGGACACAGGTGGTTCTGCATCCCTCCCCCCAAATTTTCAGAGGAGTGCTTCGTTACCCTTCATTCTGCCAGTCTGCTTTTATTACTTAATTACTGGGTAAAACTATTACTCATTCTCCGGTCTCAGTGGCACCACAGTATCCGAATGGCTCGCAACCAAGAGCCTGTTATCATCACAGCATCCCTGTGGGGCAGGGAAGTGCACAGGGCAAACTGAGGCACAGAAGCAGTGTGCTGCTTGAGGGGATGTGGGTTATTAAAACTAAACCCAGCAGACAACTATTTTTAACAAAACTTGCAGGAACATGATGGGTTTGATGCTGCAAGCTGCATTTTCAAATGTGATGGAAATTGGTTCAGACCTTACTGGCAGGGGGGAGGAACTGCGGGACAGAGCAGCAAAGGGATGGACAATGACTTCCAAATGAAAGTCCCCATTTCTGAGGGTTTCCACACTCTTTAGCAAGTACTCCTTGCCTTGTTTTTCCTGCATTCATTCTGTCCTTTGAAATTTTTTTAAAGCCAGAAAGGGGATTTAGATATTAGAACAGCTACTGACCTGATACAAGTTAACGATTTTATAAAACACCTAAAAAAAATGCTTTACTTTAAAAGATTGATGTTTCCTATTGTATTTTTTCAGTGCCAATTAATTACTTAATTCATTAGCAATGTAACACAAGAATAGTCTTTGAAAATCTGGTGCTTTGTGTAGATGCCTTTAATTATGGATAATTAAATACTGTGGAAGGACCTGATTATACCTCTGAGCATTTTCTAATCTGGGAAATGAAACACGCTCTTGTACTCTTGAATGCATATAACAAAAGATGAGCTCAACAACTACATGCACTAAAAAAAGATGGAAAAAAAGCACCCCAAAATCCAGACCAGCCCCAAACCCCACAACTAAAGGAGGGTAGAAATTCCTGGGGAAGCTTGATGGCTTTGTGCACACCCTGCCTGCTCGAGTTCTCCAGACGCAGTTGTATCCAGTCCCTGCCTTGTCAGGGATATAAGCAGAAGCCCAAACGAGCTCAACAGAGACGCTGCAGCCAGAGAGCAAACATGGGCTCAGGGCAACTCGATGTTAACGCTTGCTAAAGTTGGGAACAGATTTCCAGATGGTCCTTTGTACATATGGCTGCAATAGCCAAAACTGCTAAAAAGAGCAAAGCAGTCTCCAAATGAAATCAGGGCTGACCTTGGAAGATGAAAACTTGCCAACACCAGAAGTTACTCTATTAGTTTGGCTTTGCATTCCTTCCTCTTTCCTTTTTTAAAAATTTTGCTCCTCTTCATTCCTCCACAGCAACCGCAGTGAGAAAGTCAGCATCCAGAGGGCTATAATAACCAGCATCACTGTCTCAGAAAGGGTTTTAAACTCAGAGGCAAGCCAGGGAAATGTTTGTTTTGAAGACTGCATCGCCCCAGTGCTTTCAAGACAGATCCCTTCCCTACCGCAGCTGAGATCCTGCAGTAGGGTCCAAGGAGGTTTATTTTTGGCTCTTTTTGTACTTGCTGGAAAAAAGCAGAGGGAAAGGAGGGCCACTGATGTCTAAATAAAGCCAATTTGTGCTGTAATGCCAGGCACCCTCGCTGTGTACACTTTCCCTTCCTCCTCCCCCCAGCCTCTTATTTATACCACAGCCAATTCCTCCCAGCAACCGTGCCCCTCCTCTGCCCTCCGCAATCGATTGTCTTCTACCTTAATTAAAAGCCACCAATTACGGTGCCGAGTGATAAAACGAAGCCAGAGGCTTTTCGTTGCTAGCGGCCAGTCCTGCTTGGCTGGCTGGGAGCTGACTTTTGCTGCTGGTAGCCCGGCCCAGCTCCCTAATGAACAGCAGGTTATGGATGCACCGAGCACATATGCTGCGAACGGGACCGTTAAGCACCGTATTGCAAGTGAGCCATCAGCCAGCAAGACTACTTATAGCGAGCACAGGCCAGGGCTGGGTAAACCTCCAGTGGATGCTTTTAAGAGCAAACAGCATCTATTTATCCCCCCTGATTCTTATTTTGCATCCTTCTTTCCTGGGCTGTGAAGTGATTGCCAAATTCAGTGAATAACTCTGTTGTCTTTATGGAAGATATCTCTCAGCAGGAAAATTTTGGGAGAAAAATCAGGACGGGTCCTGTGAAACCTTAGGGGCAGGATGATACAAGGGGGACAAATAAATGAGCTTCACACTGGCACTGATTGATCTGGAGAAACAAAAAGAAAGAAAATGTCACTCCTAACATGTGGGCTGCCTGTCCGTATTAAGAAGTCAAAGTAGCAACTGTGACTTTGTGGCTGCTGATGTCCAAGTGTGGGGTGTTGTTCTGCCCCAGAGAACCTCTCCTGGGGTGTACAGCCAAAATCCTTGACACAGCAGCTGATTTCAGCCAAGAAATGTAAAAACTCAGTAACCACGAGGTGAAATGCACGACTAGACACTACAGCATATCAGACGTTATCAATGCTGCCCAGCGACATGGTGCCTACGTCATTTGTCAGGATTATCTATCTGATGCTGCCAGAAAGGCTCCTTCCTAAGGCAAGGGGTCAGAGACTCACTGCCAGCCCCTCACCAAGAGGTTACCTCCTCCCAGCGTGATAGCAGTGGGGGTCACGCTGAAAGACAGAGGTGTAGCAGATCCCACAAAGACAGCAGTAACACCTTATAAAAGGTGTCATTACTAAAAGGACATTGAAAGGTGCCAGGCCTGCAAGCACCGCCAGACTCACTGCTGCTTTGACCTTACCAGTTGGGAAAGTTTTGGACATAATAAGCTTATGTGGGGGATTTTATTTAATTCCACCACCCACCCCCCCCCAACAGATTAGTGGAAAACAAAAAGCCTATGCTATGTAGCCTCTCTGGTGAGCCCCCATGGCAGTGACCTGCCTATTAATGCATACAGTGATGGAGAATCATTGGGTTGTCCCCACCAAGGAGTTGATGTTCAACCAGCACATACTTGGGTTTACTGCAGACTTCCCTGTGCTAACATTTCGTGTACCAGAGCAGGCTGTGCCTAGAAAGCCTGATCCCCAGTCGGGAGGACAAAATGAATTGATTTCCTTGATGCACCTTGAGCATCACCTTCACATCTGGCAAATCCTATTCCAAGAAGGAAAAGCTTTCACAGGCTGCTTTGAAACCCCAGTGCATCTACAAGGCAGGGAGAGCCCAGCCTGTTTGCTGTTTGACCAGCCAATCTGCTGGTCCCTGTCAGCATCCCACGTGAACCTGCCAAGCGGCATCACTGCCGCTGCTCCCAGTTAGCTGGTGGTCTCCTCTAATCTCGTCTCTGGCTATGGGATGGCCATGGCACTTTGTTTAACCTGCAATTAGGAGAGGAGCTTCTTGCTTGCTCACATGTGAACCAAAGGAGGGAGAGGGCAGGCAGCACTTCCCTAAGATGGAGAAAACAAGCAGGGGAGAAGGGGCAATGCAAACTGCAAAAAACACTACTGCATGCAACAGAGGAGTAAAGGAAGTCCTGGTTTTGTTGCTGGGGCCTTACAATCCCTTCCTTCAAGGCCATTCCCCTTCCATCACCATTCCTCGGGCCTTTAGATCCATAGATATAACTTAGGCTAAATCTGTCAAGAAAAGTAATCACCTTTATTTCACAGCTTGACCCACTTGAGAAACCCAAGGGGCCATTTGGGCAGGGAAGTCCCCCAAGTATGGGTGAAGCTGTTCAAGAAGGAGGTTCACACCGAGCAGCAGGAAAGCTGAACCAAGCACAGCCCCTCTGCATTGCTCAGTTGCTAACTCAGATTTTGGCAAGATCTTTTTGGCAAAAAATGGCAGCAAACCCAAGAAGGCAGAGCAGCAATGTAGCGGGGGTGCGTGTGGGTGTGTGCGCACAGACCATCCTAGCCCAGACAAGCAAGCTCCAGTCACAGATAATGCATCCCAGGAGGACAGCTGGCTGTAACTTCACTGTTCGGACTCACCGTTCGTCCCGACGGGCAGTGCTGCCTCGCAGGGGCAACAGCAGCAGCATCCCCCAATTTGGAGGGTGCGAGGCTGGCTTATATGGGTGCAGAAAGTGCTCCTGGCTATTTTTGCTTGTAACAGCTTTGTTGTGGAGCTGTTAGGACAAATGGGGGGGTGTTGGGGGGGGTGTTGGGGGGAGGGAAATCCTCAGCTACTGAAAAAGTATGGGTTTTTCTCTTGGAGCAAGGCAGCCAGGCTAATTTACACCAATCTCAGGAACTGGATCACAGTGTATTTGCTCCCTAGGGTCGGCACAAAGTAGCCAAGAAAAAACGTGGTTTCTGTGCAAAACATAGCAAATATATCTGATTGTTACTACTGTGGACACATTTCCATTTTTAATCACAGTTTTCCAAGTCCTTAATAATTATCGTCTGACATTTCCTGTAATACCTTTCTTTTTGTTTGACACAGCTTGAAAAGTAACCAAAAATTCTCTCACTGCTTTCCTTGTAGCACAGTGAGGGTACCAGAGCCTCACACACATCAACTGCAGCGTGTTGAACAAAAGCAAGCTAAATTCATTCATCAGTAGCTGGCAGCCACTGCCCTGATCTGTAACCCAGCAGGCAGGTCTGAGACTGCTGTGTCGATGGGAAGGGGCTGGTGCCCATGCTGCCCACGCGACTGTCGGCCTCTGCTTGCTGGGAGATAAGGGATGACACATTGGATGCTGCTGTGGACCCGGTTCAGATGAATAATCCTCATGCAGAAGGAGTCCCCTGGACGTCAGCGGTGGCTGCGATGAGTCAGAGATCAGAGAACAAGGCTTTTCTGGAAGGAACACCCAATATTGGCTCAGCCCTCCTGAAAACAGAGGCTTTGACTTGCGAACTGAGCTGGCTCAGCTCTGAAATGCTGCATGTTGGCTGCAGTGCGTTCCCCAGCCTCTGCTCAGACACAGCCCGAGGAGCTGACAGGGGGATTATTTACTCCCTGGTTTCTGTAGTCCCTTCTGTATGTGGTGAAAGCTGAGAGGGGATGGCATGAAATCACGCTGGTATTTTGATTCACAAGCCAGAAACCAGGCAAATGCACTGACCTGAGCTAATGAGACTCAGGAGTACTGAAGCAATATCGAACAAGGACTCTTCCACCTGCACCTCCTGACATTTCCCATGCATTTCAATCAGCTGAGAAAGTGCAATTCAAGGTGCTATTCTGCAAACAGCAAAGCCTGCGGGCCTGATCCTGCAAGAAGGTGCGGAGGGTTTTCCGAGAAGCTCTGGGTGCCAGCAGCCCTCTCCAGCCAAGCATGGATGGCGGGAGCCCCAAAGGCATCTAACCCCAGAGGAGTATTTTAATCCCCTCCTGGACCTGACTACTTACCCAGGTGAGGGTGATAGCTGAGCAGGAAGGACGTTTCCCATTGCGGTCGGAGCTATTTCTGCTATTCCTCTCCCACTCAAATGGGGAGGAACAGTCAAAGTCGCAAACTTTTTGGTTTTAATAAAAATCAGAGCAGGTTGTCTGAAACAATTCACTGGGCAAAAATCCCCTTCATTTGCCTTCCCTATTTGAAATGTTCCAAATTATAAACCAAAGATATACATCCAAAACCATGTCACCCCCTCCACCCTCCCAGATTTGAGTCAGTTTATTTTGAAAGCACTAAAATGGGGCATCTGATCATTTCAAGGTTTTATCCCAACCTTTTTTAATGTACAAACCGCGAGTTTGCTATAATTGGCCTTTTTCCCAGGGACATTTCAGTGAGTCAGCATTTTCTGACCAACATATTCCCATTTTCTTCAAATACTGTCAGCTGGCTGCAGTGAAGAAAATCTGAGCTTTGAAAGGTTGGAGAGAACTTTGTGAGCTCATCTTCACACAGACCCATTTCTCTCAACAGATCCCTGTACAAGGCTTCACTACTTTTCTTTTTGGCACATCAGTTCCTGCTCCATTTATTCTAACAAACATGAGCTCCCCTACCAGCACTACCTGGCACAGAACATTTTTAACTGGGACAAAAATGGGGCTTAGCTGACATAAAATGAGTTATACCAGTTTACATCAGTTGTGGGACTGTTCCATATTGAAGTTTTTTTTCTTAAAACTACTTACTGAATTCCTTGTGGCAACTATGATTTCAGAAACAGGTACAAGTGGAATACGCATGTCCTAGAGTTTACCTGAAAAGAATAAACCTGGGGAGCCTCCATGCACAAGAAATACAACATTGCTGACACGGTGTAGAATACAGCTGAGGCTACAGGAGTTCGGGCATACCCAAGGGAGTTCTGACTGCTCTTCCACCTTCTTAGGAGGTGAAATCTAACCTGCAGTTGACATCTTTTGTGCAATAATAAGGTTGAATCATACATACAATTAGATCACACACATCCTGAGTGCATTGTGGACAGGGCAGATTTCAAACTCTGTTAGGTAGGACTGGCAGTCTGTGGTGTTTTCCATACCTTTTGAAGGGGTTTTACCTTGACTTTTTGAGTTTCTACCATGAGCAAATTCTGATTTTTATGGCTTTAAGTTTCAAGAACTTGTGTACAAAAAGAAATTATAAGGAATACAGGCACACCTACACAGGGTTGCTAAGAGTGACTGTCTTTAGCAATGAGACCCACCTAATACATACCTACATCCCAAAGGATGGGTTCCTTCAGTCCAGCAGAAAAGCAGCATGTCCTCAGGACACAGACAGAAGTTAGGAGGACCATGGGGCCACCACTGTCTTTGGTAATGACCTACTGTATCACCTAGAGTGCACCACTGCCCTCCTCCCTACCTCCTCTCCCCCCCAGTCCCTATTTCAGGTGTAGGCTCTGCACCTCAAGTCTCTACACATGAAGTCTCCTGGTGGCTTAGTGCTTCTGGAGATAAAAATGATAATGGGTAAGAATGCAGTGGCAGCTTTTCTTGTGGAGGGACTCAGAGTTTGTACTTATCTATACTGTTAAATAAACCAGGGCATGAGACTCTCCTCTGGCTCTAATGCCATGTGGCAAAGACTGGCCACATCCAAACCACCCGACACTTCTCCTTGGACCTCCTCCAGACACCAGGAGGTGCCCTCTTCACCCTAAGATGTAATTATTGTGTGTGCATTTCTTTGGACTGCTTGAGCTAGCAGGAAGGTGGCCCTGCAGCCCAGCCGGGTGATGGTCCCTTAGCACCAAGGGTGCTGTACATGCCTCGGGGTTGGGGTGAAGACATGGCTGGGTGGTGGAGCACACAAAGCCTGCTAAAACAGCACTGGCTGACTGCTGCTACTTACATGTGCCACCCATTACAAAGTGCTGACAATCAGGGTCCCATGGGTGAGTGGTCTGCCCAGCCCTCCTTTATTCAGCTGTACCAATATGGCCAGAGGTGTGAGGAATCGAACCACACCAACCCAACCAGCCAAAGCAAAGCAAACCACACCACATCCTTGCCTCTTTTCCACTGGGCTTTTATTTGCTGATGACCAAGCCCAAGCTCTTCAGTCTTAGGTATGAATTCAGATCAACATTGCAGAACGTTTTTCTAAACACAAACACAGAAAGCAAGAAATTATCCCCAGCCAGCCAAGCTCTTTGCAGCATGTGCTGCAGGAACTGAGGCAAGAAAAGCCTCCGGCAGCAGGAGAGATGCCCTGGTGCTGAGCTCATAGATGTGCCCTGAGAGCTGAAAGCACCCATGGAAAGCCAGAGCATGAAGACAGCTAACCAAGAGGGAGAGGGGTGGGCCAAGGGGGTGGAGGGAAATGGATGCTGATGTTTATGGGCAGAAGAGCATCTCTGGGCAACAGGGACCGGCAATATCTGATGGCATTCTTGGCACTCTACCAGCCTCAAGCCTGTCCTACAGAAACCTCCTCCAGGCAGCACAGTTCAACCACTGTCACACAGCATTATTGCTGCCACATATAAGTAACATTCTTTCACCCTTACTCGGACATGCTGTAACAAACTGTGGGTCTCTCTGGCAAATGGTTCCACCAAACTTGCACTTATTTTCACTCTGCCCAGGAGATGCACTCCATCAGCAAATCAGGGATAGAGATGAAGAAAAAACGCACCTTAAAAGTACTTTTTAGTCTGTCCAGTTGAACTGATTGGTGAGTTGGCAAGCGTCACAGGTTAGGCTGATGTGCAAACATACAGTAGTACCCAGAATGAGATTACTGCACTGATTTCCTTCACAGAGGTGCAATGATGTAGAAGAGACAGAAGGCTGTGGCTGAAATGCAGGACTCTACCAAAAAAGCAGAGAGGATGGAGACGTAGAAAAGATGGAGGGAAGGAAAGGAAGCAGGAGGAAAAAAATTCTAAGTGCCTTTTTTAATTCCATGTTTTCTCAGACTTGCTTAGCTCTAATCTTTAATTCATATTTTCATTACAGTCTCTTTGCTCTGTAAAGTCTGCATTTCATGTAAAAGGAGCAGCTCAAACATCAACTATTTGACATAAGTCAACCCCTTGTTAAAGTCCTCTGCTCTACATATATGTAGGCTCCAATAAAAGAAGCATTAAACATTCATTAAATTAGAAATACATGAAGACAGTGTCTGCCACTTTTCTCGTACAGATATGCTTAATAATCCCAACCTTCTAGAGCAGCAAAAGCAAACCCATATCTAATCCTTTTAGAAAGCCTGACCATGCAAAACACCCCAGTCTCCTGCAATTTGCCTGTGAGTCACCCAGAGACTATTAGCTCTTGCAGGTCAGATCCTCAGTTGGAGTAGATCAGCATAAAACAACGCTGCCGGCATTACACCAAGTGACACGGACTCAGGATTTGGCTTTAGGCTTCTCTTGCAGCAACATGGTTTACAGCAATGTAATTGGATAATAATGTCACTTTTGGTCTCTTAAGTTACACCAAGAATCTGATCAGGTGGGGAATAGCAACACCACACCTGCTTTAATTTCAGTACTGCCTGGGCTGCTTGTGTTCTGCAAAAGGAACCTGGTTTCCCAACCTGAATCTAGGAACTATTCCCCCCCAAAAAACCCAAACCCACCCCCTCCTCTACAATATACGATCATGATGAAGGTGGATCTTGAACTACCACTGCCATAGGCTTGTGCACACAAATTTCAGCAACATTCTCCCAAGGGGAAACAATCACCGATGAGCAGATGCTTCTTCATAAATATTTCTGAGTTTAAAGAGCAGCGCAGACCATGTAATATGTTTCCCACATCTCTGTGAGCTGTGTCTGCTTAATGACAGCTTTGGAGCAAGTCCCATCCAACAAATGGCTTCTCATAATCCTCCCCGATTCTTCTCTTTAGGATGCCTATAAGTACTCATTTTGAACTCTGCTGGGGTGGAAGCATGGAAACATGGTTAGGACCTGGAGTACAAATTCAGGATAGTGGCTGTCAGCTCCTGCCTGGCCTTTGGCTGTCTGGCAGAGTCTTCTCGTGCCTTGTTTAATATGTGAATTATCCTTTTCTTGCTTCCTGGGCACAAGAAGAGACCAGAAATGCTCAGGAAGCATTAGCTGACCTGCGAGCATGCAGCTGGGTCAAAAGGAGCTGCTGTCCCGCTGGCTCCCTATCGCAGCACTCTTTGAATTGAGCTTTTCCCGGCAGCATCCCTGTCACTCTGACACTACACAGTCCAGCAGCTACCACTTTGTGTGAGCACTGAGCTGTGTGATAGAATTAATCACATTAAGCGCTGTTCAGTTCGTGTCTTTTTTGTTCTCTAAAGGCTTTTCCTCTCCTTTGCCTCTTTTAGTCTCTCCTAAACTTCAGGAGGTGGCAGATTCAGCTCAGCCCTCCTTGATGCTATCCGGCACCAGGATGGTTACTTTTGGAAGGTTTAACCTCTATATACCTTTCCAAAGCTTTTCACTGTTATTAGATGACTCTTCCAACAGCTGTGTCCACAACAAGCAGGTCATAGTCTTGAATCAGCAGGGCTTTCAAGCATCTGGGTAATCCAACTGTGTGAGATTTCCAAAAGCAATGGAGGGGCTAGCTCTTGACAGATGCTTACATACCTAACTTTCATCGGCAAGTTCAGCATCTATGTGCCTTTAACCACTTGGCCCAAAGTGATGGAGGTGAACGAGCTCCACTGAAAATAATTTCAGTGAAATGACTTCTTTTTTCAAGGAAAACAGTAAGGCAAGTACTTAAGTATTTTGTCAGGTCGGTGACTGCCTGGCCCAAATACACTGCCTTGTTTTCAGTCTTGATCTTCTACCAGCTTTTAAATCAATCCTTTTTTCCTCTGTTGGTAATCAAATCACTCCTTTAATCGAGCTAATAGGGCACCACAGTTTACATTCCTGTTGGTAAACACACAAGAACATCAGCCGACAAACAATCAAAACCGCATCCTTTGTAGTCTCAATCTTCCAAAACCATTGATTTTCATAGCTGGCCATGAAGCCTCGGTGCACTTGGCTCTGTCATTGCAGTTGTAAGGTGGCTTCTACAGGCTCTGCAAAAATGGAAGCCAACTCATGATTTGGGGTGGCATCTCTGCATCAGCACAGCAGCACTAAGGCGTCAGCTGTGAAACAACCGCCAGCCCCCACGTGCTGGGCAAGTGCTGCCCAAAGAGAAGCAGGTCCTTCCGGTGACCCCTCAGCCTGAACATCTGGATGGGGTGGTGGTGGGGGGGTCAACTGAGTACCCAAAAAGCTGGCTGGCTGCCATGAATACTTCATCCACCAAGAACGAAGAAGGGTGATGTGGCTACACTACGCCACTGGCTTCGGTCTCCGGGACCGATGGAGAGGATCGTGGAGTCCAGCAAAGTCTGGCATGAGGGATACATCTTCTTCTTGGTTGGTCACATTCAACTTGCATCTGCACAATCAATCAGCATATTGCATAGACTTTGACTGAAGGGGTTTTAACTGCAATCTTAAAATCTGGCCATTTCAGGAATTCCTGAAATAAATTAGAAGAGGAATTTTATTTAGTTGGGTTTTTTCTAAAGGAATCTCCCCATGGCTCCAAACCACTGTTTTCCATAAAGTAAATGAATGTGAAGTCTTCTCTCATCCTCTTGCCACATTTTCTGTGTCATCTTTATCCTGCAATAGTTGTATATAATCAAATGGCAGACAAAACATCCTCTCCCCAAAACCTTCCTTTTTTCCTCAAACTTTTAGTAAGTTTTTTCCACACTTCATTGATTTTTTTGTCACTGATCATGTTAGAAGCAGATGCTTTCCAAAACAATGACCTGGAGATTCAGTGATCCACATCTTGCAGATAAATAACAAGATATATTTATGCAATAAAGCACAGGTAACTTAATATCCAGGCACTGGATTATTCGATATTAAAATCTTGGCACTTTTCAAGATAGCCTATAATTTGGAACAATAGAGACCACATGGGAAAGCTCTTTTTTCCAATATTGGTTAACAACTTGCACTGTTAATCCATTACCTTCACCTAAAATACAATAAATAATTTACATTTATATGGAGCCTTTTGTCTCCCCAAATCCCAAAGGTTTTGCAAAATAAACACATTGCATCGCCCGCCTAAGACAATACCTGGGCATTGTTTTGCTTGCCTCCCTGATTCAGAAGGAAGAGCCCTGTTCATTGACTGCATTGCCAACACCTCGTTCTGTGGCATCTAGATTTTCCTGGGAGGTCTACCCACCCAAGTGGTAATCAGGATTAACCCTGCCTAATTTATGAATGTAAATGAAGTTCCTGAACCAACTTTCACCCAGCATGTGGCTGGGCAGGACAGGAACAGCCTGGCCTGGGGGCTACCTGCCCACGTCCCAGCACCAACTCCCCAAGCTGTCCACAGTGGAGCTTTTCCAAAGGGACACCCCTTCGGCCCTTGGGGACTTCCAAAAATCTTCCACTTCGAAAAAAGGCATTTCTACATACCACTTGCTAGGAAAAGTCAGCCTTGCAGGTCAGCCCATTGGTATTGTTCTACACAGTGGTGTGCAAAATTCACTTAGGGACACGTGTAAAGCACATTTGTTTGCTAAAGGAAAGGTTGCCCTCGGCTTCGATGAGCTGGGGAAATCCTCAGGGGTTTTCTGGGCAAAACACGCTGTGTTATGGAAGGAACAGGCTAGGGTGTAGAATGCTTATTTCAAATTAACTCAAACAGAGAAATAATGAGCAGCAAGTTTATATTCTCAGTAAATAAAGAGAGAAATGCAGCTTTATATGCATGGAAATAAATTATTATTTACTCGCTTTTGTGCTCCTGCCCTCAAAGATGAAGACATTTGTATAGAATTATTAATATTTATAGCATATTACAATAAATACCCGTAAGAGCTTTGCCTGAATACAAGCTATTTTACCGAGGTAAAATCTGTTGAAGGTCAAAGGGATCTTTTGCTTGTGTATGGAGGGCAGGATCAGATTCTTTACTTTGAAATCTGTATCAGCTGTGATAATTTAAAACTTTAATTAAAGACTCAGTGACAGATTATCTACAAAATGTCTTCCTGCTGCCCAGTATTTCATCACGAATGTCTCCAGAAGCCCATGCTAACGTGAGTAAGCACACTTGCCAGGAAGTATTTCATTGTGGACATGTTAGCTTTTATCTGTCTTGTTGGGTAACAAATTCTTTTGTTGAGGATTGGTGGCAACAAAAATTAAATTAAAAGCAAAACCAGACCCCAAAACAGAAATTTATAATGTTTATTCTGTTCATCCCTCAAGAAAATGAAAGTGCCAAGGCAAAGTCTATTTTAGCAATTGCGTTAATGTATGTGTAAATGGGTGAAGGCGCCTTGGAAATGCTCTGAAAGAATTTCACACTTTAGAGAGGAGAAGTTAACAATTCTATTGTGGCATTTATTGGAATTTTTAAATTAATTTCCCTGACACAGCTGTGCCATAAAATCCCCCATAATGATGAATTTTTGCTAATGTTGAGATTATTTTTGGATACAATTCTGAAGGAACACTTTGTAAAATCAGGAGAACACAGGTTGCTGGGAATGCTGTGCTGCCCTTTCCTTGCCTCCACTCACCTCCAGCTTTTCCCTGAGCAGCTGCAAGGCTGGTAATTTGAAATTGCATCTGTTTTTTATTTCCACTGAGCAGCAAACAGGGGACGGATGCACAAGTGGTGTGAAGCTGAGCCCCCTTAGAGCAGTGGGCAAAGATTGGTGTGTCACTAATGCAGTGTGGCACTGGAGAAAGGACCTCCAAGGCCACCTGGGGACTCCCTGCTGGAGCACATCCCCCCCAGAAGGGGCATGGTGGGAGTGGGTGGTTTCAGCTTGGAACAAACAGGACTGGGCAAGGCAAAATGCAATTAATTTCTCCCTTTGTGCACAGCAGTAGGTGAGAGTTGTTTGGAGTTGGCAAAGAAGAGGAACCAATTTAATCTGGATCACAGATTAAACCATATTAAGAGAGGTAGGTGACAATACAGTAGATATCCCCCCTAGTCCCTGCATCCTCACCAGACCACATCCAAAGGGTTGAAGGAAACGTAAAGAGCAACCTTGCAGCAATGCATAAGGAAGGGCTCTAAAACCACACATCCCACCAATAAGGAGGCTCAACCTGCAGCAGTGGATGGATTTATGGGGAGGGACAAGCAGAGGTTTGGAAATGAAAAGTTGATGGTCAGGTGAGAAGACCCAGAGGATGCAAGAGTAAGACCAGACAGGCATGTCTATAGTCCTAGGCACAGGGGGATGGGCACCTTGTGGGGATTTTTGCTCAGAAAGGCTTCGGCGTAAGAAGAGTGGATGGATGTTCTCGCTGAACTGCAGGAGAACCTGGGGGGCAGGAAGGATAGCACAGATGGTGGCAGCCACGACCTTGATTTTAACAATGATATGCAAGTTTTAGATCCCACAGAAGAGAGAGTTAAGAATAGCTGACACACTTTTGTCTGGAGAAGTCACAATGACTAGAAATAACAACTCGGGGCCATAATTCTGTAGTCTGTCACTACCAGGAAAGGCGAAATCCAGCGACCTTTCATCTCCACTACAGAAATGCTGTGCAGCACCTGGAGCCATCACCCTTAAAATCCACTCTGACAAATTGGACGATGGGACACGAAGGAGAAAACATCCTCTCCCTCCCTCACCCCCAAATTTTAGACTCCCAGTGAACTCTGACTGCTCCACATATAATGCGGTATCCCTTGCTGAGCGGAGCCAGCTTTGCACAAGCTACAGCATTTAGTGGAACACCAGATAACAATTCTATTTCTTTTGACAATAAGGAATAAATCTCTAACACCACTAGTTCAGACTGCTCTTAAATGATGGTAGAGGGAGGGAAATTGATATTGGCTTTTTATGAATCTTCAGGTCAGGTATGTTAGAATCAACAGATTTTTGCATTAACTTCATTGCTTCACAGCACTTTTGCCCTTGGCAAGACATAATTAAGAAAGGCATGAAAATCCATCTGAATGTATCAAGAGGAAATTATTCTCTTGTTAATGGCAGCAACAGCTAAACAAGCAGGCAAGCCCCGCTGCTAGCAGAGTGCAGCAAATAATGCAGAGCTGGGTTTTAACCTCAAACGAGGATTTTCCTTAACAAAATTTTAAGGAGTAGCTTTTGAAATGAGGATTTGCACTACGTGTTGTTCTGGGGATTAACTTCCCCACCCCCAACAGCTGTACCCCTTGAGCTCTTCTGTTTGCCAGTCTAAAATGATGACCACAGGGACTGAGACTAAGCTAAAATCTTTTCATCACACTGAAACATGGCACTGTAACTGTCTTCACCACTTTGGTAGAAAGCAAAAGCTTCTGGATGGAAGGAAAAAAACCAAATAAATTAAAAAAAGGGGGGGCGTTCAGTCATTTAAGTGGGTCTGTCAGCTTGTGTTATCTTCATGCATTTGTGAAACTGAGCTTTAATTGACTGGCTGCAGTGGAGAGCCAAAAGATGAAATCATGGTCTCAGGATGAACAGACAACTTCAAGCGTTGCAATCTGCATTCATCAGGATGTGTCAGAGGGATTCAGAGGGGGAAGAGACACAGCAATATCTGTTACTATTTCACACGAAGCTCCCAAAATGTAAGAGGGAGGTGAAGGGTGCCTTCCACACTCGGAGCCACGTCCAAGTAACAAAATTTGCTCATCAGGTTCCCTGCGGCAATCTTGGCACCTACTAATTTCTATCATTGGGTGAATTATATAATTTCATTTGTCAAGGATAAAGCCAAAACTACAAGCATTGGCCAACTATTAGCCAGTCAGCTCCAGCTGCAGCAGGAGGAGCAGAAAGCCCTGGTAGCCAGGAGGGTCTCGTATCTCATTCCTACAGCCAGGCTGGGATGCAAGGAGGGGTTCAGCTCCCCTCCACAGTACCCCCTATGTAGATATTGCTCCTCGATCCCAAGGAACAGCCACACCACCGCACTGCCTCTCCCCTTCATCCACCACTGGCTCAGAGCTGTGCTGCACGTCCCAGTCTCCCTGGCCCCAGAGACCAGGATCCCCAAGGCATGCAGACTGCTCTTAAGAGGATGGTGAGAAATACTTGCCTGCCTAAAACAGGTTTCAGAGAACTTTATATGTGTATCTCCAACAGATGAGTGAAGAGACGAGTGGAGAAATTTGGCAAAACCATGGAGGAAGCCTCCTGCTGTCTAGCTGAGGGTTCTGCACTGTGCTGTGGAGCCCCTTCAGTGGGTGGCTGATTTTCCTTCTGTCCTCCTGTCCTTGCTCTCATCAGTAGGAGCTGCTTCCTTCCCTTTCCTCCTGGTTATCTGGGCACTCTGTTTCTGGAAGAAAGATGCTGCCCACTCCCGGTCACCAGGGATCTTGGGGACTGCAACACAGAAAGTCACTGACCCCCAAACTGGGGGAGTCTGATTATTGGGGAAAATGGTCATGGTGGTGAAGGGTTGGTAGGGAAATCCAGCAGCTCCTGGACCTGTGTGAAGCCACCTTTGAGTCTGCACTCCTGGGAAGCCTGAGCAATGCTCACAGTTTGGATTTACGTGACGCAAAGCAGATGGGAAGTAATCAGCAAGTGCTGCCACTCTAAATGGGGGGATTCAGCATGCTATCCTATATGCTATGGGAACACAGAGACCAAACACGAGTGGCATTTATTTGAGTGTAAATGAGCCTGAGCTACAGTGCCTGTCATGGCGATGGCCAGTGTTACCCCTCCCAGTCATCAACGCAAGACATCAATTTTGTGGAGTGTGATGGGAAGCCTCACACCCAAGCGCAGCAGGCCATATGCAAAGGTGGTGGATAGAGGTGGTTAACATAACTTTTCTCTGAAGTTCATCAACAACAACAAAACAATGGAATTTCCTATGAACATTTTCTGCTTTTCAACAGAAACATAAAACTCTAAATGAAAACCTTTCGAAATCTTTTTGAGTAAAAATCATGGTTTAATATACACCTCTGGATTTCAATTTTGCCAATTCCTTTAGCAGAAATATTTTGCATTTCCAACTTTTTTGTTTTTTCTCTGTCTTAAAGAGCAGAAAATGTGTTGAAAATGTTATTTCTTTGTAAACATTTTCATTTAGATCCAAAAGCAACCACTATTCTTATGCAGCAGTGGTGATGTATGAAAGAGGAAATATATATGGATAGTGAATTCTAAACACAAGAAGATGAGTCTAAGTAGCCATTTCTTATGTGTTAAGAAAGCCATGAAGAGGTTTATGATCACCTAGATCACCTTTTAATCTATTTTCGTATCTACATTAGGAGAAAGCTGCTTTTCCAGAGACATATGTACGTACAGGCTGCAGTACAAGACCGGGAAGACCTTGGACACAGATCTATTTTCCAGAGAGATAGTTTCAGTCATCCCCAAACCCTTCTTGAAATATTGCTGAATCAGACTCTAATTCATGAAATCATTTCAGCAGGACAATGAGGGCCAATGCTACACTGACTCCAGCACACAACTAACGACATCACAGGCTTGGTGGGTGTCTTACTGGCCCCAATGGAAGTTTTGCCATTGATTTTGGAGAGTTTTCCCCTGCTTTTAGGCAATAACCATTGGTTTCTTAATTTAGGGACAAAGACTCTCTCTTTTCGTACATACTTGATTTCATGTTAAACTAATTATGAGAAAAAAGCAAAGACATGAAACCATTATCACCGATACCAGGACTCAATCCTATAAAGCCTTACTCAAGTCAGCAATCCCATCAGCGTCAATGAGAAGACAGAGGCCAGGAAGGGCAGCCTTAATTTTCACAGTTGCTACCTCGTAACTGAAGCCCATGAACAAGGAGAAGTAACAGCCCCAACACCAGCCTGTGCCAATGGAAGCAAATCTCCTGATGATGCATCAGTAACGACATTTAAATAAAATGTTTCCTTTATATCTCTTTGTTAAAGCCAAAACAGTACTTTCTTACCATTTTTGCAGACAGGACAACACTGTTCTGGTTCATAGACTGGGTTGACACACTCGGGAACCGCGCAGTCTGCTACAACACAGTGAACTTCATTGCTGGGCTCGCAGCGACACCATTCGCATGGCGAGGGCTAGGAATAAATCTAAAATTAGCCCGTTTCATCACGTAGCTTACAAGTTTGCAACATTTCTATCTTGCCATAAGTTAAACACATCAGCATTCAATACCTCTTGACTGCATTCATTCATCATAGGTAATACAAATTAACCTATAGGACAAAATAGCAACATCTGAAATAGGCAACCAGAACATTAGAAAAACCAACAAGCATGATACTTGTTTTCCCAGAAAGGGTATGGGGTTTTTTAGCTTTCATGTGACTTGAGGTCCCTTCATCAAAAAGACCAACCTGAAGCCACTAGGTCATACCTCTACTCTAGCCATCTCTTGTTATCTTACACTTTTGGCTCGGAGCAGAGCAGGATTTTTGGAAGATCACGAGTGGTGGTTCATCCCAGAAAGAAAGGACAGGGTGATTTTCCAGGTCATACTCATATCTCATTTAGAGCACCACTGTCAGCAAAGCCCAAGCTGTCAGAAAGGTGCTGCTGAGGTTGCCTGTCCATCCACCAGCCTCCTGATGTGCTTTCATTCCCGCTTTTCAGAGCAGAGGAGAATAGTGTTGGTCTTGGAGAGGCAAAACCATTTTATTCTGTGTTTGCGCATCACCTGCATCAGGGGTCTGTAAGCACTCCCATAACAACCATTAGATCTGGTCCTGGACCCACTCCTGCCTGTTCCAACAAGGTTTGTGAGTAACTGCCTCACACAGAATATGTAAATAATTCAGAGCTTGAACAATTTTCCTAAAGTCAGGGAGTTCTGGATTAAAGCACCCAGCTAAATGGTTTCATTTCAGCTCCATCCATTCAAACGGCAATCTCTATCTACCTACAAATAGAGAGTTGTCACTGTCTCACCCTTTGAAAAGCTGTGGAAATCTGTTGAAAAATAGGAAGGTCAATGTTTTAAGGTTCCCAGTGTCCTTATGTGTGTGCAAGTGTGATGAAAGGATGACAACAGAGCTAAGAAAGGAGAATAAGAGGAGAATTTAAAAGGAAAAATAACTTCCTTTCAGTACCTCTAGGTTCAATACTTAAGTGCCAATTCCTCAGCAATGGAAGATCCATCACTAACACTTGAATGAGTAAATGTGGGTATCAGAAAAAAATCTGCTTTCTGTTGCATTGGTGGGAATCTGCAGCAATGGGAATTCCTCCATATTAAAAAAAAAAGTGAGATGTAAAGGAAAGGAGGATTCACCCCCATGTGTTTCAGACTCCAGTGATGCGTCACTCATTTCTACAAGACACATACAACCTCTGAGCCCTGGTTCTGGCAGGTAAAAAGCTTTTCAGTTCACCTCTAAGAAGCTCCATATGTCTTGAGTCAAGTAATTTATTCCCAGGAAATTCATTTCTACCTTAAAATGCACTAATTAAAGCTTCCCTTGCTTTGTCTCAGCATCTGCAGTCTATAATTCCCATCACCTCTCATTTGCTCACGGCTTTGGCAATTTAGATAAAATCAGCACTCCTTGAGTAAGGGAAGAAGTCTGTGGAGGTGGAATTCCTCTCTCTAATTATCTTTCCTCATTCAGTCCTGCTTTGATTTCTGTCTGAAGCACCAGGAATCTAAATTCATTTGGCTGACATTTCTTATTCAAGGCTATTTAATAAGAAGAAACAATACAGAAGAAAATAGACAGACCTATTTGCTGAGGGATCAATAAGAAAATTGCTGCTTTGTTTTTACCTATTTTAATCACTAATTATATGGAGCACTAGAACTAGATCTTGTGATCTGTGGAGGCTTTCACTGACATATCCTTCAGGACTTGTCCCCATCTTCACTACTACAGTGGCTGCAGTGCCAAGAAATATGTGATGCATTTCCAGGACTGCAGCCCAATCAACAGCTTAAAGATCATCAGCACAAGTAGAAGATGCCACTGAACAACTTTGCAACTGAGTAAATGAGACATGACATACACATCTTTTGCTTGTGCAACCTGAAAATGACACTGAAATAAACCATGATGTTGCTTGACACTGAAAGCAGCTTTTCAGGAGGGAAGAACCACACACAATTAAAGAAGGAAAGCACACCTTGGTGGTACAAGGAATGAGCAGCCAGCAAATGAAAAGGCTGCTTTGGCATGAATGACAAGACTTTTCTTGGCCACCTCCTCTTCCCCATCTTATCAAGTTCAAGGTACTTGGTCTTGCCTCTAGGATCTTCTTCTATCTGACTATTTTGTCAATTGCTGGTGCCCCTTACTGTGGCTCTTACCCATATGCTCACCTCCATTGGTGACTCCAGCTTTCCTGACCACTTATTTTATGAATGTCTAGGTACTTTCTCCCATGGGATGTGCTTTGGGATCTGATTTGCAAACCCCTGCCCTTTCAGAAAGGACTTCGCCCAAGGACTCTGATTGAGCATCTTTTTACTGTTGTCTGTATGCTCTGCATCCTTGCTATTAATTTCCCTGGAGCTACCCTTTTTGTGAAATGACTATGGGACACTGGCCAAAAAAGTCCTCTATTCACATAGGCATTATGTAGACCAGGCAGCAAAATGACAAACTGAGAATCAGTGAAGAACAGGGAACTAGTGAAAGATGTCCCAAAGTTTTGTTCCCTTATTCCCATCTACCTCACCTGCTCTTATTTTTCTCCAGATCACAGTAGATATTCTTTTGTGGTCAGTGATGTTCCCACCCTCATGCTGCTGCTTCACTTGCTGTCCATCGCAGTCAAAGTACTGCTCACGATTAGGAGCATTTCACAGGATCCACTAGGCAGCTCTGTCAATCTTTGCAAGTCCCAGAATCTGGATTTAAAGATTTATCTCCCATGGAAGAGGGGTGGTTTACACTTTTGTAGTCACTGAAGTTCAAACACCAGCTAACACCAGTGCCTGAAAAGAAACTCTTATCCCTACTGAAAAACAAGGTTGAAAAAATACAGAGGGTTTCTGAAGTATGAAGGAGTGAGGACACAAATCAGAGGCTATGCCATTCCCACATGGACAGTGCCAACACTTTATTGGTGTCCCTTAAACTGATATTCTAGAAAAAGTGTTAAGATTAAAGGATCATAAAAGGCTCGGGCCAGAAGATGATTTATTCACTCCACTTGTCCAAGGCAGAATAATCTCTTAGAAGACTCTCTAGGGAAGGATTTGTTAGAAAGGATTTCAAGAGATGTTGGTGCAGAAACATTCTTCTCACCACTGTCCAAAAGGAAAGGATGTTCACGGTGCCCAGCCATAACACACGCACATGTCCACACAACTGCACAGTCCCTTACTGTTCAAGATATGTTTTAAGAAATGGACCTACCATTAAATCCAGAGGAGCAAACTGGGTCCTTTTGTAGAAGGTATCAGTACAGCATTTTGACTTGGGAAAACTGGTACAAAGCACCTGAAATTCTTTTTACCTGATTTTCACTTATGACAGGGGTGAGAGCACTAACCCTCAGAACTAGTGAGGAAATACGTTCTTTGCTGTTGTTATCATTGTAGGGGCCAAGTCAAGCCAAGTTGGTGGGAAGCAGACATGGCCAACATCTAAGCACCCTTCAAGGGCTTTTGAGAGCAGATGAAGTGGGACACAGAGCACAAAGGACTTTCTTGGTCTCAGTACTGACCCTGATTCACCTCTCCTTTGGCCAGTCACTTCAAAAAGACCAAGGAAGCACAAGGATGTGGACCCTGAACCCCCTGTTTATAATCACATGTAAGATCACAGCCCACTTTCTATTTCTCTTCTGTTCTACTGATCTCAAGGAGGACTGTCACCCCAAGTTTGGCTAGGAGGGCAGGTTAATCCCCTACTTCTACCAGGGATGGCTCCATCCCACACAGTGGGGCAACCAGAAGAAGGAATCAGCACTCATTTGGTTATGTGGCTGGAAAACTTTAGTCTCGGGTGCTGTCAAATGGGAAACATCTGCAATCAGCAGAGTTTGTTAACAAAGAATGAAGGAAGGAGAATTAAAACAGAGAATAGAGAATACACATGGCTAATAAAGATTTTATGTGCATGAGCACATAATGATAAACTTGACAGATGATATAAACAAACAAAAAAGGCAGCAAAGGAAACAGAATGAAAACCAAGATACACCCCGAGCAGAGGAAATCAGGAAGTCAAACAAGATGTGGATACTGTATCTCCTGATCTTCACTCTCCTTCCCATACACACCGACGCCCCACATTTTCACCCTCTTTTTGGAAGCAAATGCCAGTACATATAGGAATTATGATGGCTAACATCATCCAGCTACTCCTTACAGTGATAAGGGGCTCCCTCTCTTATGGGGTTGGGCGCCACGCAGGTCATCCTTTAGTCACCTACTAGGTTTCATAAAATCACAGAAATTTCATACCTCTGAGAGGTCTACACTTGAGGGCTCCAGCAGGCCCTCAAGTCATCCAGAAGAACTGGTGGACAGACAAAGAGATTGCACGATCAAACAGTTCTTCAGAAAAATAGCCTAAAATACTAATTCTTCCCCAACTTAAGGGAGAGGTGGAGAAAAGAAAATGGAAAATTGAATTCAAAACTCACGTGTCTAAATCTAGTCTTTTATGCTTTCCTACAGCTGAAGAGATGCGAATCAAACATTTTTTTAGACAAAGCTGGCTGGTACAATCACACAAATAAATGATACACAAAACTTCAAGTTTTAGGCGTGATCTCACAAGATGCTTCTGCAGGACCTAAGCTTTACTGTAGCTGAGCCATCTCATCTAGACATAGAAATTCTCTTGTCTCAAATACTTACTGAACCTCACCTGTATTTAACCCTTAGCTCATGCCTTGTCCACAACTACAACATCCTAAGCCACCTCTCTGGTGCACCAAACATGTGAAAGACTTTTCTATAACATGGAGATTGCCCTGCAAAACCTTATTACTGAGTAGTAAGTATTCTCCTTAGAGTGAACGGAGGAAGCATATATATATATATATATATATGAAACATTATACTGCAGTCCTCCTCTTCCCTGCCTCCTATAAGGATTTCTCTGTCTACGCATCTGCTTGTCAATCACTCTTAGCTGCTTCTACACAAACATCTCTAGAGAGGTGGAAAGGGAGTGATTTACCTAAGACAAATGAAAAACTCTTGAAGATGACATCTGATTGATACTGTTTCTTTACCTCTTTGTTCTGTCAATCAGAAGCAATTTTCCTCAGGTTTTTGCTGTGCTGTCACATTCAGCAAGCTAACTGGTTTCCAAGTGCGCTCATTTCAGTCCTATATGTGGGCTGTCACCCAGCTCAGAAGAGATCTCAGACTGAGTTTTAAGGCTGCAGACTCCTGTGATCAGCTGTGATTAATCCAGTTGGCTTCACTCAGACTTGGCATTTGAGGCTTATACCCCTCCAGCAGCTGGGAAAACGGTGCCTGAGACCAAAGTGTTATTTGGTACCCAAGTATTTCAAGAGCCAGACCTGTTGCTCCTTGAGACTTCCCACTCTATGAATTCAGATGCCAGCTCCTGATTTCCTCCAGGCACGTTTAGTACAGCGACTTCCTGACACTTTGGACCTCTCCTCACCTTTTCCAGAAAAGACTTTGAATTTCTTGGTACTTTCTTTGTACCTGAGTTTTCAGCCTCATGGAAGAAAGTTTACGTCTTTGCTGGAGCTAGCTCACAGGCTGCTCGCAGCTACTTCAAATTCTTGCCATTGCCCTCTAGTCATCTGTTCTGAGATCCAGTTATCAGGATTTATTGGGCTGCTCTCTTCCCCCTCCTTCCTACACTCTCCAGCTAAGCTTGAAGACGGTATTTGTACAAGAATGTCCCATAATCCCATACTCAAAGACTTCATCTCATTGACAAGGTGCCATGAAGTGGTCACATAAGGATCATGTCCTCTGCTGTCTGACTATTGCACAACAGCCCTTCATCAATTATACACAAGCTACAAGCAAACAACTACAGAGCATTACAAACTTTACAACTATTATATCACAAATACTTGACATTTCTTTTGAGGAAGGAAATAGAAAAGCTTCATGTAAGTGTTTACAACCATCTAATCATGTTACAATAGACACATACTGATCATCATGCAGAGGCTGTTCAAGATGGTAGAAGACATTCTAAGTATTTCAACTGAAGTGAATAGACCTGCAAACCTTAATCAGGCATGTTAGCTCCCACCTTCTTTAAACAGCAAAAGGGAAATGGTGCATAAGTATATGTCTTTTCTAGATTATACTCCAAAGGGAAAAAAACGCTTTTCGTGGTAGTTTTACTGAAGACTGAGTTGCAATGATCTCTCCCCCTTTGAGAACATGTTGGAAAAAGAAATGCAAACCCCTTAAAAAGAAGGAGATGCCATCATCTCCATTTCTACTGATGTCAAGGCAGTTTTGAATGAAATAGATCTAACCTGGTACTTCCACACACATTTGTCAGTACCTTGCCTTAGATTTGGATCCGCTAGCTGTATCCACATGCACCTCCTGCCTACATGTCCCCAGGAAGGGCTGGATGTGTCTCATCCCCTGTGAGTGCTGGACTCCAAGAGAAGTAAGGCTGAAAACCACCGCTGCTGGCAATCTCTCCATCTTTTAGTTTTCAAAAGACTGTGTGCCAGCGCTCATACAGATAATCACATTCAGCCTCTCCCCTCAGACAGGCTCAACTGATAGCATCCTCCTCTATGCAGATAAAACAGCAGGAAAAACAGAGGGATGTAAAGTGAAGTCTGTCAAATTGGGCACTTACATCTTAAGGGTAGCTATAACTTTTAATGACACTAAGGACAATGGCAATTCTGATGGAAATTATTTTTGTAGCTACAGTTTCAGGTGGTGAATTTATTGGCAGGAAGCAAGGAAGGGGAGAAAGTTAAAAAGGACCTGATGAATAAAATCGGAGGCAAAAACGGTTTCCGCATTACAGCTGAGGTGGGAAGTCATAAACCAGGGGAGATGAATAAAAAGAAACTCGGATAGCATTCATTGAAGATACTCCTGGAGTCAAAATTAGAATCATTTTCATTGTTATTGAAATTGCCTGTGATCTCAGGCAGATTAGCAGGAGATTGCCGGGAAGTCCAGAGAAAGCTTTCAACTGAGAAATTTTGCAGGTGCCAAACTGCAGAGAACGGGCTAGCTAGTGAGTCCCACCTGAAGGTGAGACTGAAATCAGCCCATTCCTCTTCTGAGATGCTCACTTTGCCTTTACTAATCAGCAGCACATAAATAACTGTCTAAATTGTGTTAAAGATTTGGTAAATGTCTCTTTTGTGTGTGTGTGTGTGCGTGCATGTGCGTGCATGTGCACCACTACAAGAACATGCATTGGGCAAAAATTTCACTGATTTCTGTCACTTCCTTAAAAAAATAAAAATTATCCATCCAGCTAGTGGAGACAGTATCAGTTATGCTACAGAAACGGTAATGGCTTGGGTTTTCCATAGGTGGAAAGTTGCTCAAATAAACAATCTAATGGCTTGGATTTTCCATAGGTGGAAAGTTGCTCAAACAAACAATCTGGTGAGTGATTATAGACAAGTACAATCACTGAAAATGCCATCAGGTTGCAAATGATTTTGCAACAGGAAAATCCTACGAAGTCATTAGATAATTTATTTGCAGTGAAAAACTGGAGTTGTATCCTACTTGCATGGAACACTAGCAATACAAATGAACTGTGCCATCCAAAATTTGAAAAATGCTTGCACCATACTGCAGATCAGCTAAAACAAGGAGCTGGCTTCCAAGAAGCAGCAGAAGTGGATGCTGAGATCCTATATTTCTAAGGGAGCCCCCAACATGCACACAAGCATTACTAATATAAGACTGAAATGAAATGACAAATATCTCAATGGAAAGGACAAGAGAGACACAAATATGTTACTGAAAATATTTTCTATCAATGGTGACTCCACCCTATACTCAAAGCAACCCCATCACAATGAGGTTGAAGATGACTTGCCTATTTTCTTAGCCTACAGATGCTGCAGCTCTCCAACCAAAACTTGATTTTGGTTACCCGTAACTGCTGCTTGTCTATTCTATACACAGCTACAAGAGTCCTTCCAGCAGGCTGGTGACCAGGCTTGGATTCTGGAGATGGAAACGCACAAAGATGCTGTCAACCCCTCAGGTCATGTATACCTCTCCGCCCCTCAGCACCAGACCATGCCAGTCCATACCTAGAAACAAAATTATCCTTGCCATCCTTTTGTAAAAATTCCTGGGAAGCTACTACAGATCAGTAAACCAAACGAGGGACAGACGCACAGAAGCTGTGCCTTACCATAGGTATCCTGGGCCCATATCTGATGATACAGGATTGTGATGGCATTAGGAGCTTTGTACTCGTATATTTGCTATGTGCTGCACAATTTGATGGGTTTAAAAGGCTCCTGGAACCATGTCTGGATCTGGAGAGTGACTCCTTCATTAGCTGATGAGAGAAAGACAACCTTGAGCTGAGCCCTGGCCCTTTTTCCACAGGAGCTGTGTATTGGCAGTCTCGTGGTTGCTTTTCTCTCCCGAGAGCAGCAGTGGAGCTTTCCATAACAACATGACTTTGCACTTCTTTCATAAGAACGCTCTCTTTGTTTTGATATATGTCTCATTTTATTCCTTACAATAGTTGCACCTCATCTACCCTGGGGCTGAGGGGACTGGCATTCTCTATTACTTGGTGATAATTTTTTTGACTGCATTCCAATAGTTTTTTAGTTCAGACATGGCCAGCGCAGAGGGAACAAGACTCCTTTTGAAAGGTTACATGACAGGTGGGACTGTGGCTCAAACATGTGATGCACAGCCCTGTTTGGATACAGACAAAATGTTTGTGTGTGCTTCACATTTGTTAAGCTCCTTTTAATATCAACAGGGAAACCAAGCCCAGCTGGCAGCTTCCTGCTCTTCATTCCCTCCCCGTCAGCCCTTGCAATGAAGGAGCCTTGTCTAGGAGAAAGCCTCCTGGGGCAGGGAGAAAGGAACCGAGGACCTGGTCAGAAAGGTGATCCCTTTAACATGTGTTTTCCCTATACCTGAATCTGCTGTTTCCCTCTTCATTCACGCTGAAAGATGGGAGGAGGTGGTGAGATCAGCTCTACGTACTGATAAAATACTGCGTTTGTATTAAGGAGGTAGGCATAACATAACCAGCCATCACTGAGGAAGAGATTTGGATGTTGGTCCCATCCCTTCTCCTGCAGTTTTCTGTCTGGATCATCAGATGCACTTTCCACAGCCACAGTACAGGCCAGGCAGATTTACACCAGTGATGGAATTGGCCCCATGACTCTTTTACTCACAAGATACCCATATGATGGCTGTTTGGACGAACTCAATGCAATCTTTGGAGTTGGCCTGCTTTGTCTGAAGACAAGTCCTGTGTCTCTGTGCAGCTCAGACAGCTGGAAATAATCACCCTGGCGGGTGACTCCCGGCCGGGTCGTGGCAGTCAAGGGAAAGTGTGAGCTCCTCTTGCTGTAGGCTCCACGCTGCACATTTCAGTGCTGTATCACCCTCAGCCTCAGCATTTTGCACAGTTTTGCACCTCTTGTGCCCTAAGGGAAGACGGTCCCGCCCCCTTGGTACTGCACCGGGAGCTCCTGCGTCCCACCAGCACACAACTATGCTCCCTCCTTCCCCCAAAAGGAGCAGCTCCTTCCTGAATGCTTTGCTTTTGCTCACCTCTGCCGTGCTCAGGATTCCCTCCAGCATCAGAGCTGGAGACAAGAGCTCATTACTGATCTCCATTAACGTGCTCTGTTGCTGTACTGCCCTTTTCTCCTCCCAAGGAAAGATATGTTGACTGAACCCCCAAGTCTACGGCCGAGGAGCAGTTAGGAGCTGACTTGCCTTTCTCCTTAACAGTGCTGAGGGTACAGGAGTTCAAGGGTGCCGAGCACCCACAATTACATCTACACACTTCCCCTTCTCCTTTGCTGTCTCCAGCCGTGTCCTGCCAAGCAGTGAGCTGTGGTTGCACCAGTGGGTTAACGTCACGAGTCTGCCTGGGTTTGCTGTGGTTTTGGTTTCCTTTGCTCCTGGGCTTTGACACCGGTCCTGTTTTCTTTGCATGTTGAGAGGTGGGAGAGGGGCAAACACATCATATCAAATACTGACTTGTTCCTGGTCGCTTTTCTCTCTTGTTCTCTATTATCTATACTTTTTTGATAGCCTAGCCTAACTTTTTACTTTCTGGCAGCTGGCAAGGAGGATTAGGCTTCAAGGGAGCTCCCTTGGGCAAATCCTTACCTTGGGTCAGCATCGCACAAACTCCACAGAGGACTATCTAACTGGTGCCCAACTTTACACCAGTGCAACGTCCCAAAGGGCCACTTGTGATCCATGGAGCTGCAGCAGTTGATAGCAGCGGAGAACCTGTCCCACCTGCCCCAGAGAACAAAGCAGCTTTTTACTAGCTGGCACTATGGAGAAGGCATTTTCCAAATTGTCCCGTCTGTCCTTTGTATCCAGTTGCCATTGCTTAAACCCTCAGGAGAGAAGCCAGCAGGGTCCGGGAGGTTTCTGTCCCTCAGGGGACGTTATCACATTTGATTATGAGCACAAGCTGGGAAGAATGTGAAATGAAACCAGGTTTGAATAGGTTACCTGCGATGAGAGAATATGCTGGGGTCTGCTAACACAGGGAGCATACTCGGTTAACCCTTAGACAGAAAGGTTTTCCTGCTTTTGATGGCCACAGTTAACAAACTGAGAGATTCCCTGCTTTGAGAAGCTGCTCAAACCCTAATGCACCTCCAAGCGCACTGATTTTATTATAATTCCCAAAGAATTACCTCTGAACTTACCACAGAACAAAGAGTAAGGAAGCCTAACTCTACAAGTATTTTTATTTTGCAACTAGACCGAGCATTGTCACTACATGACTTATCTAATTATAGTCTTAAAAACAATAACTAGGATAAGTAGCTAATTGAGCATTATTTTTAATGAACACAATTCTGCATAAAGCACATTGCAGCAGCAACAAACACACACCTGCACTTCCCCTCACCCTGGCAGAAAACGGTTGTCTAAAAGACTTCTTGCCAATGATCTGTCAACATTTCTATGGATGACATCCTTCTACACAAGCTGACGACCTGAGGACCTCATGCTCACCAGCCCTACAGAAACATCTTGGGTGCCAGAGATGGACACAGCTTGGGAGAGCTAAGGGATGAGACACTTCTCTCCTTGACCCCACCGAGCATTGCCTGGCACGATAATAAAGCCTCAGACCTGATTCTACCACTCTTGGAAGGAGCTGGTAACAATTGCATGTACTACACATCCCATTTTCTTAACAGCATGGCTCCAGCAGCAACGGAGGGGAGAGGAAGTGCCAGAGCTTCTTCTCCGGCTGTGCAGAGGTATCACCTCTCTTCCAGTAGCTCTCTGGACAGCCCCCAATTCTGGAAGCAAGCAGAGCTGATGGGCTATTTCCTGGAGCAAATATCTGAAAGCCCAGTCACAGCTTTGGCAGTACAAATATTGGGCACATGGTAATTCCTGTGTCATATTTACTGGAAAAATACCAATCCCTTGGGCTTGCACATAGAGGCCAAATTCTGCACTGCACTCCTGCACCAGTGCACTGTGACTAAAACACGGGGGCTTGTGCTTAATTCCTGCTGATTTTGAATCGTGCTGATGCTCAAGTTTTGGGTCTCATCTATTTCAATGAAGAGCTTTGAGAAAGTATGTGTGTAGCGCAGCTGGAGTCACTGAGCTCTGAGCTTTTGGGGCCTCCATGTATTCCTGTGATCTGGGGAAGACAACAGCATGGATTTTTTTTGTAGCCGAATTCTAATACAGCCCCTCTTCTTTCACCTACTGTAATAATATATGTGTGCATAATGTAATACATATGTTATAGGATCAGTAGCTAAGTACATAACATAATTTAAAAAATAGGTATCACTATAGATCAATGTGACATACCTATCTATTTTAGGATGTTTTCTTGGTACAAATTATGACAGAAATACAGTAAGTCAGTAATTTCAGATTCCTTTGCATAGACATTGTCACTGTAATTTTGCCAGGAGGGAGATAATAAATCGTACTTTTCCATCTGACTGATGTTCTGTTTCCCCTGTCTGATTTCAATGGCTGTATGCTATCTTCAGAGCTGGCATTGTTCATAGCTCCTTTTATTAAAGCACAGGCACGTTATTGAAATTTCTTTTGTATTATGATTTTCTAGCCGTACATGAAATTGCAGAACACACAAGAAGAAAAAAAAAAGCCCCATTTGTTTGAGTCATAGCAGAAAAAAAAACCTGCTGCACGCATCTCGGAGTGAAAATGCCAATATTAAAATCAGGGCCCCATGCTGGCTTGGGTTAGTAATCAGTTTTGTGGAATTCACGAGTGAAGATCTAAAAACTCCTAATGATTTGGATGACTGGTTTAGTATACTACCAAAAGGTTTTAATAACGCTAGTTCTTGCAATGATTAACTTGCCATGATTTGAGCACTTTCCAAGATTAACCAGGAAACTGAACACTCATGTAACAGAGGAGAAAACTCAGTAAAGAACCTTCCTCTTCTCCCCACTTTGTTTTTCTAGTGGCCTAATGAAGCTCCTCAGATTTAAGGTGTCATATCTCTATTCTCTCACGCGGATATAAACCAGAGCATCCACAGTCCAAACCTGCAGCTGGACAGTTCAATACCCCTGGGCAGGGCTGAGGGACTCTCAGAGCAGCCCCTGCACCACCCCAGGCACCGGGTGGTTTCACACTCCTGCCCCTCACCTTCCCCTTTCAACCCAGGGCTGCAACAAACTCTTGGTTTTCACCTAACAGCATCATCCCATCAGTACTGCTCTGGGAACGTCCCAAGGGTTTTATTCATATTTGATAAGGTTGCACTCCCAGGCTGGGTAACCAGTGGTCAGAGCAAGGCTGTAGTTTGCACCACTTAATTTCTATTTCTGGCATGGTTCTGGGGGTGGAGAATCACTTTTTGGTTTCATTGCTGCCTTTTCTTCAGTGGCAGAATGGACACACTGCATTTCAGGGACTGAGAGATGCTGAATAGCAGCTGAATACACTCTTACATGTGCTAATGCCTTTTGATGAGAAGTCTTATATTGTTAAGTTATATTGAGATAATTGCATTAATAAAACATTTTTAAAGAGCATTAACAAAGGAGAAGGAGGTGTCACTATTCTGAAGTAAAGGTTTCCATAATGAGCTGAGAATTAGTATATGATAATACTATGCTTATATAGCCTCTCATTTATTTTGGATTCTGATTATACCCTGAAGATCCCCGTTAGAGCTGTGATCCCTACTGTGCAAAGTGCTGCTCAAGAAGACATAAAGTCAGTGAGATACAGAAGCCCCAGCTGAAGGATTACAGATGATTTGTGGACAAAACAAAGCAATGAACTTAAGATATAGTGGCAGGAAACATGGGAAAGAAAAATAAAGAACTCCAGCAGTGAAATCCTGGCTCTTTTCAAGTCAGTAAAGATTTTGCCCGAGAATGAAGCTACAATTTCCCCTTTCCTGGATTTTTTGTTTCACAGTGCAGAGACCTGCAAAGGTGCAAGGGTTTTCCTGCCATCCCTCCACACTTGTGCTTGGTGCAAGGGACAAATATTTAGGCATCATCTAGGGGTTTTTTGAGTGAGGGTGAGTTTGGGAGCAGTGAAGGTGGAAAGGGAGAGGTCAAGGGGTGGAGGAGTCACAGGGAAGGGCAGGCAGATGAAGGCAGAAGTTAAGCACTGGCAGAGTCAATGGCTGGAAGAAATTGCAGCTCTGTGCTTGGCAGAAAGCAGGGTGGCCACTGAAGAGCACCCAAAAAATATCCTTGATGCTTAAGTTCACAACTGCAGGTTGAAGCCACTCTTCTGACCTGAATATTACCAGGAAGACCAAGTTGTGATGCCAAAGCCTCTCGTGTTCCCACCCAAAGAACAACTCACCCAACGTCCTGCCAGGCAAATGGAGATATTTTAATGTCTGCAGCTAGACAGTTTCTGCCATTCACTTTGAGAAGCATGGCACCATCCTACCAAAACCAATGCCACCAGGACTCACTCTCCTGCAGGGACAGGGAGCAGTTCCTGCCTGTAGGGTCTACAATGAAGAGAATGTTTCAAGATGTCAGCCTGACAGTCTCTTGTGATTTGATCATTCATTTTCCAACGATGGTATTTTGCTACAAATTCATATAGGTCCATAGAAAGAATTTTATGGATATGCCTGTATCAGGCAATGAGAGACCCAGGAAGTTCAGAAGTGATTATGGACTTTTCAAACTGACAACCTAATCCTCTTCAAATGGCTTCTAACTGTGGCTACAAATGTACGCCACAAACCACGCCATAAATTGCATTTCTCAAATCCGAGTAGGCATGTGCTCTCCTGTCAGTAAGTCATGCAGGAGAGTAAAAACTAATCAGCACTTAGGAAAACTGTTGTCTCACTGACATTTGCACGATTACTCCATAAGCTGCCAATGAACATCCATCACACTGGCGGTACACTGTCTCAAGTTTATACAAGCTGCTATCTGGGAACATTAATTTAAAAGACAACGATGTGTACTTACAATAACTGAGGCAGTTGTTACTTGCTTTTTTTCTCTCTCTGGGCAGAAAGGGGAGGGCTAACAACCTCCCTGAAAGATCTCTGCTAATACAGGCGAGCTCGGAGCACTTGGAACTCGGACCTTAACCTCCAGGACTGAAATCAAAACACAGCTGATGTGTGGGAGAAAAAGCAAGCTGCTACGTGACCCCGAGAGCCCCTGCCAGATCTCTCTGGAGAAAACGGACTAACTGCCTGAGACTTGCAGCATCCTTCACACCTTCCCTGCAGCCACCGCAGCTGCCTGCCACTCTGTGTTTGCCTCTGAGAGGGACCGGAGGAGCCCTGAGAGACCAGATTCGAGGCTGACAAGGACAGAACTGGACAATGAGGTTGGGAAAGAGATAGAGGGATCCCAGTAAGAGCCACCAGACCTCCCCTTTCTCCTGTGCACTGCTCCACAGGAGTCAGAATCCTGAACACCAGGCAGCAATCTACATACTAAACACGTTTGAGTCAAATCTTGATTCACATTAGGGACACCGTGCTGACCTTTCCTGAGAGGGTTTCCAGGTGGAACCACAGCCTCAGTTGAAGTTGGGGATAAGTCCCAGGCAAACCAAGGGCACGACGAGGCAGGCTCCATATGGGCAGCTGGAGCTCAAAACCCACAAAGATCTCCCAGGACCCATAACAGAGCTATGAAGATGTTATGTGGGGTTACTAAACCACCTGTCAGGGAGACGAGGTTTTACAGAAGGGTACAAGTAGAGCTACTAATGGGTTTAGATTTACAATTGAACTTCAGTTTGGCATTTTGTGTGTACATGTTAACGATTTAGGGGCACAGGCATAAACATTTGGACAGCTGTCTAAGCTAGATGGCTTGTTGTCATGTTTATATTTTGCTCTTATGACTGTTGTAAGTAAAAAAAATCAGCGGAAGAAGATCAGTTCACTAGAAGAAAGCTAAATATTCAAGAAACAGGCCTTTATAACTACTCCTTTACCCTAAGATAGTCACAGTTACTGTCAGTGGTAAGAAAAAAAAAAAAAGGTTAAATTGCATTTGGATTTCTCACCCCAAACATAAAGAGAAATCTAGAAACAAGGCAGGAAAATTCTCCCAAATGGAAACCTCTCACAGATTTTGATATCCTAGAGAAAAAAATTTCCTAGAGAAAAAAAATAATAATTGTAGTTTGTGAAAGATCAGGCAGTTGAAATGTCTACAAGGTAAGTCAGTCCTGGCACACACACACAGACACACATTTGCAAAAGATTTTTAAATGGAGGCTAGTTTCAGCTGTAACTAAACAGTGACAAGCACTTCTATGGATGATGATTTGGAACCTACATTACTAGTGAAAGTAAATCAAGTGGGTGAAAGGGTTACGAGCCCACCTAAAAAACTGCCTCTATTTCCACTGAAAGCAGTCTGTTACTGAGTCAGAACGACTGGAGAAAGCCTCTCCTCTTTGACTTCAGTGTGTGTGGAATGGACTTCAGAAAGTTTGTAGACCTTATAAATTCAACAGGACGAGGGAAGAGCAGAGTTCAGAGCCTGTAAAATCTATGAACTGCTCAGAATTTCATCTGTGGAGATAGCAGGTAAAATCTTTGTTCCATTGAATTAAACAGTAAAATGCTCGGATGCTTCAATGAAGTCAAGATTTCACTTCATAGCAGCAGTTTCCTAAATCTTGAAATTCTGTCCTAAATCTTGAAGTTCTGTGTTTCCTATAGCATTTATAAGGTCATAGCTAACAGGTGCTCCTTTTTTCCCCCCAGACACCCCTGGAAGTGCACAGTAATCTTTCATTGCCTGAATCTCTTCCACTACTTAGAGGAAAAAAAGAATTTCACTATTTATTCTAGGTAAACACATAGATTTCAAAAAAATTGGTTTCTGCGCTACTCCACAGGGTATCGAGCTCTCAGCAAAACCCAGGCCCAGGTCAAAAGCTTGGCTGTCAACTAAATTAAGTCTAAAGGATTTCAAAATGAGTCCTGGACTGAAGGTTACCATGTATGAGCATGGTGTGCCACCATCTACTTCACATTTCTCAGAGGACACTGGAATTTCGCTTTCCACATGACACCCAACAGCTTTTGAACACAGCAAACAATGAGCCAGATTGCTCTAACTCTCTCTAATAGCCTTTCTCCCCTAAATTCTGTTTCTCTATCCTTTAATCCGTTACCAGGGTGCAATTACTTCTTTCAGGAAAAGTGATTAGTACTTTTGTACTTCATTCACATGCAAAAGACACTTTAATGAGAAGATCCATCTCATTATTCTCCCACTGAAATCTCTCCAAAAAGAGTCCTTCTAACTTTCTCCTTCCTAACATCTCTCCCAAAAGAGTTCTTATCACTCTCACATAAGCACCTGACCATGTGTCAGAGCCAGGTGGGATACTTCACCACCTGACAACACAGCAGCCAAACTGGGACCACTGAAGCATGACTGTGGGATGAAGTTGAGCTGGGCCTTCCTAGGGCAAGAAGAAACTGTTACTTAAGCAGTTCACAAGATCAGCATCTTCACATTCCTCAGCAAAGCAGCTGACAGTGAATGAGGATGGCCCTCAAGAGGTAGGATGACAGTGAATGGGATGGCCCTGACATGTTCGTCATGTATTTGTTTTGCCTCATGTCTATGCCATTAAACTGTCTTGCCCATACCGAGTGACTGCAGTTACAGATGGACAGAAAAAGATGAACATAAACTGTACATGACAGAAGAAAGGAACTAAATACTACCTTCACTGAAAATGAAAATATCTGGGAAAAAGGGAATTGTGATCTTTGTTACAGAGAACTTGTGAAGTACACAGTTCTCATATATGGAAGCATTTCCATTGTCAGAAAAGAAAATAAATTGGCAAGTGTATAATAAGATTTGGCATACAGCCATGAAGAGCTACAGGCTGTCATTAATTACGGAGGTAGAAATCTTAAAGCCGTGTGACCTGGGAGAACAAACTTGTGTGTATACCTAGTGCCTTTACAGACCCAGTTCTTCACTGTGAAATGTTATTTTCCTTAGCAGAATTGAAAACATGCAGTCAAACTCATTAGAATGAGAGATGCAGGTTGTGTAAAGCGTACTGGTTTTTGAAAATCTGGTCTTATTTTTAAGAGATATTCCAGAAGGGTTTCTTTACAACATTCCTAATAGGAACTCAACTACTACAATTAAACCCCATACTTCTCATTACTTGATATGGTCGTCTGCCTAGGAATTAATCTTCTGCCATTCTAGACAGCCTTATCACAGCTGAGATGAAAATATTAAATATAGCTTGCAATCTACTTGCTTGCATTCTCATACAGTTAGGAGTAACAACTCTCAGTACCTTGCCAACAATTTTTGCTATCCAAATTGGATACCCCAAATTGGAGTTCTTAAAAAGCACTCAGTAGTGGTTTACCACCATTTTTGCAGAAACCATTGGTAGTCCAACCTGATTCATGCTATGAGCAAAGAAGGAGGTTGTCCGGAGTAGCATTCAGAGGGCTGGCATTTCACACGGGGGCTTTTGACTGACCATTGGCTCTCAGTGAATGCACATAAGGGGGGAGGGGGCAGCTTTTACCTTAGCCAGACCTGCATCACAGCTAAAAGGACTTCAGCTTTAGCATCAATAGGAGTAAGCAACTACTGAGTGCCTTTGAGAGTCCCCAACAGAAATACAATTCCTACAGCATACTAATATTGAATACTGAAGAAAGGGCTTCATACCTTAAATTCCTCCAAGATTTTGTAATTTTTCCCATGATATTCACAAAAGTTTTTCACTTCTTTGCATTCTGGACAGCATCCATTGTGTTCCACTTTTGTACACTTTGGGTGGATTTTAGGGCATTCCGGTTGATCACAAACAGGTCCGTCCTCAGTACAGACACAGGGACAGTTGGAATGTCCCGGGAAAAAACGTTCTCCCAGTTTGTACACAAAGCCACTGTCATCCACACAGCCCTTCCCTCGGTAGTCATCAAAGATCAGATTGTCATTACTGGAGGTCTGATCCCCTTCATCGGCGGGGTAGTCTTCATGATTGATGGCAGCTGGAGTGACCAAAGCGGGGATTACAAACAGAAGTATCCAGGCTTCATGGATATGAAGAGCCATCCCCCTCCTCAGTTTCTCCATGGGATCTCAGTGCCAGATAGAAACAGCTGCTTCCATAGGGAGACCAGTGTTGTGGTCTGAAAACAAATATTTTAAAGTGAGAACAAACCCAGAATTCTAACTAATATTGACTTGTAAAGGCCATAGTTTCAACCAGCACCCAGGAACAAATCAGTGCTTTCAAACTGCACAGATAACTATCACCGTTTGATTTGAATCAAGCCTCTTCTCAATTACTGTTGGAGAGAATAAAGCATATGACATACAGAAACTAGAAACACATGCCTGTAAGCATATACCCACAAAATATCTTTGTAGAAATGGTGGCTTACAGCATCGATCTAATTTTTACTTTCCTCATGCATGCAGCTGTGTTTTCTGATGCACCAGAAATTAAACTAGCTGCCTGAAATCGCATGGCGATGGGCAGCTCAGAGGGATTTGAACCCAAGCTTAAGCATGGTCTTAACCTCCTGCTGTGGCCACTGTCCCTCTGTGCTATGTGTGGTGCACAGCCCACTTCATTAAACTGAGGTGGGAAACCCGAGTTGGAAAATGAGAGAAGCATAATCTGTAGGTAAATCTATGTCCAATATGAAAAACAGTGCTGGGTTACACTTGGTCTGCGAGAGGTGGAATTGTACAGAATTTTATATACAGCATTTCTGAAGAGGAAGAGGAACCGCCTGGGCTACCCACACAGCCCAGCCTGCGGCAGGTACATATAATCCTGACAGAAGCAAAGATGTAATTCACCTTCTCCATTATTCAGCATTTCAGTAATTCCCGAAGAGGAACGCAGAGAGCAGGACGTTAAATGCCTGTGTAATGCATGGAGCCGCTGAAATGTGTTTGCCTGATTAAGCTGGAGCCTTTCTAAAACTTTGGGAGCGATGCAGCATGGCCTGACCTTTGGAGTGCTCTGCTGAAGCGGTCGAGGCGAGGACTGACCCAGAGAGGGAGAAGAGCTTTGCACTGCCCCTGGGGAGAGTCAGCTCCGGGCGAAGGCTCCGTCTGTGTGTCTTGGGTGCACTACTGGCTGCCCACGGTGCCACATCACTGCCACCAACGCACCGTCCTGCCTGCACATCAGCCAACAGCCAGTGCAACCCCAGCAGCAAAATGGTTTCTGACCTCTCCTGAGAGAACTGGGCAAAGTATTACAGGAAACTTTTAAATGACATGAAGTATTAGCATTATATGGCTTGAGGAGCGATGGAGGTAGTTGCCAGCACAAACCAAACATGGACTGTTTGGATGCGGGTGTCGTTCCTTCTCTTCTTCCTCCGTACCCATACTGTGCACACAGAGGTACACACACAGTATATACAAACATGCATTAACCTACACACAGAGGCAAACACGTACTCCCGCTCCGCCCCTCTGGGAGCTATTTTTAATGTGTCGGGATTTTTGGTGGACTGCAGATGTTCAGCAATTAATTCTCCCTTGTTCGAAGGAGAAAAGCAGCAGGAGGAGGAGAAACATTTAATCCTAGAGAAGCAGCTAAGGGATCCTGTTGACAAAGCAGTTTTTTCCAAAGCCACAACAGAGGGAGACACCGGATATTACACAAGCTTTATCAAATTCAAAAGCTATCTGCTTAATTGAAGTACTAGCTACGTTTCCATCATAAGAACTATGCACCCTGTTACTACTATCAGCAGTATCTATTGTAACATGCTGTTTGGAAATCAAGTGATTCGCGCAGATAGGGCTGCTTTATGTATCTACAGAGCAAAGAATCTTGCCCACCTAAATGCTACAGGTAGGTTGCAACATTGCAGATTGGCAGGCATTTAAGGGGGAAAAAAAAAAGCAGAAGCAAGTGAAGTAGTTAATGTCTGAGGAAATGTGAAGCAAGGGAGAGAATTTGTTCAAGTTTGATGAGGAAGCTCTCCACATTATAAAAAAAAAGTTATCCAAAGATCATAAATAAGACCCCTGTATTTTGCTACTGCATCTGAAATGTCCCACAGCAACTCACAAGCACTCGGCTCAGCAGCAATCCTGGAAATCAGACAGACTGCAGACGGTTTACACGGACAGATTTCAACAAGTAAACAAATGCTGCTCAGCTCAGAATTACTTTACAGCTGAACTTTCTCATCCTTTCTCATCATGAGAGGGGCCAGGATCCTAGGTAAGTCTCCAAGTAAAACGTTTCCATCCGCCTTCCCTCGCCCCAAGTGAATAATTCACACTTACCTAATCAGACTCGATCTGAAAGCTGAAAGGGGTCACAGGCCAACATGGACTAAAAGGTTAAAAACAGATTAGTGAAAGCAGTTCCTCCTAATCACATTTTCAGTGTTGACTCACGGACAATCCCTTTTCCTCCACCTCCCATCGCAAAACACGGGAAAGCGGCAGCCCGGCAACCACAACATGAGAATTAAGCCTTAACCCAGCGTTCAGGATTCAAAGCGAGCAGCGGCGGAGCGGTCCAGAGGCAGGGATGCCGCGGAGAAACCCCGATGCCAGCAGCACAGTCATCGCGGCGAACTTGGGCTGCATTTCCTCAGGTCTTGGGC
>JANZLQ010000001.1:13629450-13660272 GCA_026212715.1 Elanus axillaris
CCGCTGCATTATTAAAACTTCACGTCTTCCCTCAGGCTGGCTCTGGGGAAGGGGCGTCCAGCTCTCGGGTCTCGGGTTGTTCCATTAAAATCAATCTCCTTGCAATTCGGCTGCTCTGTCATTAGGCGTCATTGTAAAGCTGTTTCTCCAGAAACCACCGAAAGAGAGATGTTGGGAAAAACCTTGTCGACAGAGAGAGGGAGAAATTGAGGGGTTTATTCGGATAAAATGCAGAATAATACTCCTTTCGGACGATTATTCCCACTGCAAACGTTAACTATGGAAACACGTCACTAAGCCCTCGCCGCTATGTTGTCAAACCATGTTCTTCCAGAGATTAAGGTTACGTTAGGCAAGGTGCTGCTGCTCCTCGGGTCCAGAGACAAACCGTACCGTCGGCACCCCCAGAAATTAACTGCTCGGCCCTGGGATCGAAGATAACGCTGTGCACTTCACCACCGTGGCCCTGCAGGCTGGAGAGCTGCCCCAACTCAAGTTGCAGAACCTTAAGGGATCCATCACTGCTCGCCAGAGCCACAATACGACCTGAAATTCAAAGGAAAGTTATCAAGGTTTGCGAAGGCAAAGCGAGAGAGCCGCGCTGGAAGTTTTGAGAGCATTGCTTTCAAGACACCCATGCATACTCCTGTTTTCTGAGATAAATTATCAGGAAGTTGGACAGATCAATGAGATTGGATTTTAGAGTGGTTAAGCAAATCTGGAGACCCTGGCATGCAACTCCGTAGGACCACTGCTATTTTACTTATATTGGGGTACAATTATTCAGACCCAGATTCTGACACACAGACTGTGCACCGGAGAAGTAGATGCTCTTCTGATACCTACAGAGCATCAGACCATGCTCTTAACACTGCTTTTCTCGTACAGCTCTGTAAGAAATGAAAATATGGGTTCTCAACTGAATTTCAAGGTCAGGCATCTGACCGAGTGCCTTCCTCCCTTCTGTCCTTCTGGAAAAAATGATGATCATGAAATTGTTAGTATAGAATTGGGTCTAACGGTAGAAAAAAATAAAAGAAGACCTAAAAAAGGTTCTCAGGAGTTCCCAGTTTCCATGTGTTTATTTACGAACCAAATTGACTCAGTTTTCATCACTCTCAAGTAGGCAGAATGTGTTCATAAGTTTATTATCTTCCTGCTTAAATAAAAGCAGAGGTAACAGCTGGTAAGTGATATGTTTGAAACACTTTTTATTTATCCAGCCACCAGATAAAGACTCTCTCCTTTTAGAAATTAACTATGAGAATCATGAGTTTCACATACAAAAAAAAAAAAAAAGTGGATCAAAACATTCATTTCAAAGCCGATGTGGTCCTCCCAGCAACGGGATTATTGCACTGCCAGTCATAATCTTGGTCAAACACCTTTTTCTATTAGGAGAAAGTTCAACATACCCTCCAAATGACTACAGCTCTTTTTATGTATCAGAATTTTCTCTCTGAAAGCAAAGACATCACCAGCAGCGGAATAATTAATATTGACACTAACAAAGTCAATCTGGCACAGAGGTCATCAATTTTTTGGGAAGATTATGAAAAACGGGACATATTTTGCTATTTTTAGTCATTCAGATAATTCACCAAGTAGCCAAGGGGAACATATTGCCCAGTAGAAGTTAGTAAGGAGGTATCTGTCCAAATTTTAATAATCGGCAAGCCACAGGGCCTTGCGTGTGCCTACGTGATGTATAGTTTATCTGGGGAATATATTGTCCCTCCATTCAAACTAATTTGTAACAATGATGTTCTCCGCTCTGCTCCTCAAAACCCGATGGCTTCATTTGACAGCCTGGGAAGTAAACAACTGCCATTTTCTCCATTTGTCAAAGGAAAGACATCGTGCAAAACATCTTACAAGTGCATTGAGAATATTTAATCACAAGTTCTGCTTAGTGTGGTCATGGATATTTGTGCAAAAAAGGGAACTAGAAAGTAGAGCTAACCATGATAAATACGCCCTATTTGCAAACCTTTATAACTACTCAGCTTCTTCATCTAGAACAAAGCCTGACACAGCAAAGATCTGTAGGATGGATTAGAGTGTCCAAAGCAGCAGATGTGAATATTTATTATAAACTCTTTTCCAGCAAGTCTTTGCTGACAGAAGCATTGCATAGAGATTTCACTTGTAGCCAGACTCTCCAGGCAATTGCTGGGATGATTTCTCGAGGAGCCAAACAAATGCCATTTTGCCTGGAGCCCTGACACCACAACAGCTGGGCAGGGGGTTAATGTCACTTTCAGCTTATCAAACCCAGTAACGAACCCACTCATTACAATGAGAGAGGGACAGGAAGGAGAAAAGATTTGGACAACTGCAGTTCACTTCCAGAAAGTAAGGGCAGGACAGACTGATAACTGAGAGAACAGCTCCAGTGTCGAATACACCCCCACGGTTTGGCAGCAGGGCAGGAGCAGACCCCAACGCTGTTTTTCTAAGCTCTTTGCTAGATAAATCATATGCCCAAAGCAAAACAATAGCACTCTCATCTGGCCAGTCCATGCCAATATTCCGACAGTATTGGGAAATGACAAAACCAATAGGAGAATAGAGAGGGACAATAAAAACCGACTAGCTAGGAGGTGCAGTAGTAAACTGCATGTGCCTTCATCGCTCGTACTTGCTGGGGAAAGGGTTTAGGTGTATGAGGCATCCCTAGTGAAGAATGATTCATTTCATATGAATTTCTGTTAGCTGAGTTATGATGTGTTACTATCGTTGACTATGAATACAGCCACTTCCTTGCTCGATAGCAGCAGGATGCACAGGCAAATGCATGCGAGAAGGAATGAAAGGGGAGGGGAATGCACAAAATGAGAACATCTCATTTCCGTCACCCTTTATGTCAACACTGATCTACGCGCCTATAACAATTTGCTCATTGTAATGTAAATTTACTCCCTCCTTCCTTCCAAAAGGAAAGAGGGAACAAATTGTGTTTTATTGCTCTTTCAAAATGTTCTCCAATTAGGAAAGCAAACAAAAACTATTACATAATTGTCATGCAAAGCTCTGTTTTTATGAAGGATACTTACTTGTGCACTAACAAAGGCACTTTGATACAACACTCAGAGGAAGATAAAAGCCTGAAGATAAATTTTTCTTTATACCTTTGACCAAACTGTCAGGTGGGGCCAGTCTATGCAAACTCACTGAACTCAGCAGTTACGCTGATTTGCATTGAAATGAACAGTTTCTCCTTAGAAGATGCAAAGCCTTGAAGATTCTGACCTCTAGATCTCACAGCCTCTAGATCTCCTGCTCACGAGGCTTCCAAAGAACCTGCATCTGCCGGTGCACCTCCCAGACAGGCAACACTGGGAGCCGAAATGCCGTTTTGCTCTGGCTGGCCCCACGCCAGTCCTGAGCTCATCCTTCTTCCTCAAACTGGCAGACCTGAGCGATGACAAAGCACATTGCCACGACAAAGAGACCCGACAGTAGCAGCCTTTGTACTAATTACAGCTGATTTGCTGTTGCCCATTGCCAGAACATAGGTACTAATTTTTCTGATGTACCCCTATTATGTCCTAAGAATAACATAAGCTCTGACCATCTGGTCACTTGCTTTGAAAAGAATGCAGCGAGTTAGAAAAGGTAAAGAGAGAAAGGCAGCAAAGGCAATGAAAGGTATAAACAACTTCTGTGCAAGGAACTGTTAAGAGGGGTGACAACTTACCCCAGAAAAACTATTTGCCCTCTAAAATGTACTTGGCTGATCATACTTTTTCCATATGCAAACCTCAAGCTTCACTCAGCTCATCGTATCGCTGCTGCTCCCCGCCCCGGAGACCCACAGAAAAATCCAGAGCTGAGCCAGACCCCAAACTACCACCCAGGTGGTGAAATGTGGAGTTTCCATCAAAATGCAAGTCTGAATCCCCGCTAACGTGGGAACCGTGAGGCAGCCGGAGAAGCTGTCAGAAGCAGTGCAGCATGGGACAAGGTATTTCTGTTTTCCTCTTGGATGAAACTGAATTTCCTCTGAGCGATTGGTGCACTTCAGCTCCCTTTTTTCCCCAACATTGAGTAAGCTACGGCTGTAGGTTTCCAGTCCCGGTGTCCTACAGCGAAAAAGCTCTGTGTCTGATCTCATGTGTGCTACCTGGCCAGGCTGCCATTTCAGACTGACAATGTTCTTGGTTTTAGGCATTGATTAATTACAAACACAGTGCTGTTGTTTGGGCTGGAAATACATTTCTACTTAATAAAACAATAAAAATGACTCATGCCCTTCTAGAAAAACTACTCCTGATACTAAAACCATATCCCTATATTATTTTGAGACCAAAACTGAACCCTAAAATCAATTACTACCTCAAAAGATGTGAGTACTTTTAAGACGTGTACCCACTTTGAAGAATGAGATAATTAAAATGAATTATCTTGTATGGAAATCTGGCCCTGTAAATTTTCCAAAGGTACATAAAGTTATGGGCCTAAGAAATGCCATAGCCATAAAGTGTCAAAAGCAAGAGTCTGGCAAAATAAAATAAGTAATTTTACTGGAGTCTTTGCACTGACCTTAACATGTGAGCTTATTAAAATCAAAGTTATTCCATTCAGTGAAGCTCAGTTATGTTACATATAAGTAAGCAACATGCTTTTTCTCATCTGCAAGGAACTTTGCATACCTATGCTGCTGTGTAAATACTAACAAAACCAAAGCCACTCATGTGAATACAATATGAAATCCATCCCCTAATTTGAATTGGTGGATAAATTTAAAATAGTGCTGGTATGTTGAAGCAATCTAATTTATTACTGCATTTCTTCAGAAGACAAAACTAGACAAGATTAATTTGCTGGGTTGATGGAACCAAATTACTTGGGGTAGAGGGAACAAAACCTGTACTTGTCAAAACACAGTTTGATAATTTATATTCTGTAAGAGCCTAACAGAAATTACAGCCATGATTACCATCTTCTTTGTAAAATGAATTTTGAGTGAACACTTGCCAAGACCACATTAAGTACTGCTTTACTGGTTTATGCGTTCAAACAGCTGAAAACAGTGACATCTTTGGACTGGGAAAGCCTAAAAAGCAGACCAGTTTACTCATATTAGTCTCTGGCAGTCAGTGAATTATGTTGGCCAAAGCCTTAAGATTTCATCTTTAAAACAAGTCACAACTGTAAAGTCTGTCAAGCAGCTGATTCCTCAAATTGTTGGAAACAGAGCCCTCTTCAGAGCAAATGCCTCAGCAGACCTAACCTGCCCACTTCGTCCCAGCGCATCCCGCTCATTTTGCACACCGCTACATACACACACTGCTGTGTCGGAACAAAGCACCACCACCGCTCCTCATCGGCGAGCCCTTTACAGACACGTTGAAGCACTAAAATTTTCCTCAGGAAAATTAATTTACAAATTATGCAACATTCGATTATCAAATAGCCTGAAATTTCCTGCTTTAGCGGACAAGTACTTGATGTTTCTAGAGTAGCCTAGCAGCTTAAATGTTAATAAAAGACTATTGCAGCAAAAGTCACAAACTTACTCTAGCATATGAGGCTGAGACATTCATACTGATAACTAGCACTGTTTGCTATCTCAGAACAATTTTTTCCCCATAGACTCAGCAGCTAACATTAACTCTTTTGCTCAGATACAGGGCAGAACAAAGACAGCGAAAGATCAAAAACTCTCCTCTCTGTTCCAGCAGCTCTTACTCCCAGAGCGAACGGACTAGTCAACATGCTGGATTTGGACAACTGCTCCTAGTAAAAGTACAGCAGTTACTTTAGACTTTCTTGTAAATAACTCAGATGTAGTAACTTTCCCAATTTGAAAATACTTGCACAGCCTAACTGTAAGCAAAGCATTCATCTTCAAAGACACAAACCCAGTTATTTCTTGTTTCATTAAAATTATAATCTTGCATGAATTTAAGAAATTCTGTTTATCATAACTGAATAGAGAAGCCTGAGACCATTACCGATGGCAGAGATGAAATGACATATCAAAGAAAGAAAGAAAGAAAAGCTTTGATCAATAGGGAAATGATTTTTATACACATCAGAACCAATTTAAAGAATTCTCTAGGATCAATTTAGACAGACAGAAATGCTTCTCGGCATTTATTACCTGTGGAGGGAATATTGATCCCACCCATTGATTTCTCCTATGCACATAGAGCAGCATCTGGTTTTGTTGTGTGGTTTTTTTAGAGAAAGATGCCCCAAAGTGGAAAATATCAAGAAACTACTTATATTTTAAGGACTTACATTAATGGTTCAACCAATGTATTACTCAGAACTTTTAAACTCTGTTCAAGAATAGGCAAAATGTAATTTAGCTTAATTTTGGCACATGATTGTTAGTCAATAGAATGTTTTTCAAACAAAGGGGTTTTTTTGAAACCTTACTTACCAGAGGCTACTAATTCCTTACATAACACATTGTACCAAACATATTTTCTTTCCTGTTCCCTTTTTAAAAGGAATCTCTCTTCATGACAATATTATAAATCACACAGCCCTAGTGGATTCAGGTATATAGAGCACATCGAGAGCAGTATAGCTGTTTCAGTGCACCCCCCCGGCCAATACGACTTGCTTCTCAGCCTGGACGCACAATGGCATGACAGCGGCTGTGTGACCTCCAGCTTCTGAGTTGGCATCACCTGTGCTGCAGGGAAATGTGAACTGGGTGGGCTCGGGTGCTTACCTGGGAAATGGGAGGAGAGCACTGAGTTGCTTTACACCAGCTCATGATCTGGCTCACCGTTTTTACTTGGTATCAAGTTAGACAAAACTTTAATTTTGAGGAACCTTCCTGAGGGGGGTAGAATGGCAGTTGGAAAGGTTGTCAAAGACTACAAAGACTCTTTACGCGAATGTTAGCGTGCTTGCCTAGATAAGAGTAAATAAAATGCTTACAGATGCTGCAAACTATGATTGCAGTGGCTGTAGATAAAATTCTTCATTACTGTCCCACCAAGCAGAATGTTATTTACCAGGCAACTGATTTCTCCATATGATGGATGTTGTACTTTTTTTGTTTGTTCTATAAACAGTTTTCAACAAATATAGCAATTATTTCTTGTCTTCCAAATGTACACTACGTTTTGCTTAGGAATGCACTTTTTTGACATTGTAAGTCCTCCATTCTCAAATGCGAATAAAACCTCCTAAATATTCTTCTCTTGGAAATAATGGCAACTTTCTCCTCCCTTTGCCTTCCCACTGTGTTTATTTAGATCTTTCATGGGAGAGGGCATAGAAGAATAATCTTGAGCAGGTTGTAATTCACTTGCAGCAATTTACTAAATATTCTCACTAATGAAGACCAAAAAGCAAGCTGGGAAAGAGAGGAGAGGTACAACAATCTGCTGATACAGGTTTTTAATATATTGGTACCAAAATAAAATCCTTTTGTCATTCTCTAATGTAATGACTTTTTTTTTTCCTTTCTCAGAAGTATTTAAATAGGCAGAGATTTGGCAAAGTATATTAGGGAAAATTAGCTCATCTCAGTATGCACTTAAACTCGTGACTCACCTTATGCGTGTGAAGTCATTCAGTTCAGTGTAATAATGTGCTTAAATGATGGCAGGATCAGGGCATCACAAACAGATTCATTATTGCAACAATGAGTTACAGCATAAGGTCTTATAACGAACAAATTCACTTTTATTTGGCTTTTAGCAGTATACTAACAGTTCGACCTTTTAAAGAGAAAGGCAGCTTTATAGACTGAGTAGGGGCATATAAATGCAGGTTTCTTAGACCCAAGTATTAGAAGGTAGTAACAGAGAAGTAAGTACAGAGAAGTTTCTTAGACAAATTGGTCAAGAGACATTTACAAAGGTGGAAAGTGATTCCCTCAGAACACAGAAAAACTCAAATTACCTAGGCAGTGTGTAAATAGAAATTCAGTTACTGTCTTTAAAAATCTGCATACAGAGATTTGTCCTGGATGAGAAGTGCGTGTGCGGCAGGATATGGCCTTATGCATTTCCCTCAAAAGAGTAAGGGTGTGGAGTAATGTTTGGCCAGCGGAAAAAGAGGACGTCTCTTAACTTCTTACTGTGTGGAAAATGTGACCTAGATGAAGGGGCATTATTTCCAGAGCTTAAACAGATCTCAGAACTCGACAAATCCTTTTTAAATCAAAAAATCACCAGAAAGTTACTCAGAGCAAAGAAAGTATTTATCTGATGAAAGAAAATCCTTTATATAAAAGAACTTAGAGCCTTATAATAAGCATTTCTAGACCCAGACCATTAGCGTAAAGCTACCTTTCAGCTGGACTTGAGCTTGTTTGTATTAGATTTTAGTTGGCCTTTTGGTAGCATTTTGGATTTTCAAAATAATTTCAAAACAAACCAGGAAGTATTAAGGCAGAAACTTTTGGAGCAGAGTCTTCAAGATGTCATAACCCTTCTGGATGTGTTAATGAGGCATGCTTGGATATATTCGGATTATATTCAAAAATAAAACATTGAAAATAAAAGGACAACAGCCTCCATCTTCTGTCCAGGACCGGAGGATTTTTCATGAAAATTTCTGCCAAAGAGGAATATTTTTGTGCGTTTAATAGGAACACATTTGTCTAGCTTTCAGTGTTACCTACAATATCTGTATGTGGGCACACATGTAGGTCTGTGTTTCCAAGTGAATCTACCTTCAGCTAAAAAACCAGATGAGAAACAAGACAGATGGCCTTCTGGCAAAAACTTTGGACTGCTACTGAGTGTGGAACCTCAGTCCTGCCGAGCTCTTCTGAAATCAAAAATCCCAAAAGGCAGCGTTTGGTTTTTACAGCGCCATTAAAGAGGAACATGTTCAGTGACACTGCATGAACGGGGAGCTGCCTGGAGCCTCGGCAGAGCAATAACCTCCTCAACACTTGTTGGCTGAGAAACTTCAGAGAAGGTGACATCAGTAATGTTGTTGCTGTAGTTGTGCTTGTGCTGCCCAGGGCAACAACATAACAAAAATGTTGAATTTTAAAATGCTGCATGAGAAGAAAGCAATGGAGGAAAAGAGTAAAGATCAGTATCATCTGATGATCTTCAAAAAGGAATAAATCACCATAAAATTATCTGTAGAAGTTGCTACGCTGGAGCTCTGCTTACAAAGAAACTTTCTGAAGGACTTGTTATGTGATGGCAAATGCTGTAGAGCATGGTTAAGGTTCACACTAAAATCTTATTCTGAAGAACAAGCTTTTCTTTTCTGTTAAACTTATATATTGGAAGCAGTGTAATCAAGTACTCTGCTGCATGTAATATTATTTCCATAATACATTAGCTGGTTTCTTGGTGTTTTAAGAGTCTGAGAGGAAAAAATGTCACACTTATGTTAAATAAAAATTTTCATTAAGAAAAATAAAACTTACTGATGAGTTAACTTAGAAAAATTAAGTCACAGCAAAACTGCTGTCACCACAAATTGAAATTTATTCTGGTTTCTGCTACAAGTGAGGTCCCGGAATATAGATTTGTGTGCAAAAACATGCTTCACTCTGAACTTCCTACTTGGCTGCAGCTGTATGTATTTTAGGCATCAGACTGTCTCATTTTTAAGAATTCAGTGAAGTTGAGCGATGTATAAAGACAAGAAAAATTCCAGGTATGCAGGAACATAGCTCTGACTAATGGAAACACCCTTTTAAAAGCATTCGGAGAATAGAAGATAGCCTTTTTATTAATATTCTATTCTTTCTCTTTCCCCCACTCTCCATTTTCAGATGCCTGCAGTCATTCAGTTAAAGCCTCTTTGATCCTCCTTCCTTTCTCAAATGGTAAGACAGATACGCTTGTGTTACAGAAGATGAGACCAGGATGTGAACAATGATTTATTTTTCCCTTGGACAGCGTATGCATCATCCTTTCCATTAACTCTAAAGAAATGACCAGATGTGTAATTGTTCTTTGACACAGAGTGGGATTCATCTCATCTAACCTTGCCATCCCAAGACGAGTAGTTAGTTCACCTGGGCTCCTGCAGCTACCAGGGAAAAAAACTTCCTTTTCAAAGGAACTCAGCCTGCCTCTTTTAGACAGCAGGTGATTGTCTCTGTGCACTGACCACAGAGGGGCTCTACATAGCTCATTTCCAGACAGCTGAGGCAGGGTGAGATTAAATCCCGCTGCAATCTTGCAAACAGGCTCCTCAAAGAAAAGAAATTCCCTAATTTGCACTACTAGCAAACTAGTGGATATCAGAGCTTCTGAAAATGTACCTGGGCACCTGTATGCATCTCCAGGCACTTAAATACAATTGAAAGTCAGATTTACATAGGCAATGACCTCTATTAAACCCAAGTCTTAATCATTTGGTGCAACTCTCATGCTGTGGCAACAATCCATAATTTAAGTAGCGTTTGGTAACAAAGCAGATCATATGCATTGTCAACATCTTGTAACCCTGTTAACTCTGAGGTAATGGACTTGTCTCTGCTGTATTTCTAAGCTTATTGAAACAGACTGTAGTTAGCACTTCCTTTTGTATACAAATCTCTTGAACCCAAGAGCCAGCTCTTACACCACAGCTAATAACCACTGCAGGTGATCAAAGCCTGAGATGAAGGTGGGCTCAGACAAAAGGGTTTGCCCATGCAGACCTGGAAGCCAAACTTCAGTTTACTTCTAGAGTTCAAGCAGGAGTCATGAAAACTACTACTCCAGAGAAAACGCACTTTTGAGGAAAAATAATATTTATCTTGCTTTACCTCACAATTTTCTGCCTAAATGCTTTATCTCTGAACATGCTCCTTGAGAAGTTCAGTGTCCTTATGAGCCCAGATCAGAGCAGAAGCTCTGGGTAAACATTGCTGATACCTGATGCTTTTTGCACTCTACAGTTTTTTCTAGCAAATAAGATCAGGAAACACTTCTGTTTTGTCCTTAAAGCTAGTTTGTTGTTATCATTATTATTTCAAGCTTAGAGGATGATCTAATGTATGTGGATTGTGTTTTTTGTCACGCAAAATCCTTTCCTACACAATGCTCCCTGGAGAGGAAGGCTGATGCAGAGCTGGTTAAGGCACTGCTGAGACAGCTGGGAAAGCCAAGCCTGCCTTGTGCTGGGTGTGCCTCCAGCTTAGCCTGAGGTTACCTTCCTGACTTTTCTGTCCCCAGTCTATTGTAGCTCTGTGGGTATTTTCTATGGTGACTGGAAAGAGATGAGTGGAATAAAATGTGCTCTGCAGGTCCCCACTCTCCATTCACTCCAGAGGTAGCCCCATGACTAGCTTGAACAAATTGCCTCATTTTTAGGGAGCCAAATAGATGGGTTCAATGCCACCCTTAATCTTCTCAAACTTCAGCTCTCCCAACTCTTAAGTTGGTTTCTTTGGTCTGTTTATAAACTTTTCAGGGTTAAAAATTGGTGATTTTTTAATCAATGCAGCCTTCAGATGTTGCCTACACTATCATGGTAATTTAAGTGAAACAGGACTGTTGCTGAATGACTTGCATCTTTCTTCCACATTACAAATAAATAGTATTTTTACCATGGTAGTAAAAACAGATAGACACCCAGGAAGACTGAAAACAAAACAAAAAAAAAACAGATGTAGAAAAACGAGCTTAATAAAATCTTCTCCAAGTAAAAGCTCAAACAAAGTCTACTTTTAACATAAGCATGTTATTGTCAACAGCGGCATCTCTATTAGGCTTGTTCCCTTACCTAAACATTCCTATTACTGTCATTTCTCACGGTTGTCATATTCACTGCCTTGACAGCACAAACACTATGCTGTAAAATCTGTCAAAGAGGCCAGTTGATTTCCTACATCTTCTGACACTTGCAGGTCTTTAATATCAGGCTGTCAGAACACCTAAGAGAAAGGCGGGTGCTTCCCTGTTCGGTGCTGTTACTGTGACTACCACCACACATACTTTAATCATTAGCCTTATACTACTATGAAATCCTGACTTTTATGACCTTGGAGTCCCATGCTAGAAAATGCTGCTGGCATAAATCTATCGCTGAGGTTAGCTGGCTCACTTACCCATGGAGTTATATTTGTAAAATAAAGCCTTTACATTTTATGAAGCTTATATAGTTTTTTCTTAAACTTTCTTCTATGACTTTTTTTCTTTTTTTGGAGAGGGGAGCTGTAGTAGGTGTAATGATTTTTCAGTGACAAGTGTATGTGAAACTCAGCTGCTTAAAATAAACCTCTCTACTCCTGACCCATTTTGTCTTTAGGTATACTACTGTAGCAGATCAGCTCAGTGGGCAGTAAGTTTTCCGTAATGCAAAACTCCATTGATTCAATATTGAAATGAAACCGAGAGAAGAAAAACATGAGTAAACCAGACCAGAACAGTCAACAGCCTTTAAGTGTTTATGGCACTCACTTCGCAGGGAGGAAGGTATCTGTATTCCTGCTCCTGCTCTACTGTTGTCCCCCAGTGACACTAAACAAACTGGTTCCTGAGCTAATAATTATCCTGGGATAGGCCTTTTTGAATCTCTCCTGTTTTAGCATTCTACCCAGATCAGGGTGCTGCCCTGAGATGTAGCTGTCTCTGCAATTACTAACAGTCAGATTAATCACACAGTGTGGCATGGCTCCACAGAAGCCACATGGTCAATGGATTTAGGAAACCCCTTTGCAAGAACTAAGACTGTGATAAGCAAAGCACATACTTCCAGGTGGTATGAGTCAGGTAAGCCGCCAGAAACCATAGGTGCATGTTTATGTAGCTTTAAGTGACTGTACTGATGCTCCAAGAGTTTCTATTCACAGAGAAGGGAACAAAAATTTAGGTCTTTAGTACTCTAATTGCCAAAGATCAATTGCTGCAGGAACATAATAACTTTTATATGCATGAATCCATGAACACCCTGCAAGAGCATTAGTGGACAATCAACAGACTTGTGGCTGAGGCAGAGGTAGGGCAGGTTTGGAGATCAGTTCCAATAACTGCCTTACTCCCTGACAGTACACATCATTTAATTTCCCCATGCCTCTGCTCCCCATCTGCAATAGCAAGCAGTAACACTACTTTGTTCAGCTTATCTCCTTAGACCGACTGGGTCAGGGACTCTTACAGCTTGCCCAGTGGAGACTCTAGGCATTATTTAAAAAATCATAAATAATAACATAAGTGTTTACTGCTGTAAGTCAACAGCAGATCTCCTGGCTACAGGGCATCCTGTACAGATCTCCTGTGCACACAGGGCATCAGTTGAACCATGGGAGATAACACACAGTGTTACTTCCTTGGGCTGCTCCACTCCTGCCGGCTGCCAAATTACTCTCACCTGTTGTCAAGTAATGGCTAAATACTGTAAGGAAATGCAGTCTGGCTGCTATTGCTTACAGTAATGAATGCTGCTGTCAAGTACAACAAATGTCATATGTCATAATGTCATTTATGACACTAATACTGAATCACTGGATAGCATCCAATAAAAATCTATGGTGAGGTAATGGGACGTAGCTAGAGAGTATTGAAAAGGAATCCTGAGTTAATATAGTTCTTATAGTTTCAGGTATACACAAAATATTTTGTAACACTACAGCTAAGTGATAGTAAAACCCAAAAAAGCTCATTGTAGGATACATTAGGCATTTTGCAGATTTATGGTACTTCGAACGCAGCTCCTTGCAGTGCTCCCTGCCAAGGTTTTAAGCAAGGTTGATGCTTTTGACTGTTTTGTGGCATCTCCTATGCTTTAAGTGTCTGAAAGCTACGAACTGCTTTTCACTCATTGTCCTGGGCTGACAGGTACATTAATGCTTTTATTCACAGCCAAAAAATACTTTTAATTCTTTATGGATTATTCGTCCCTTGCCTGAGAAGCCAGCATACGTCAAGTCTGAATGTGTTTGTCTCAGACCCTGCAAACTGACTGCTCTTTCAAGCCTAAGTCCATGATGTGTAACAGTTTCCAAAATGGAAATGTCCTACTAGACCCAAATAGTCTCTCGTAGATCAGGTTAAGATATAAAATGTGCCTTGAACTGTGTTCCTCTTCCTTGAACTTGCCATTTGCAATACTAGATGGTTTAGAAATGTTAGTTGCTCTTTCCTATGCTCGCAGAGCCAGTTACACACTAAAATCATGGAGGTAGGGCTTTGTAAGTCCAATCCATCCCTTTCCTAGGACTGCATAAGCATGGGTAGTTTAAATTATTTTCATTTAAATCCAGGTTTCCAAAGCAACCTTGTCAAATAGAGGCATCTACCTTTCTTATGCTGGATGGCTTCAGCTAATATTTAGGCTGTCATGGTCTCCACAAGAGGGAAGATTGCGGTCTTCTCCACCATTGTATTATCTTTTCTCACTGCTGTTTATACTTTTATATTATGGCAAACCCACAGTGATAGGAGGTAATTCTAGCTTGTAAGATCTTAGAAGAATTGAATGCAAGTCCCAGCATATATCTTTCATATCTAAATATGTAATTTTCTGCAACCTTCCTGTCTCCTTCCAGTTTACCCAAAAAAGCTCCTAGTGAATACCTCACTGTTGTCTCTTTCTTTGAAAATGTATGCTGTGTTCTAAGAGCTCTTTTCCTTCTCCATCAATAATTTTCCTTCTTCTTGTACTGAAGCTCCACATCTACCTGCAGGTGTTGTTCTCAGTGTATCTTGGTTCTTCCATGTCCTCTTCATCTTCTACATCAGTCCAGTTCTTTGCTCCACACTCCTTATTCTTCATCTTCTCACCTATGCTTAAACTGGTCCCATTGCAAGCCATGGTTTCCAGTTACCCCCCCACCATTCCATTCATGAGGCTAACACATATCCTTTCCCCTCTTCCACCCCCCTTCCAAAATCTGCTCTTTTCCTGACATATTGGCTTGCCGTTTTTTTTTTATGCGAGTTACACGTTCTTTTGATGATTTCTAAAAAAGTCTTTTTCATTTAGCTTTCTAACCTAGCTTTCTAACTAGCTTTCTAAGTGTATTAATTCAACTAGGCTTCTGTAACCTCATGGACTACTAAATCACCTAAATGACTGTTCTGATAGGACAAAAAATGATTGCACAGAAAACCACTTATAAATTCCATTGCTCCACACAAATTTTAAATGCTGTTTTATATTACATGCCTTCTCTATTATTCTTAATTAGGAAGTTGCTTATTAATATTGTACTGACATAGTCCTATGAGGAACATGAGCTATTACAATGCACAGTTTTCACTGTCAAAGCAAAAGTCTTATTCTTGAAGTACCATGTGTTTTGGGACAGCACACAGACCCGGGTACCATTCCAAGAAAAGCTTAGGCTATATGGTAGGACAGAGTTAATCTGCCACACCTGGCCAAAGAAACCTCCAGCCTTTGCCTTTTTCTTCATCTATACACAAGGCCTCTAAACATTCTCCTCTGGTAAACAAGAAAGAATGATCTTAAGGCAGAATTCCAGGAACTTATTTTCTGCACAAGGAAACTGTGGGTTAGGTTGTGTTCCTCCACATTGGGAGACCTTTTGCTTTAAATACTCCATTGTAGTCCCATGATTCCATTCTCAGGGATGCAGATCTTTTTCCTCTGAATTCTCCAGGTGAATAGATGATTCTATAATGCAGTTAACCTTTGTTATTAAATTTTAATAATCTCTATGATTAAATTAATCTGACTTTTCATTAGATGATTCTTTAATTGTGTCTGTTCTTTCTTCCCACTGTAAGTGAGCCTTCAGATCTCCCTTAAAGCTGCAAATTCATGTAGCTTCTTTAGATTATGTTTCACTTAAAACAGGGTTCAGATCTGGTTCTAGATTTTCTCAAAAGCTTGAGATGCTCAGGATTGAAGTTTATATCACAGCAAATACTGAAGGGGAAAACCAGCCTCCACTTTCATATCCAACCTCTCTCCAAGTCCCATACATGTATGTGTATATATACATATATATATGTATATATATATGGAGATATATATATATCTCCAAAGGTTTGATTCAGATTCAGCTGCTGTTTTCCTTAGGCAGTAGTACTATGTTTGCCAGGGAGTTAGTTTGGTTTCACGAGAGAGCTTTAGCAACGTAACCAAAGCAACCATGCCAAGCTGCACAAATGGAATTTCAACAAGCACTTTTCAACAAAACCTCTTCCCAAAATTGTTTTTTTTTAATTGAAAAACTGTCTTTCAAATGGAACCACTCAGCATAGCTCTGAACTGTATCCAGGATGCTCATAAACTGCTGCTCACAGGCTAGGGGCCAAGATTTTAACTTCAGATATAAACCCAGTAGCAGATGTCAATACTGCTAACACTGAAATCTGGCCTGATAAGCTTATTTTAAAGGGTTTGTTTCTTTGTTCTCATTTCTGCTTGGAAAATCAAGGAGTGTGTTTAAAGCAGAGCTCAGACAAAATATTCTTTGGGAAAACTCACCATGAAAACTCTATTCAATCCAGGCTTCTGGTCTGCCTCAATTGCATCATAACCTGGATAGCTTGTACGGGAGCCTTCTCCAGACTCCCTTATTCTTTATGAGCAATAAACAGGTCAAGAACCTCAGCATTAGCTTCAATTCTTCCATCAAAACATTCCAGCTATATATGGTTTCACCACTTGTTCCCTGACATCTCCCAGTGAATCACCTGTAGCTCCTTCTCACAATGTCCTCCCTAATACCTACCACTCTGTCATTCTACCTTCCTCAGACAAAACACTGCTGCTGAGATCATCATTAACTATTCTCACCATACCACTCTCAATGGCCTCCACTCCTCAACTACACCAATTCAAACTTCTTTCTCCAAAGATGCCTCATTCGTTTAGTTTTGTTTCTTTTTCAAATCCCTCCATTCCACTTGTTTAGCTTTCAATTACTCATTTGCCTGATTCACCCAGAAGTCTTTATGCTGAGAAGTTCCACAACTCAAATAACTTACTGACACTTGCTTCAAAAACACAGAAGACTTGAATAACATCAATTGAAGCCACTGATGTCAAATTTCCTCAATCAGAAATCTGTTCAGCAGAGTTCCTTCTGCTTCAGTAAAGGCACCTGTTCTCTTTAATGTTCTTCATGCTTTTGGTAATGGCTGTTGAGAAAACAGCCTTCCACAGGACTTACTGCAAATTCAGAAGTCTGAACAGGGGTAGACAGTGTTGATGGCTTAATGGGTAGAAAAGTGTCAGCAATAAATCAAGAAGGCAGAAGAGAAGGGAAAATTCCTCTTATATTGTGTCAACCTGTTTATTCTTGTTTTACCCCAACATCAAGAACGCAGCTCTATAGGCAGCAATCATGCCACCTCTTTTACCTTCACTCTATCCTAATTATCAGGGTACAACTTAGATTTTCAGAATGACTGCGGGCACCAAAGTCTCAGCTTCTGCTGAAAGTTATTTTGATTTGGCATCCAAACTTCAATTAGATTTCTGCTTAATACCCCTGGTGCACTAAGAAAGAACTTCCCTGATTCCATTGCACAAGCGACGCTTTCTCTGAAAGATGTACCACTGGCATGGCTGCAGGCAACAAACAAAATAAGGACTTTGGTGCTTTGCAGTGAGTAATCATTTAGCAAAGAAACAGAAGTTTCAAAAGGAACCCAGCCTAAGGAAAAATCCAGTTTCTGTATTTACTGCAGCTGTTCCTGAGCTAATATATCTGGGATAACAAGGATGAGAATTCCAGCAGACAGACAATAATAATGAGAAATAATTTGATATTATCTGTTTCTCTATCCCTACTGGTGGAATATTTTGTTCCTTACTATTTTGTTTTTTTCACCACAGTAAATTGTGGGTAAATTACTGATTAAATCTGAGGTCATAAAGACATCAAGTAATTGTAGTAACTGGTATGAGAAAATCATCTAACTCTTAGAATCTACTGATTAACATACATTTCATGTGATTCTGTTGTTTTAAATACAGTTTATTTTAAATATAATCTTCTAATCCACTGTAGTAAGAAGCAATTATGGCAAGAGTGCATTAACTAGGAATCAGTTGCACATCCCAGAGACATAACAGATCCAGGACTTTATTAGAATACATTCACATGGAGGTGACTGAATGACTGGGGAGGGCATTAGTTAATCCACTTAATTATTTAATGCAATAGGATTTAATTCGTTAACAAAATTCACAAACTTGTTGGATACTGAAAACATGCTGGCTTGTGAACAACGACCACAGTGCTTGCTATCATGCAAATACTCTTCCCTTCATTTGCAGACATAGTATTGGGGTGGTGAATTGGTTATGTGCAGCAGCAATATTGAGAAAGGCTTTTCAGATGCCCTTTTAGTGGAATTTAGAGACTGAGATGCTGGAAGAAGAAACAGCAGTCAAACCATCTGGTGCACAACACCACCATAGCTTCTGCAAGTATCTCCTGGTCTGTATGAGATACACTGACACATTTCAGGAAATCTGGAATCATTAAGTCTAAAGTTTTAGACAGAAATGTAGAATAGTCTCTAAATTAAAGAAATTAGGGGGGTGGGGGGAAAAACCCCCACAGACAGAACTCCATTGTTTTGGATGCTAAAGAGATATTCTGCTTAAAAATTAAAATCGCATTTTCCCTTAGTACCTAAATACCCATAGTTCAAATACTTAAGTTAGTGAAAACTGTTTAGTGTTGGACCTGAATGAACAGAAGTCAATGGCAAATTCAGGATTAGGACCTGAATCTGTTTCTCAGAATATTAAATCATGTCAGAAAACCTCCTTTTGAAATTCTCTTAGTGCTACACGGATCAGTTCGCATCACAACAGCTGCCTCAGTAGGACACATGGACTAAGACTTTAATTCCTCTGAAAGGCACAGGCATATTACAAATGGTTAGCATCTTCCATTGCCTGTATATGCAATTCGTATACCCATTTGTCTTCTGCACAACTATATTTCAATCTTATTTTCATTAGTAACTTGTACTGTGTTTGGATTAATTATTAAATGAAAAAGAGTATAATTATATATGGCAAAGATGAAAAGCTTGCAAATGGAGAAGTGTAATTCCCTCATTGAGGGTATTAAATGCTCTGCCTCTCGGAGTGTATTATGAATTGACACATGCTCAAGCACTGAAATTCTTCACCTATATCTCAGTTAGGTAAAACACTGTCCCCTTTCTGATATCTTCAAGCCTTAGGTGGTCTGAAAACAGAATTTGGCCCCAGTAGCTTTATATTATTTATTGATATTAGCTGTATCTCACTAATCTGCCCTATGGAAAGAGAGAATTTTCCTTGTTTCAAAGACAGATTTATCTGGAGAGCTGACTTTCTATTGTTTAAAAGCCTGGCCCGAGTTTGAAGTATGACAACAATTAAAAGAAATGAAGTCCGAGTAGAGATTTGTTGATGTATACTAATGATTGTTTCTTAAGCTTCAGCTCACTGGGATTTTACAGTAAAGGCAAGCAAAGAAATCTGAAACCATTTCAAATTAACCTGGTTTTATCTGGACTGGTAAATTATTTTTAAGTGTGTAATATCAATTATGAAGAGTAAGCTGCTCAAATAAGCAGAGGAAAGTTCTGTTTGGAGGCCACAGGCATGAAAGATAAAGAAGTTCATCAAATTAAGCAAGAGGTCACTTGTGAAAGAACAAAATACAGGCAGTGTTAAAAAAAATAATAATGGTTAAGTGAGTTGAAGCTACAGAGGAGGTAGGCTCTAAACAGCAACAACAGTGCCAGGGATGGGATAGGAGAAATCCCATACTGGAAGAAAGCAGAAGTTAATTTTTTCTTGATTAATGCCCCACAACATTGTGGCTATGAACACTGTTCACACCAAAGGATGGCAAATTAAGCAAATAAGCAATGCAAGAGTAGTTTAGAATTAGCATTTTTAGGTGGGTTAAAACAAGATGGGATGACAATTAGAGGTAGCTGTGAAGCACAGAATACTGCAGAGGGGTGTGCAGCTAAAAGGGGTTACCTTCTAATTGCCACTGCTGGCTGAACATAGGAGAAAGGCAAAGTGAGAAAAAAATATCCAGGAAGACATCTATGTACAAGTGTATTCTGAGACTGCTGGTTCTGCCGGAATTCAAAGCCATTACCTGGTTAATATAGGGGTTTGGGAGAGCATATCATTGGTTCAGGGAGCAAAGATGCACTGGAGATAGCTCTGTTCGTAGTTGGAATACGTCACAGAGAAAGAAAGAAGAAAGATCCAAAATGACAGTCACCCAGGATTACCCATGAGGGACAGTGGGGTGGGCTGGGCTTCCTCCAGAGACAATGGATAATTTCCACTGCATTAGATTTCTAGAGTGGAATGAGAAACTGTATTTTTGCTGGTTGATACTAGTCATTACAAAAGTAGCTAAGCAAAATCAAGAAAGACTTAGGAACAACGGCTTCCCAAGTAAGCTCAGTGATATCCTGAGATGAACCATGAATCAGTTTGCCCATATGTTCTTGCCATCACTTCACAATTCAGCATGCCTATTTCCCTCCCATCTATTCTGTGATTTTAAGATGAAAAAAACCTAAAGAAATGTTGTGAATACATCTGATTTGCTTTAAGAACAGAGATTTTCTCATCCTGTTTATATGTGGCTGAACTTTATAAGCTGCATTTATATTGCCTAGTTTGCACAGTCTGGGGCCAATCTGGATGTTTTTAAGTAAGAGTTATTCATTTAGCAGGAACAGGTAATTCACTGACTATCTGAATTGTTTAGGCAAATTCCCTGCACTATCAAAGCTTTTGCTTCTTATATGCTTAGGCAGCTTATCTATTACTCTTTGAAATGCACACCTAGAATCTTTTACTGCATTCTGATGGCCAGAAACCTATGGCTGGATTCAAAAATTATGACATCAGAGGCAAAATACCAGCATCATCGAGTCCTGAAACTCATCTCTCCCCACTACTGTTAAGCTCCAGATTTCTGATCTTAGGGACCTGATGGAGAATAAATACATGTTTTGTATTTGATTTATTTCTGTGTTATTAAATCGTTTGTGCTTCACTCGGGTACGTGCAACAATGTGAACTTATTTCACACCACAATGGATCGTATTACCAAAAGTCATTACTCCCATTGGAAATATTGCAGTTGCTTGCAGACTTGGGAGCATATGATATTCCTGACTCAAGAGCCTGTGATGGGAATGAGATTCATAGTAAGTTGGTAATTACATCTGGTCCTATACTGTGAAGATACAGGCACTCAGAGACAAGCATGTCAATACTCTGTGTTTATATTTTTGCAAGATAGGAGAAATTCAATTTTATTCAGCTATCTCCCAGTGACTTTCTGCAACTATGTATCAGCAGAACTTTTTTCACTTTTTATTTTAAAGATAAATTGCTTGGTGCACTATCAAGGATACTTAGAATTTAAGAATAGAACCTATTAGTCTGTCACTCTTCCAGAGACACAGACCTTGAAGAGTCTGAAGAAGTAGTCTTTATGTGACAGCATAATAAGGATGTCAGGCCCCCTCCCTCCTCCCCCAATCTTCTTGAACGACATTTTCCTCAGCAGGGAAAATTAATACACTTCAAAAGTTATAATGTGCCAGAAAACATACATCAGTCATCAGCATGGTTTTCTAAAATGAAGCAGTGTGGAAACCACATTCTTAATCAACTTTTGTAAACCAGGTCTCTTCCTTTTTCTAAAAAAAAAATAAATTTAAAAAAGCGCGCTTCATAATGCTTTTACTGTGTAGCATTAGATTTGCTAGTGAAATGTGGAATATTTTTCTTCTTATGTTATTAAATTTCAAAGACATACTCCTTAGGGCTTGTCTTAAGTCTGTCATCTGTGCTGCTAGTAAAGACTCTTAACACTTGGACAGCTCCATCCCTCCCCTTAGATCCCACCAGCAAATCAATCAAAATGGCACCACCTCTCTTCAGTGCAGGCTTTCAGCAGCGTGCCAGAAAATGTTTATATTTCATCACTGTTTAGCTGGCTTTTGTCATCACTTGAGAGTTGCCTGTATCACTTAACAAGAAAGAGACGCACACAAAGGGGTTATCTCCTTAGTGTCAGATTATGTTATTTGATCACAGCGAAGAGAGTGGTGGGTATCTTGCAAAGGATGGGAAACAGAGAAAAAGTTCAGGAATTCAACTAAGGCAAAGTAATAAGAGGAAAGAAAAGAGAACAAATAAAGAGAAAATGGAGATGAATATAAGTAAAAGGAAAATGATAAAGGATTAAGGAATATGAATCAAGAAAATATTATGTCAACAGGAAAAGTAAACATGCTAGAAAAAATAAATTGAGAAAAAAGGGAACAGTATGAAACAAACCCAGCAGATTCAACTTTGACATAAGAAGCAAGGTATCATTATTGATGTTCACCTCCCTGCCAGTACCTTCTATACTGTTTTCTAGTTGTGTGCAGAGAGCTATATATAAATAATTGCCCATCAGTGGAAAACAAAAGACAAACATCAGTTCAGGGAGAAAAGTGTACCATTTTCTGACTTGCTGAAGATGGGAGACTTCACTTTCCAGCATTTCTAGGGATCTCAGGAGAAGTTCAAGCTACAGAGGAAGCTCAGAACAGGTGTCCTTGACAACGATTCATGTCAACAAAAAGAGAAAATATTCAAAGCATTTAGATTTTTGTGTCACTGACCTGCCTGTGTTCAGGGAACTATTAAGACTCTAGGTAGCAAAGCAGTTCCCTCAATAGCATCAGGCATGTGATGGAGAATCAGAAACTAGTTAAGAAATCTGTAAGCAATCCAAGAGTCCAGAATTATATCAGAGACTTGCCATGAAAGTGCTGAGCCCAAGTTAGGAATCTTGCAAATGAAATGGGAAGGTGTAGAATGGTATTAAAATGAATAGATCAAATTTGAGCTTACAATGTCTCAGAGTCAACACAGCCGAACAAGACAACTGCAGCATCAACTAAGGACTTTAAAATCCCTCAGAACATAGCTGAATTAGACCAAGTAGATCCACAAGCATCTTTGGGGAAAACTTAAGAATCCTGAATGGTGCATCCCACTGACTGAATGCAGAGATGTAGCTTATATGTATTTCAGAAAAACTGATAGTCACAGGAAAAACAAATTCTGACTTTGCATGGTGTTTGAAGTTGAGAAGGCGACTGGTAGTTGGTAGTAGTTTAAAGCACTGCCAGTTTCCTGATTAGCTCCCTTAGAAATAAAACAAATAGAGATGACACATGATGATGTCCCTATCACTGAGCAACAGTTTTTGCTACACAAATCATGTTATTTTCTGTTTAGAGGAGGCAGCATCGTTATATCATTAAAAGAATTGCTGACAGCTTCTGTTATTAATGGTCCCAAATGTGTCTCCTGCCATCTGTGATGGGCGAAAGATAGTAGCAGGCAATGATCTGCACTGAAGTTAGCTTTCCTGACTACTACTTATGACAAGGCAGAATTTTTTGAAGAACAGATCTGTTTCTTAGTGGTCTTTAAGAATGGTCTTGGTATGAGTCATCTGCTTTGTAAATTATGGTAATTTCACAGGGAAGAGCCACTGTTCTAATGAGTAAAGATACAGTTTGCCTTTATGAATTTATTTTCCTTACAAGCAAGTTTGGTGGGAATTGACTTTGATATCAGTACAGCAAACCAGAACTAGGAGGACTGCCAACCTTCAGAGAAGTAGCCTGACTTTGAGGTATTGTGTGTTTGCAACAGGCGTACAATCTCTGTTCATTTCCATTAAGTGTTTGTCCAGGACATCAGGCATCTGTGTAGCCTCAAACAGATGTGTCAGGAGATTGCAGGGCTGCTCTCCCCCTCAACTGTCACTTGGGGGGCTTGTCGACATACAGGTTTTGCTATAACTGCAGTTTGGGTGGTGCTGGGGTTAAACTTTTTCATTAATTTTCTTTTCCGATTTCAGCATGCTTTTTTTTTTCTTTCTAGAAGAATACATTAGTCAACCAAGTTGGGGCTAAGATGGCAGCCCCAGATTTCTTGCATCAGCTATCTAAAATTTCAAAGAATCAACTTGAAGAATGATCAAAAAAACAGAGCAAGCTGCAAAATGGCTTGTTTTTTTTTTTTTTTTTTTAATAAATCAATAGAACCCAGCTGACTTCGTGCTTGATGATTGCTCTGAGCATTTCTGCAAGCACAATGGGAGAGAAAAGCATGTGCAGGACTGAATTTCACTAACAGGTCAAGTGCCAGCAAAGATGGCTTTGCTGGCAGGCTAGTTAGATCTCCGATTTATCCGACATAATGAACACATATTCTCTTTCCATTCTAAACTGAAATTATAATGTATCTGTGAATAGAAAAGTTTCTCTTTCCTTTTTTATACAAAATATATTAAGCTTTATAATGTTTGTAATGGGGTTCTAATCATGCTAAAAATTGTGTCTTTATAGAAATCTTCAGGTGCAGCATTGCAAGCTGATGACCGGATTTTCATCTGCTTTGGCTGGTCTCAGAACTAGCATTCAAGAAACTTGCTTTGGAATAGAAATAGATGAATGCCAAACTGTTCTTAAATAAAAGAGAGGGAGTTTTTGAAAGTGAAGATGAAGAAAGTTGGCCGATTTTTTTTCCCCTTCTCAAGTAAACAATGCAAATAAAAATATTTTCCACTGTTCATTTACAATGGAAGGATAAAACCATTGCTTTAGGATCAAGTACAATACAGAAAAGTGAATTACTAGCATCACAGGAAATCCTGCCATCAGTTGCAGCAGACTGCACTCAAAAGACAGACCTTTTCTTGAATTATGTCATGCCATTAATTTTCAAAGAAAAATTAGGGTAGTAACACTTACTATGGAAAAAAATCCCTCTAAGCTGTAAACAGTTTCTGTACTGAGATATGCCTGACCCTGGAAAGAGGACAAAATGAACAAAGTTGGTGTGGGGGAGGAAAGGCAGCATAGCTTTAAATGTTGACTTAAACAAGCTCAATCTATGGCTCTACTACAGCATTTGCATATCATGTTATTTTAATCATGAGTAATTACTGAGAAACAAAAGCAACTCATGGCAGGGTAAGAACTGTAATAAAGAAATCATTAAAAACATCAGGGGATTTCTATTAAGACCAGATTTAAAAGGGTCATTCTTTTAATTTTAATATTGTCACCATAAAACATAATTTAATGCAATGGAGCTCAGCTTTTATTTAGGCAGTTATCTACCGGATTAATATAATGGTAAAAAAAAAAAAAAAAGTCAGTAGTTGCATTTAATCTATTCTAGTGCCAAATTAATTTAACAGGGCTCATGCTGAGCCCGTCTTAGGGAGGGATGGATTTTTGGTTTCAGGATCTAGTCCTACAGAAGCGTGACCTTCTGTACCAGAAGAATCCCTGAGCTTAGAACCTCACCTCAGGGTTTCAGTGATGAAAAGATGTCAGCTCACCCCATGTCTATATGGAGATATGTTCAGTTGTTATATTGATATACTTCTGCTGATTTTCAGCAGTATCAGAACAGTGTAGCACCAGTGTAAAAGGAGGGGAATCAAGTCCTGGTCCCTCTCTCTTATACGCATCTCAGTTCTCATCTAGAACCTCACAAACATGAAACAGAAAGCCAAGGCCTTCCTCCCAAGAGAAAAAAAGGGGAACTACTGCTGCATACCTAGCGCTCTGCCATTAGATACTCCTTACAATCACCAGAAGTAGAGGAGGACATAAGAAAAGGAAGAGATCAAACTAGTGCATATTCTTGTTCATTTACATTAGGTAACTTTATATCTGAGCATAAAGCCGGCTGCTGAATACTTGGGGGAAAAAAATCACTGGAAGGCAGATTTGTTCACAGTTCTCATCTCGTGGTCCTTTTGCATGCAAAAATTCCTATTAACTTGTGCATTTGAAACACAGACAGGATTTGCCCAGGCATCCTCAATGTATATTCATTTAGATACCAGAATAAACACCAGTCAGGCACTGCATACTCCTCTGTAAGGACACTTCAAAAATACAATCTAAATTCTCTTTTAAACATGATATTTGAAATTCTGTGTCTACACTGGGAGAGAGGGAGATTTTCCAGGCAATTTAGAACTAGTACTACTTCCAGGTAGGCATCAACCCATCTAGCCAGCCATCCAAATAGTAAATGAAAGAATGACCATTGTCCAAATCTGGGTTTCCAATAGCCACAGATTGGAGGGGCTGTGGAAGAGCTGTCATTACCAACAGATTTATGTCCTGTAGTATCCTGGCAGCAGATGCTGCTGTTGCTGACAGGATCGACAGCACCGGGGATGGATGAAAGTGCCTTTCTGCTGTGGCACTGGAGAGACTTGTCAAGTGCTCAGAAGCGTTTGCAAGAAGCTGCAAGACAGAAGGTTGTCTCTTACTCAAATGGGCATAAACTCCCCACATGGAGACAGAGAGAAAAACATGGGCTGGGAAGAGGTGTACAGGGTAAATAATAAAGAAAGTACAATGCTGGGAAAATGAAGCTTCGGAGAAAGCAAGAGAAACCTGTGTGCTCATTGAAACAAGAAATGTGACATTTAAATGACCCAGTAAGTTTCTATGAGCAGTCATGGTAGGGGTGTTGTTATAGCGTTTAAGGGATTTCAGCCCTCACACTTCAGGACATAAGGCAGTTCCTACCTGCTTGAGGTTGGCCAGAACTACACCCTGCCCCCACTCCTGCAGCATGTTATTGCTGAATTATCCATTATAGGGGTTTTAAACCATTTTCTGAAGCATCTAGTCTTGGCTCTTGTCAAAGGCAAGACACCTTAGCAACTCCAGATGAACCGTTGCTCTGATGTGTTATGACAATTTCTGTGTTCCTACAAATGTCTAGATTAAACTCAATTTTTGTTTCAGCTTAATGGTTCACTTGACAAAAACAGCTTGTAGAAATACTCGGTGGATAAAAGAGAGGACAGTAACCTGCCTAGAATATTTTGCAACTGTGATAATTAAAATACAGTATCAAGGGCTTTTCCTAGAAATTATTTTTTAAAGAATCATACTATACCGTGCAATGTACTGTCAGACAATAGGTATTCCCAGTCAATTGACAACCCATTACACCAGGCTGAGAAGATTAGTTTGATGCCTGTTTAGTTGCTTTGATGGTGCATTGTGACAAACCTTCTAAAAGGTTAACCTGTTTTGCAACAGTTCTTGATAGTAAAGAAAACATTAACTAGAAAGCTTGGATGAATGCTGACTTAGCAAGGCTGACAGTGCCAAAAGAGTTCCTATCAAGAACAATGAGAAATTATCCCTGGGGTTTAAGCTAAAAAAGGGCACTGAATGATTTCTGAAAAAGTAAAAACTCTTTTCATTTTAAATGCTTGTAAAGCAAAGTCAAGTTGAAGCTGTCACCATAATCTGAATGGAAGTTTCATTTCAAATCCCTCATAGCCTATAATGTTCTGATTTTAAAGGTTAAACAAGCAGTAGAAACACAAGTTGATTAACCCTTGTCTTCCCCTCTCCCAAACCCCAAACCAACTAAACCTAAAGCAGCTAAACTAGTTGGAGGCCAAATTTAACATGGTAGCTGACAGCTGGTGGAAACATTGGTGGAGGAAGAGGAAGATCAAGAAAACAGGTTCTCTACCAAACTTGAAAATGATGTCTTAGAAGATTTCAGTCATCTTAAACTTCTGGCATCAGCCACTTCACAAAAGAGAGGGAAGAGTTCTCACTGGAGAACTCTTTTAACATACATGAACACATGAGGAAAATGTCTTGTTCCCCTTTGCCGGTCTGGTCTGTCAGAATGAACAATTCCCAGTCCAAAGCAATTTCCTCCTACTACTTTATCAGAATACTTATCAAATATCAAAACTGTATGTTTTACAACATACTGGATAAGATCATTTACAGATCTCCCAAGTCTTTTTTTTCCCCTGCAAAACTCAGGAGTTATATCTCTCTTCCCTCCAGAAGAGGGAGGACTTAGGCTAATTAAGTTCATTTCTCTTTGGGAAGGGGAAACATTCTGGTGTTTTCGTTACAGCATTACAAGCTCTCCTCCTCCTCACAAAGCAAGAAACACAAAAGACCTTTTCTATGTACGTGCGAATTGCCAGACAGCAGGGATAAAGATCCACAGGGTCGGAAAGAAACACAGGACATGTATAGAGGGAGGAGAAAATGTTTCTCTATAACATAACTAAAGGTATATAAATTTTCACTGTGTGAATATTTTCATCAGCTTCCAGTGAAGGAATGGCTTCCAAGAAGCTATCCATATGTGAAAAGTTAAGCATGTGCCTCACTGTACTGAGTTCGGAAGGACAGATTACTTATTATTGCTCTGGTTCCCTTATTAATTACTTCCCTGACAGGCTGCCAGTCTCTCTCTCTCTCTTTTATCAATGCAGCCACTCACTGGCATGCGGCCTATCTCTCGATTTATGTAATCTCTAAATTTGCATCACATGAAGCTGAATGACTAGGTGACAAAGTTCTGGAGATCTGATGACTTCACATCTATCATTGACTTAACCTGTTTTCCTCTTCTGCAGAGGAAAGGCCATGCAATAAGAGGAATGACACAAAATTACTGTCTTTCAACCCTAAGAAAGGAATGAAGCTTTTCTCAGAGAGCTTAGGTTCAACATGGCATCAATCCAAGGCAGATCTCCAGCTCAAGGAGATTCATGGTTTTGCCATCAATAAAGGAAGACAAATTGACTTGCTCTTGTCTGATTTCCGCCCCCCCCAGATGCTCTCCCTAATGAATGCATCAGGAATCACAACTCCCTGCTGCATAAAATGAATGACCTCTGCAATATACTGAGCAGGAAAGTGCTGCGTGGTTATGCATGACCCAGTCTGACGAAGTTGCTTATTTAAAGCTCTAGGCATCATCAGTGTCGAAGTCTAACAACAGAATAAATAACCAGAAACCACAGTCACAACAGAAGAGCCAACAGCGTAGGAGTGCTTCTCAGAAGACTTCAATATCCTCCATTCCAACTGGGAACTGTAGGAAATATTTTGTTTTAAGCTCGCTAATGTTGGAAAATCAAATCCTAAGGGATGAAAGTGTCGATACATGATGTCTCAGTAAGGTTTCAGGTTCAGAACTAACCTTCTGAGTAGATTTGCATGGGGATGGGAAACACCACAACATGAGATAGTTAAGCACTCCACCCGTGTTGCAGACATCCAACAAGAGGCAAAAGACATAATTATCAACACCATCTTGGTAATTCAGGAAAAAAAACTCCAAGAGAATCCCAGTCTTTGAAGCTCCACTAAGAATATGTTGGAAATCTCATCACATCAAGCCTTTAAGATTCTGTAATATGTCCACAGTTAAATCCCATGCTTGTCATTGGGGAAACACAGCTACAGCAGTAAAGGTTTCTGTGTCTGTAACAATTTGTACTTAGGGAGTTTTCATATGGGAGAAACAGAGATTTGCTGGATTTTGTAACCAAGCTGACTAGAACAGCAATGTCGGTAAGAGAAGGGAGTACAATTTCCACAAACTGACAAGGAAGAAAAACAAAGTCACCAGTCATAACCTGAACAACAGGAGAAATCATATGGATGTTGAGACAAGAAAGAAGTTTCAGCATGCATCAGGAAGCCTAGCCAACTGCCTTGTGAGCATGGTGCCTTTGCATCTATCCAACACACTCCTCTCACGTGAATCTCCTTTAAAAAATGTCTTTTTGCCAAAGTAACTTATCTGTCACTGAGAACACCCCTTCACCCTTACTTATGAAAAACCATTTCCATTAGAAATGCAAAACCAGCAGGCAAATGTAAAAAAGGGTTATTTACATCACAAGAAGCAATTCCACATAATTATAAATTTTCTGTCTGCATTATATCTTATGTCCTGGTATTAAAGCCATTAAATTAGGTTAGAATCCTGTCCATTGACTGTAGAACTAGTCATAATTTAATCTTCCTAATAACATTAAGAGTGCAGTAGCATCCTTCCAAACTAAGGGTAGGATAATCTATTAGCATTTCAAGTGTGTTTTCATGCAGAGTAACTGATAACAATATAAACAAATTCTCTAAAGTATGAGTAGTTTCAGTATGGTATTTACTGAAACCTGAAAATAGAACCACTGCCTCATCAAAGGTATAGTTTAGGCTTTTTAGGAGACTTCTGCAGAATTTATCAGAGATGAGATGAAAAGTGTTCTGTAAAAGCATAATGGGGTTCTGTAGAAATGATTCAGAAATCCTGCTGTGGTGAGCAGAGAATACTTTCTACTCTGTGTAATTGTAAAACCAGTGAAATGAATAAAGAATTAAGGGGCAGATACTTGGCATTGGCTCAGTGAAAGCAAGATTAGCCTACCTGCTGTGGATCAGGAGCTGCAGGTTTCTGTGTGTGCATTTACAAACTCCTCAGAAAAATGACTGCATGTTTATTTTCCTTGCATTCATTCTGGGGTGATCTATTAAATTAAAACTGAACGAAGTATACAGAGAAGTTCTTACAGTCCAACAAAGATTACATATTGAATATATCCAGCTATCTCCTACTCTATTTTCAATTACTTGCCCTTTCACATATTTACCCCCACTACATGCAAACTCTTTACAAAAAATTATGTAAGAAAATATATGCTCTTGTGAATACACTTTTCTGAAAGATAATGATATGACTCTTCCAAAGTAAGTTTGAAGTGCCTTTTTTTGGTACAGTGTTTGTAAGTATCTTGCATAAGTAATAAAAACAGAACACATTTTTCTGCCTTTTAAGAAGTTTCTATGCCAGACTAACTCCAAGGGTGAAGTTATTTGCATTTAAAAGGATACTATATGTTGGAATCACTATGCACAAGTAAATATTAAAAAATAGTGAAAATGAACCAGGAGTTACAATGAGATGCAGGTAGAAATTTCTCAATCAGTTGGTTCCAATAGTTATGTGTCCTGGTTTAAGCTGGGATAGAGTTAATTGTCTTCCTAGTGGCTGGTACAGTGCTATGGTTTGAGTTCAGTATGAGAAGAATGTTGA
>JANZLQ010000001.1:13667126-13735511 GCA_026212715.1 Elanus axillaris
CTTCCCACTAGTCAGTCATTTCTGTGCTTAACTGTGTGGCCAAGATTTAGTCTTGATTTAGTAAAGTTCCTCAACAGTGAGCTTACTAAAAATATATGGCTATTCCTGATGTAATATGTTTATCCTGATTAAGACATAAGACCACAGTGAAACACTTTAGTCTCCTTCATAAAGCCTTTTTCATTTTAACACAGTGTCTAATTAATAGGATTCTTTTAACATGATTACCCTTTGTGTAATATTTTAAGAGATTTTGAAAAATTAAATCTTTTACAGGTTATACTCAGATCGCTATAATTTTTCATTAAAGATGTTTTGCGGGGTCAACTTCTGACCCTGCATTTGGCAAAAATGGCAGGCACTAACTACTGCAGAGTTATCATAGATTTATCACATCAAGAAAACATGGTATTGTAAAGCCTCATTGGGAACTTCACCCTCTAGCAAGTCAGACCATCTCTGACAGAATTATTTTTTTCCTCTAGAAATACCCATTTGTCAAAATTGAAACTGCTCCCCTGCATGAAGAGGTTTCAGGTGATTCTCCAGACCTGGGAAAATGTTGGGAAAAAATGAGGAATGACCAGAATGTTCATTCTGACATCTTTGGGATGAGAAATCTCAAAGAGAGGTTTGCTTAAAACGACTTTACATTTTCAAAGTTAATTTCCAATCCATTTCCAAAAAGGTGAAATATAAAATAAAAAAGAGTGAAGCTTGTAATGAAATATTTTGAAGATATCAAAAATAAATATTTTGAAAATATCAAAAGTAAATATTTTCACTGGTCACATGATTTTTCCTCTCTGTATGCTAACGTATGAGGATTGTCAGATCACCTTTTATCTCATCTGGGAATATTCTTAGAGGAAGGGATAAATGGTTTCCATTTTGGCCTGTTCTCCATCCTGTGAAGAGAGGGCTTTTCAGTGAGTACCTGTGCATATGACAACGTGGCCAGACACTTCGGAAGGCCAAGATCGGCTGAGGACAGAGGCAGCTCAGTGGTCTGTGTGACGAGTTGTGCTAATGCTTCACCGCATCAGAGATGAAGGAAAACCCTTTAGCAGGGCCCGTTTTTTCTGACTTTCTACATGGGCCTATGAGTTGGACTGTTACATTAATTTTCCTGCTCTTAAATTGTTCCCTACTGGCTTATGAAAGTATGATTAATATTCTTTAGGAATCTGTTATTAATTCTTCATTACAGTGTAGTCGCACAAAAGGCAAGGGGAATATTATGTCTGGCTTGTTGCACCTCACCAACCATTTCAATAAATATCTTAAAGAACAGAGAGTGTGCAGAGAATGAAGAGTACCAGGGACTGCTTACATTCCATGCACTGCAAAATAGATCACCAATCTGTCTGATTTAATAAAAAAAAATAGTACACAACAGAGTTAAATCATAGAGTTGGATGTTGAAAAGTACAGTATTGTGAATGTGCCTTAATATATTCAACACCGAGATGGATATGTATTATATATGGTATTTATTTTAGCTGCACAAAGGCAAAAAGGTGGCTTTTATATCCTATACTGTTCTAATAAATATAGTGGTTCCAAAACAAAATTATGAATGGTATTAAAAATGAAGTACACCCAAAACACGCGACCTGTAAATAAAGAATATCCTATGGGGGAAAAGAGAGCTAAAAGAATTCACCAGTGAATAAATACAACACAGCGTAATTACAAGCTCTTGTATTTTTCAGCTAGGGTACAATCATATAGTTTACTCAAAAGTCTTCTAATATCCTCTGGGTACATACAGCATTTACAAGAAAGATTTCTATTGTGAGCTCTCTCACTTCCCTGCCTGGCCCTCCATGGTCTTTAAATGTACTTTTGGGAAAAAGTCTGCACTTGAAAGGGGATGGTGCAGATTCTTGAAGAAATAAGTGGTTTTTTGAAGTTCTAATTTTGACCACTTTTCCTTTCTCAGATCCTCCAAAGTCCAAATTCCACTGATGTTCATAGCTATTTTTCAGTTGACTCTGACTGGCCTTGAACCACAGTTTTTGGTGCTAGGTCCCAAACTTATTTATTTATTTTTCTTGCCTATTAAAGAGAAGAAAAATATTAATAATTCATTTATGCTAAGTTATCGCCTTACTAGTTTTAGTTAAGACAATTTAGCAAATCAATCATTTTAAAGATACTGTACTACCATGGTAATCCAAGTATGTGTGATCACACATATTTCGTGCCACCTGTGCCCACTTCTCCCCATTATGTATCTCCTGGCAACTTGAAAAGAGTAAAGACAGAAAGAAACATTTATACAAAGTACTAATGTATTATTAATATTCATTATTAATAATTATGCATAACTTTAAGGGAGCAATTATTCTGAAGTAATGCAAAATTACGAGTGGACTGCAGCACTATGTGTTAATGCAAACCAGTTAGAGTTTCAGCTATTCCACCATCAAGTCAGATGAGACCTGGTACCACTATTTTTTTCCCTGCAGGTCAGAGATATTCAACATAAACACTGTGAGTTTGGGGAGCTAGGTAAGTATTTATATATAGCACTTTGACTCTTTATTTTGAGACTTCTACAACACAGGGAAAATTCTATTGGAAATCCAGTTAAAACCAAAGTCAGAGAGATCTTTTGTAGAGATTATTTACTTTAAAAGGACCCAAATGTAGTATCTTAAATCCATTTGTCATTGATACAAATGGATTTGCCTCTTTCTTGCTTTGATCAATGGGAATTTGGTAGTTTGTGAGGGAGTTAATCTTTCCAAAGCTTTCCAAAGGCAAAAAAAGGCCGCTACAGGTTGTGTTTGTGGAAGCATCAACTAGTGACAATGATAAAATTTGACTGATTTGCTAAACCATGAAATCAAAGCGTGCTTTGTTCAGAGCATTAGCACATTTTCTTTTGACTGTGTATTTATTATAGAAGGTGCATTTAAAAAAAAAAAAAGAGACATAAAGCTATTGGGATTGTGATCACGGGGATATTGAATCAAACCCAGGTTCACTCAGTTAACCACTAACAGAAGTTTGTATTAAGGTACATTTTAAAGCAGTCTCGGGATCTGAAAATAAACTGTCTAGATATGAATCTGAATCAGCTCAAGAATACTGTTATTATTACAGAGAAAGCTGAAGCTTTATGAATGAAGGTAGACTGGCTAATTCAAGGTAGAGGACTGGATATAGCACCAGTCTCAGAGTGAAAAGGAAAAAACCAGCTTGCTCCCCCGCCACAAATTACACGTGTTGAAGTGGATTACAGAAGATGCACATTCCAATGAAAAGTACTGCAGAGTGAACACTCCTAAGATGACAATGAGATGAGAACTTGTTCTCCAAACCCCACTCTCCAAACCTCTCTTCCTCCCAGCACCTTGGCACTCCCAAGAGCTCTCAATCACTCCTTTCTCTGTTAAGTACTTGCTGTCTCATTTCCCTCCTGCTCATCATTTATTTGCTTCAGCTCCTCGTTGTTCCCCTAACAGCAGATTAAACTTTATTTCCTTCCCCCTCAATAACTAACCTCATCTTCAAACACGACATGCAGCCTTTGCCATTCTTGCAGTAGGAACCTTGCAAGTACAAGTACTATGTTAAGAGGAGGAGTTTCACTGAAGCTTTTATTGATGCATACTTCCCAAGGCACACAACACAGTGCCCAGGGAAGCAGAAAGGCCAGGCTGGACCAGGACAAGGTGAAAGGGTCCTCTAAAAAGTAACAAGGCACCCTGGCTTTTCCTTCCAGTCAGTTGCCAACATACTAATTAGACGTGGAAGGCAAAAGTTCAGGATTAAACTGGGTAAACATGAGTGTCCTGAAAGGTGGACACGGATCACTTCAGAACATGGAAGAAATAGAACATGGTCTTGATCTTTATTATGTGTCATTTTAAACAAATCTTTAATCTTCATAAATGCATATGAAAACTCCTACAGTATCAGATATCAAAAGTGAGGTACATCTCACCCCACTTGAGCTATGTACAGGTTATTTGTCTAGATTGTACTTGTGATTTATTTAAACTGTTTTTGGATGAGATGAATCATCATTCAGGAAATAGCTCTTTATCTCTCCAGAGACCACAGAGAGAGCAACTTCTAGATTATTAGAGTCAGCTGAGGTGGAGTCTTTCACAGATAGATGAAAAATAGTACAAACTGTATAAATTAGGAAGATATAATGGAATATTTTGCCTGACTCAACTGAAATGTTAATTGGCTATTATTTGCATACTACTGACTTTGTTTAAACATATTTAAACAACACAGTGTAGTTAGAGAAGCAACTTCTATTGTTACTTTGAAGCACTGATGTTAATTTGGTAAATTTTGGAGAAGCAGTCAGATTTAAGTTGGAATTGCCTCTAAACGTAAAGACACACCTTTAATACTATTGTTTCTCACAACATGCATGGTTCACAGGAAAAATTTCTCTTGTACTCAGTAACTGGTTCAGTCTTAAATGACTGATCTTCACACCACAAAATAATCTGTTCACATTCAATGTAACAGCCAAACCTGGCAGAGAAAAAATTTGAGGAAACATAGTTACAGCTGACATGCAAATATAAAAGAGATCCAACAATATAAACTAAGCAAGGGGCTTTCGTAAAAGAGTATGGTGAACACAATTAAAAAATATTCATTCATCAGATAGGTCTGTAGAAGTCTGCACTGACATTCTGAATTTGGACAAACCGCACAGGATTTGATCTCTGTCTGGAAAGACGGAGGAATTGCTACTTCATCCAGGATATATACTAGAGAAGGCTTTTCATATAATTCAAATGAGCATGTAGTCTAGAGAATGAATAAGAAAATTCTGATTCAAAATCAAATCCGAATAGATACAGGGACTGTGAAAATTGGGATTCATATTGCATAGTCTGGGTCTGAAAAGATGTAACTCAAAGATTCAAAGCAACTCCAGTTACAGCTAATCAGTAACAGTTAATAGTTACAGGAATACGTTGAATTTGTGAGGGCCAGATTCCAGTTACTTTACTCATACTGAATTACCAGTCTTCCTTTACAAAAAGCCTGTCTTAAATCAATGAGTCTACTCTTGAAGCAACAACATCACATCTAGCGTCCCTTATGAGTTGATATAAGCACATCACAGATGTCTTGTAAAGTTAGTCCCCGCTATCTGCAACTGCACAGTATGGAGTAGTTGTCATCCTAATATTGATTACTGGTTAGTTTACAGATGCAGATTACAGATGTGTGTGAATGAGAGATTCCCACAACATGTCAAAGTGGAATTAACTTTCTCATGAAATCAAAACAATTTTAAAAGACATTTTTTCTTGGGTTAAACATTAAGGTGCCTTGATGGCTTTTAACACAAAGATTTACTGCATATTTATTCCAAGCAAACTTCTAACACAAAGCGAGATGAGTTTTAAATGACTTACAATCTCTTCAGAAAAGATCTAGGAGCCATTGCAGACAACTCAGTAACTCACACAGCAACATTCACACCAGCAAACCAGACTGCAGGCTCCATGATACAGGAGTTCCTATATGAAATATTTATTAAATGTTGGCATTTAATAGTCTTAAAAGACACAATGAAAAGGTCATACTAGAAGCAAAGATGCTTCAAGGAAAGGCAAAGCAATGGGCACAGACATGAGAGAGGGTGTTCTCAAGGAAAAGTTACGTTTGGACGAGGTGAACATGTGAGCACACTTCGCTCCACTCCTGGGGAAGGACTGCAGTGTGGTCCTCTTTCAGTGACAGTGCATTCAGCCCACGGGGACCATGGCATGCTGGCAGAGGCACAGACAGACTTCCATGGATAACCACGTCAGTGTAAGAAACAACTGCTTCCAGTTATCCAGACTGCCTTTTTGCCAGGAACGGCCACTCCTCTAGCAGTCTAGAACATGAGTGCAAAATCCAAAGGCCTAGCTTACATTGTTCATGGGAGAAGAAACAACAAGCAGCACAAGGTGGTAACCTTTTAACTTGTCACAGATGTCTGGACAGTAAAGGAGAGGCAAAGGCCTTCCAGAGAGCAGAGACTGGCTAATGCCAAGAGACGGAGCCGCAGAGCTTGGCTGCCCGTAGGGAGACTGGAGACAGCTTGGCATGAAGAAAAGCGGGGTGTACTAAAATAGCATGGGGTAAAAGGTTTCCTTTCCCACATTTCAGTATGTTAAAAAAAAAAAAAAAGACGACAACAATATACTGCAGTTGTCTTGCAGAGCCCAATCACACTTCACCTTTCTGAGTATCAGAACCTTATCTATCAACTTCAGAGTATTTCCCAAGACTCTGAGCTCATTTGTTTGCACTGATGAGTACAATTCCCTGCAAAGGGATATGCTTGAAAGGAGCTGCTATTATCCTCATTTTGGGGGACACAAATAACCTTAAACACAGAAGAAATTCTCTGTGGAAACCGGGAAAGGTCTACAGACTGGCTTATGGTTCATTGACAAATTCATAGCAACCCAATCTACTCATCACAGAGAGTTCACTGATCGTGCCTGCTACCTCTCCTGCTTCCAGCATGTCAGGCCTGAGAAAGATGCATTTGATCATAGGATAAATGGGGATATACAATGCAAGTAGAGGAGTATTAATGCCCTTTTCAAAGTTCTTCATGCAACTTCATCTGGAATATTATGTAAACTGTAGTTTAACAGCTTAGTCTACTGGAACAGCTGGCAAACCCAAGGAGAAGATCAAGGAAGCAAGGAGCCTAAAAGATGTAATGTAGCAGATCAATAATGGGGTCTGAGTGAGGATAAGTCTGATGTGATAATGTAAGTTACAAGAGTAACCATGATGTTTTAAGGAAGGAAAAATATACAGGAAGATAATTCAGTATGAACTGACCAATTATTAAATGTAACTCAGAAATGAAAACCATTAGAAATGTGTGGTTTTCAAACAGCTTTACAGTAGAATGAGTGGGGAGCAAAAAAAAAAGAACAAACCCTGCTGAAATTATTTTTAAAAAGAGCTTGAAACTTTATGTACGAGGAAGAAAACCATCTGTGTTTACTACACTAAGAAAGACAATACAACATCTGTGGGTTAGGACATAAATTGATCTTCAGCAGGAGTTGAGGTGAAACCAGTACACTACACATACACTGAAGAGTATAGACTAATGGACCACAGGAAAAGTCAGTCTCTTTCATAAATAAATAAATAAATAAATCATTCTCTTTCAATACTAAGTAAAGCAACAAGTGTACTAGCCTCTTTCACAAGCTAGCTGAAACCAGTGGTTTTTCGGTACTTCTTTAGTGGAATATGAAAAATATCTTATCCCTGTATCTTTGGTATTTCATTAAGTTTTTCACTTATACATATGTTTAGTTAGTTTTCAATGACTGAAAATTACTAGACTTACCAAGATTCACTTGCCATCCAACCTTTTTAAAGGTCAGTAAGTTAATAGATCTAACATTTTGAGACATATTTTACCCTTTGTACATTCCTATTAACTTCCACAGAGCAGCAACGGGGAAGATTGCTGCAAAGTTCCCTCACGTGGTTAATTTATCTGTAGAAAAAGCATGCAATACAAAAAACATTTCAGCTTTACAGGGAGAGGGAATGGACACAGATATTGTATGCACGGAAGATGGAAAGGCAAATAGGAAGGGAAAGACTTGAAATAGTAATGTCTTGGCAATAAACGCCAGCCTATCTGAATTTGAAGGCAATGAAAAGAAAAAGCAGATTAAAAAAAGGTACAAATAACAATATTTTGAATTGCTAAAGATATTGTTTTCTCTTTGGAATAACTGTTTTATCATACACATTAAAATGTATGATGTGCTTCATTAATCATACTCATTTCCTTTCCAGAGGTACGGATATGATCACAACTTATTTCACAGGACCAAAATAAAAAGGGTGAGCTTTTATTTTCTTTCATTTGAGTGTTCAGTCTGATTACTGTGAAAAACATTTACACCCTGAAAAGTTTAAATGCTTTGTATCTGAATATACAGGCTGCAATAGCCAGCAGCATCTTTTGCCTGCCTGTAGTTTCAGTTCCAAATTCCCTTTCCTGACTCAGGAAAGAGAGATCAGTGATTTATTTCTAAACAGGTTACCAAGGGTAAAAGATGCTGTTCTAGATTTTTGGACTTGGAGAGAGCAAAACCAGCTGCAGCATGAGTTAAAAGGGGAACACGATGAGAAAAAAACTAATGCAGGTATACAGGTATACTTTTGGAGTTATGTGGTACTCAGTTAGAACAACATATATTAATAGAGGGATTAATGAGGACTAAAAAGGAAACATTCTGGAGAAACTGAATGGAACCAAACATTAAGGGTTAGAAATACCTGGGGAAATTACTTACTGAATCATCAAAATAAAGGAATGACAGGTCATTCTATCAAAGAAACTGAGAAAGGCAAAGTTCAGCAATACCACAGTTTAAATGCTTCTCCCTAAGATGTATTAAATGAAATTAATTTAATATGAAGAAAGCTTCTCCTGAATTTATGGGCAGAATTTGTCTTTGTGCAGCTACCAAGGAGAAAAGGTAAGCGAGATCGCATTGAATAACAATCAAGAGAAGAAGGGGAAAATTTTCAAAGACAGAATATGTCAGTGGAGGGCTGCCTGGAAAAGGGGGTTATTCTTTCCACAAAGAAGAACTCTGGATGAACAACAGGCATATCTTCGAAATATTTTTTCAGTCAACACATTAGTCAATCTAGCCCAAACTGCTTTCACAAAGGCAAACTAATCCATTGCTTTGGTATGAAATTACAGAAGATTCATTAAAACTATGCTCTTAGGCAGGTGTTTTTCCTGGAAACTAAAAGAAAACAAGAGAAATCTTTAATAAAAAAATAAAAAAATATGAAAGTAACAAATAGAAGTCAGATTCACAGCTGGTATAAACTGGCAGGAATTCTTTGTTTTCCCATTGAGGACACGCTCATTTGAAGCAGCTGCCCAATAAGAGCAGTGCCTTTCTTTTTTTCCACCCATTCATAATTTCTACTCTTTCCGTCAGTCCTTGTTTCATTCTGCTACAAAAATGAGCAGAAGAGAAAGGGAGAAAAAGGCACTTATCCCTACCAGGTTTTCCCATTGTTCCCTTCCCATCATCCAGAAAGTCAACATGTCTGGACTTTCTCTGGATTTTACTTTTTCCTCAAATTATATCCTGGTAGCAAACCCACCACCTTTCCACAGGCAAAATGTTTGTTAAGAGCACGTGCCAGAGCTGCAGCTGGAAATAACTCCCTTCTCAGCACAGGAATTAATTTGACTTACAGCAGCTGTGGGTCATGTCCTGTGTCTGCACAGAGTAGCACCTGTATGTTGGCTAAATGTTTGTTTCTTGGTATGCTCAAAAAATCATGAACCAGATCTTCAGCTGTTATACAACAGTAGACACGCTTTAGAGTTACACAAATGTCAACTCTCCAGCAAGGAAAATGGCACAGAAAAACAGAGCAGAACTTTTCAGCATGAGAAAATTAAAATTATCATCTCAAAGTCAAGTGACCTCAGCTGAGGTTCTGGTTTATTGGTTTAAATGTCTTTTGCACCTTGAAAGATCAAGTCTGTATGTACCTGATTCCTTCAGTATCAGCTACAGCACTCCTTGAGTTATAAGTCTTTAATCCTGCAAAGCAGAGGTGGCAGTATGTTTGCCACTTGTTTCTAGAAGTTAGATGAGCTCCCTGGTTCACTAGTGAACTCTAGACCTCCTAAATCAAGAGGAAGTGTTTGTGTTAAGAATTGGTTTTAATGAATCTGCATCTTAGTAAACTTCAGCTAAGCCTAATATTAATTTTATTTTACTGAATTTCTTTTCTTCCCTCTGATAATTTGTGTGTGTGTCTACTTCACTAAAAGCTCTAGATATTACATTTTTATTTGTATGTTAATTTAAATTGCTGCTTAAACAAAAAAGACAGGATTGGAATGATCATAAATGTGAACAGAGTCTACTCAAATATCTTCATCTTCTGCGCCACAATGGTATGTGTGCACTTAAAGCATTTTCCTCATTAAACGCAAAGTGTTGGAGCAATATAAAAAGCTGCTAACATTCTTCTAATGCATCACTGGTTTGGAATAAAGCTTTTTATTCCATTTGAGCTCAAGTGGCTAGGTTGCATGTGAATAATTAAAAATGTACTAACAAAACAAATGTATCTATGTTTGCCAGGAAAAAAAATAATCCTGTGATTTAGTAGTCAAAGGGTAAAGAGAAATGTCACCATCCAGTTCAAAGGAACTCCAAGGTAGTAACTGGATCACAACAATATCAAGTCTTATCTGATAACATATTATCCTGTTTGGGATAGTTCCCATCTACATCTACGAACACATAGTGGCATTGACTGTCAGTATCTTTACCCAGCATCCTGAGGCTGCCGCAGGCTCACCTCGTCACCTTTTATGATCTTTCATCCATTCTGCAAACACGTGAGCCCATCAGCCTGAAGTAAAGCTTGCTCCCTTCATTAGAAAGATTGTTTCTCTGTCCGATTGGTGTTACACAATATATCAAGATGAAAGGCAGAAAACCAGCCTCAGTCCTTCATCTCTCTCTCAAAAGCTTGTATGTCCTCTCTACCTTTCTCTGGAACTAAATTTAAGTTCTTAAAACAGCTAAGTAACATCTCCTGTGCAACAAGGGAAAAACTCTTAAGTTCTTACGCAATATGAACAATAACCAGTAATCCAGAAGTACAGCAAATAACCTTAGACTTTTAATGTAAGAATCTGAAGAGCTTCTCAGAATTCTTTTTGGTGAAAAAAATGGTTTTTGTCATCTAGGAATGGCCCCACTATGTGAGTTCTTATGGTCAGCATAAGAGAAAAGCAGTGTGGAATCCACAGAAACCAGAATTTCGGTAGTATTCCTGCCAGAAATACCCATTTCTGTTGATCCATCAGATACACAAGCATAGGTGTCCCTGAGCACCATGACCTGTCACACTCAGTTCAAACCTGCACCTTTCACAGGTTTCTCTTTACTGAGAAGCACATTGGGCTAAAAGAGTGGTTCTCTGCTGGGAAAGAAATAAAGATATAAACTCAGAATTATAATATGGAAAAATAATCAATATTCTCTGTACCAGGCAGTCACACTAAATGCAGATGATATGCACTATATGATCTCATTTACTGACTGTGAACTGCTTGAAGGCACGGTGTATTCACTCCTCTAAATGGACAGACATGGATTATTGTTATTGCCACTTATTTTATGGCACACAAATAGTGAGCTAAGCACTTCAGAGAAGTGGAAAGATATAGTCCCCTTATCCCGATAGCCATGTTAATTCATGGACTGAAACCCAGGGCTTAGGAACTCTCCTTACTCTCCTGCACATTGACTGAGTCCGGCTTTCACAATTTCTAAGGCACTCAGAAACTAGAGAACTGAAGGGGAATATGAAAGAATAATTCAGGTTGTTACAGTGTGAAGGCCTAAGGCAATTAATGCTTCAATCGACAGACAAAGTACTGCATGCATTTCCCTAACAACCTGAGATATGCTAATTTGGGAAATAAAAAAATCCCACAAACACAATGACTTCTAAAATTTGAACCCAAGAAGTTCAGGCACAAAGATAATAAAACTTTTGAAATCCACATTTACATGCAGGCATGGCAAGATGTCTGTCTCCTTCATTTGCATACACGTCTAGTAGAGATAGATACAGCCTACCCACTTTGATCTGGTTCTAAGACACACCTCACCTTTCCTAAAACTGATTTCTTCACACAGAAGCAGAGGTGCAGAGTAATTTCCTGTTGCATTTCAGAGGCCAAATCATAGCTCCAACAAGAGAGTGGCTCCTTGAATCCAGAAAGAGTTGCATATAGCTATAGATGAGACCTTTTTTTCCCCTTCCACAGAGGGTTTAACTTCATGTTCAGGAGATCTTCCTGGATAATAGTGGGAAGCCATTTGGGGTGACTTATGTTCACCTGCCACTTTTACTTGCTTTAAGTAACTACCTAAACATCTCTTAGGTCAGCAAGTATGTCTGAGTAAACATACTTCTTTTTTTTTTCAGAAGTAAATCTAGTTATTTTGTATCTCTGATTCTGGAATGACTTCCCAGATCTGCAACTGGTTGACAGCCAAACAATAGCTATAAATTTAACATCTCCTCTAGGAAAGTATATACTGGTAGACTATTAAGCTAACTGAAGTTATGTCTGTAGTTATCTGTGAATGCTGGATGCCAGCATCCACTCTCACTGGCTCCAGAGCTACACATAGCATCAGGCTCACTTGCACAGTGTTTACCAAAGCACAGGTTGTTAGTGCTGGTAAAGCGATGCCACAACTAGATCAGATACTCATATTTCCAGATTTATTGTACCTACATATGTACCTACAAGGCTGCCACATGGGAACAGCATTCAGAGTCCCAAAGCTGAGAGTATTACCTTTAAAGAAAGTCTTTTTTTCATTTGTTCTGTGGGCACATGCTTCATAATGCCAAGGGATAACTTAAGAAAGACTCTACAGTGCTACTCCAGTAAATGATGTCTGATCCAGACCCAGTAACTTCTCTGCTCAGTGCCAGTGATGGGGCAAATGTCCAACTAAACACAGAAAAAAGCAAAGCATGACATGCACATTCAATGCATGTCGGTGAAATGAAGAAAATGTGACACTTCTGGTGGGGTTTTGATATTGCAGACAGCTTACACTATGCGATGATTTAGCTGTGACAGAGCAGACAGAGGGTTGGCTTGACTAGCTTGATTTTGCATGTGTCCTCTGTAATGACACAGGAGCTTATCAGCTTCTCACACAAACATCTTTGTTCCTCCTTCCTTGCAGTCTGTACACGTGGCACAGCCTTCCTCAATTACTTTGTTAACCACCACATTGCCTTTTTCATACTTCTTTTAGACCTACCTATTTCAAAATTACTATAAGAAAACAATTAATAATAACATTTACAACATCAGGGAAAAAACCGGATGTATTTGCATGATGGGTTTTTTTCCATATAGACAGACACTGAAGCAGCTGCTTTTCTGAAGAAGTAGCAGCAACACAACAGGATTTAATTTACCTGGAGTCTAGAGCTACCTGCAATACCCACAAAAGAAAGGCCCACCAATAGAGAAATCATTTAAGGCATCTCGAAGAAGCATAAAACATAACATACTAACAACAATATCCTGAACATATGGTTTTCTTGAGTTTCATTCCTGTGAACAGGTTATAGATGACTTTTCAAAATTAAAAGCAATAACCGAGCTTCTCAATAAATCACAATACAGAAGTTGCTGGTAAACACATTATGGCAAAGATCTATCTTGATTCCAGCAAAATAACTTCTAGTAATTCTTGTACTGAGCCTCTCTCTTATGGATATATATGTATATATATTACCTCTTACTATACTATATCCCAGTGGTATATATATTAGATTGTACTTCTTCCACTCCCATACTTCATGTGTCACTTAGATATGCTTATAAAAAATCTTGGGGCTTATGTAAGTTCTTGGGAGAAAAAAACACGTCTATATGGATGAAGATAACACCAGTACAATGCCGTGCCAATTCCGATGACAGCCTGGAGGCATTTCTGTATAATGTAAACACCAATTGACCAGCTGTGTGGGTGTACCTGGAGGAGGGACACAGTGATTCACAGCTGCTTTGCTGCCCCTTGGAAGATGTTTTCAGCTCTTGTATCACATTCTGGCCACTGTTCTGCTCTAACCTCTGCTGGATCTGAATCAGCACACAGCGAGGCTGGAAATTAAAACTTCAGCTTTCTCTTGTCGGGTCCCCTCTGAGGCAATATGAATTCAAGATTTGGATTTCTTAAACTGTGCCGTTCTTCCTGAAAAATCGTTTGACAGTGGTCCTAAGAAGAAAAATGTATTTTCCACCATGCAGTGCCACATTTCTCTTCATATTAATCACTTCTTGGTCTTAATAATACAAAAGTTAGAACATCCACACAAACCCATAAAGAATAGTGTGTCAGAACGCCTGAAAACTTCCACAGCTTTGGCACTGATGTGACTCAGATGATGAAAGGCATGTCCGGTGGCAATGCCTGAAAGTTTCAATATATTTTGTTTCCACAAATTCTGCAGACTTTGTGAAAAGCCCTCTGTCTGCAGCGTAACCAGAATTCCTGTTAAACCTCACAGACTCCTTTGGTTCCTCCCTTTCAGGAATTGCAATTTTCAGAAGTTGTCACATCTGTTTTAATGTTTAGCAGAGAATAAACTAGCCTGAATGGTTCTTTTGCTATTTTAATTAAGCTCAAGCTTCCACCTACTTACATTTTCTTTAAAAATGCATAAAACTATGAATTAAATATACGCATCATTACTCATCAAATTGTTTATCTCTGTACTAATTTTATATATATACAGAGATTAAATATTCATGTGCTCCTTTTCCCTTTCAGACCATAGTAACTCCTAGTTCCTTATTCTCTCACATTGGTGTTTCCAGTTGCATTGTATAAGCTGGAGATCATTTAGGTAAAAGCTTCCTTAGGGACTTCTACCTAAAAATTCCAAATTAAGTGGGTTTTTTTCCCCATATTAGTAGTGGAGAGCTGTCCATATGCTTATGTTAAGCCTGACAGATCTTTGATTACCCCTTAGCTTGTAGTTATGCAGCTATAATGCAGTTTAGATACATTCCATAGTTGTTAATGGCTCAACACACTGAGACCTTGAAGAATAACAACCAAGGTTATTTAGTAATGTAACGCAATAAAATAAAATAGACTTCACCATGTATACAAAAGTAGTAAATGCTTTGCTGATTTTAAGGCATATGTTTCTTTAAAGTTCTCAGAACATAAATGATTTAACTGCTACACACACGCACAAACAGAAAATCACAAGCCAAATTTACTGCAAACTTTGCAAGCTGCAATAAATAGGTAAAGGCATAAATTGCTGGCAATTAGGAATTTACTGAAGAGGGTAGTTAGGGGAATTGCGCTGATTCAGAGAGATGAAATGCAAATATATTGTGCTTACATGTACAGGGCCACTGCACCTGTGCCCTAGCTAAAGCACTAAATCAGCAAGCCCAATCCAATGTGCAGACCTGAGGATACAGATCACAATGCAGCAGTGAAATCCTGGGGATATGGTGTTCTTACTGAGGTTAACCAGAGCTGTGTGTGTTTGGCACCTCTGAAGACCACACCGCCAGCAATATGCTGCATCTATAAAACAAAAACATGCAGGCAAGCACTGTTTGTCACTGACACTGCTTCCAGTTACAGACTTGAGACATTTTGAAACTGGTAATGGCAGGAAGATGCTGAAGTCCTTCTCTTCAGAGAATGTCTCACTGCCTCCACGTGTCCTGCTTTTGCATCACACTGAAGGGCGGTGGTTGCTACTGTAAGAAATCACTAGCATGTAAGAAGTGACTGCCTGTAGCCAAATTATTAGCAGAAGCACTGTTTCAGTTCCTTTGAGATTACAAGGCTGAGTGAGCTGTGGATCACGGGATGGATGGGCATAGATCAAAATGTCCCTACTGCCTGTGGATTAGCAAACTTCCATGTACTGAGTTACTTCTCTACCCATGTATTTGGCTTGCAACAAATTGTTGTGGAGTAGTCTAAGCTGCGGAAAAGGGGTTGGGGGTTAGGTGAGATACATCTCCCGAGAATGCTCAGCATGGCAATGCCACTTCTCCAGGGGCTCCGGCAGCAGGGTGAAACAGAAGGGTGGTGACTTATAAGCCAAAGGAAATACAGATGGGAAGGAGTGTACTTGAACCTCTATCTACAGGTACAAAACACAGCAATCACGCACAGACTCAGTGAAGCCAACACACAAATGGAACAGACCGTCGTATCTGTCACAGAGCCTCAGCAGGCAGGAATGCCCCCTCTTTCCCTGCCAGTCTCCTTAGCAGTCCTCACCCCAGGACAGGCATAATCCAAATCCCCAAACTGCTATGCAGGTGGCAGATGAACTTCCGTGCAGAAGTTGTTCTTAAGTAAAATCTATGCCATGAAAAGTCTTTTTCTTTCTGTTCCAAGTACATGGTTCGATAAGCCAGGATTGCACTTAGGATCCACTTGTTGCGTGTTTATGACTGCTCGAGTCTCTGCGCTGGTGCATGCAAGGTCCTTGGCCCTCAGATCAAGTGAGGTATGGCATCCGGTGGAGGCAGCCGTTGGCAAGAGTAGTAACTATTGTTCGGATTCAGTCTATAGCTAAAATAAGCTGTAACACAAGCCAGGCACGAGGGAAATCCATTCAATGAGCAGCTTGAACAAATCTATGTTCAATTAATGTAGCTTTTCAAACACTGTGACAGTGTTTGTGCTCTGAGAAGATGGTTAAGACATTGCTGCCACCAATCATTACGGCAGTTCTCCTTCCTCTCGGGAAGCAGTGTCAGTCCAGGAAGGGAGCACAATTAGCAGTAACAAGAGAGTATGTGGGGGAGTGCAGGATGAAAGGCAAGACTGAATTTACTATTGAGACATTCCTTAGGTGAAAAGGAATTTATGAAGAGAGGATGAGGACATGGAGGTGAAAGATGGAAAGAGGAAAACACCAGAGACAAGAACAGGCGGAGAGGGGAAAAGAAACGGGAGAAAGTCTGGAGGAAAATCAAACAGAATAAGGAGCTTGAAGAAGAAAAAGCATTATTCTGCAACCCATGGTATAAATGTTGCCTAATTTGGGGTAGATTTGTATCTTCTGTTGCTTTGCCCCTGCCCTCCTCACCACAATTGCCCAGTTAACTTCACCTGTTGCATTTGGTCAGCACAGACAAGAAACAGCACCGAGCTACAGAATGGGTAAATGGATATTACTGGACAGCCACTTTCTGCCAGATAGAAAGTATAAGGGCTGAACTCTTTTACATATTCCTCTATCCACCACTCACACTCTCTGTCTTCTCCCCAGTCACTCCTTTTCACAAAATCTTAAGGAGTTTGCCATCTCATGCCATGCTGCCCCTCCTTCTGGTTTAGCTGCAATTAGCAAACAGGTTCCAGGTTATTAAAGGAGGATTGACAAACACACGGAGGGCCTGACAGATGGACCAATTATATAAGCCTTATTTCCTTAGGCATCCAGGCTGAAAAGAGGACAAACCACAAGGAACACAAATCATGCTGAGAGGAAAGAGAAAGTGCATGGCTGAAGGGGTCGGGGAGCAAAGGAATACAAGACAAAAGAGATTACTGTAAGGGAGTTGAAAGGGAAGAGAATTAGCAAGAGAAGGTGATGTTACTGGTAGGGGTCTGGAGTTATGTGTAAAAAAGGCAGCTGGTTTTGAAGGAGTGTTACCTGGAGCTGTAAGATGCTCTGTAATGACAGGAGAAAGAGTTTGCTGGGAATGTGATCCAGGAAGTAATACAGGGAGTGCAAAATGTTAGGGGATGAGGTAAAGGACTGAGGAGCTGTGAGTAGCTGTTTTAGTCTTCAAGGGATGAAGAAAAAATGAAGAATAGAATAGATCTCATGCTTGTGCAAAGTGAGATTCACTGAATTTGATGTTGCTATGGTGATTTACACCACCTGAGGACCCAGGTTCAACTGTTTAAGGCAATGCATATAATTATTCTTTTTATTTTCCCAAATAAGTACTTGCAGCCTCTTGCTTATATATAACGTGTTTCATACTTCAGAATTCTGCCATGGTTTGACAGATGATTGATGTACTTGCATTACTAAAGCTAGTAGCATTCTTAACTGGAAAGGTGCAATTAAGAAGTATGTTATGAAACAAATGCCCTTTACAACTTAAATGGTATCTGAAGAAATGTGTTTTATTTAACAGATTTGTACAAAAGAGAAAAGAAGAAAAAAATCAGTCTCTAGAAGATTGGTTTAATTTAAAAAGTAATGAAAGGACAATAACTAAGGATAGTGCTTCAAGTGTGATACAGAGAAAGCTGTGTTATCCTGTGTAGACAGCAGGGATCCAAGAATCCAGTTCAGCATTACTACAAACTTCTCTGACAACTTTTGGCAAGTTATTTAAACCCCTGTGCTTCTGTTTCTCAACTTGAATAACTGCTGGAACTAAACTTACCCTAAGGATGTATTTTGAGACTTCAGTAATAATTCCTAAGTGCTTTGAAAAGTGCTACATCATGCAAGTGAAGAATGTCATTATTAAAATTGTGCTTCAGAAATCATCACTAACAAGGGTTTGTTCTACAGCTAAAACTGCGCCAAAAACATTATTAGCTTGCAAATCACAAAGCTCCCATCGACACAGGGGAGAGAGGCACAGACGAGAGCTGCACCTGTACTGCTAGGGTAGGATATGTTCATCCAGCATCACTGCGTGTTGTAATGCTCAGCTGCTGCTACCAGTTAACATACAGCAGCGCAAAGCTCACTGCAGACCCACGTGCACAGTCTCTTTTTGTCTGCAGACATCTGACCACCAGTACCTCAGCTAAGTAGTAAAAATGTTAAGATTATGTCTGCTGGCAAATGCTGCAGTCTCAGCTGCAGCATAGGGGTAGCCTAGCAAACACGAGGCATTGCTGGGGTTAGCTGGAAGAGGGGTACGTCACTGGAAAAGGGTGGTATGGCCATGTTGAGGTATCCAGGCTTGATTCCTGTTCTGGGGTCTGACAGTCACAGTTATTCTGTTCCTTGTTTCTAGAAGATGAATTTGTATCAGTTTAGGGTTCTGGACACCTTTCTTTGCATGGATGTCGGTTTGGTACAGCCACTGGCTTCATATTGAAAAATCGTATTTCAAGATGCATTTTAGAAAGAAGCTTAACTGACTGGATACAATATAGGGAGGGAGCTTTATTTAGGAACAACAAGGAGTGTATGTAAGCTTTAACAGAAACATTAATTATATGAAAAGCAGGCCTATCTCCATCTCACTCTGCACAAAAAGTTATTAAGCTCAGGCTATTAGAAAAGGTGCTAACCATTTTCTTAGAGAACATGCTTCTTTCCTGTAAACTCTTTAATACTCTGAAATTTTAGGAAAGCTGCTTGTGATTTGGAACCACTCTACAAAAGTTGTTATTTCTTTCTAACATGCTTGTCTCACATGCAGGACAAATGTTCATATAACCCGATATCATTTTTATGTAAACACTGAGATGACTGCTTTTGTAATACAACAAGCTTACTTGATGCTATGACTGCCTGCTAATGTGAAAAGCTTGTTAGCTGTCTAGTTGTCTGGCAGTGCTTAACCAGCTTTGTCTACAAACTCCGACAGAAAAATTATCAGCTTTCTAAAAAAATTTCAGAAGAAGAGGCAATGTCTTCTGCAATAGACATGTAATTACTCTCTTTCAAGAGTTCATTCAAAAAAACCAGTATTTGAAGCATCCAAGGTATGTTATACAAAGGCAAGCCTTCGAACTTATTTCAACCTTTTTTTTAACTTCATTTAAATTTCAACTTCTTTTATACCCAGGTAGGGCAAAAAGAGTATTTTGGAAAATAGGAATTAAAAGAAGACTTAAAATCCTACCTCTGGTCTGCGAATTTCACGCAACAAGAACAGATGCAAATAGGACTGCATTGTATTTGTAGTGCTCAGATTATGTATGCATGAACTGAAAAGCTTAGCAAGACACATGCCAATGCTGAGCCAACTGAAGGGTAAAAGCTAATTTTGAATCCAGACGTACGTGGAAAATATAAGTTTTTCCACCTTCTATGAAATGGTGAGGAAAAAGGTGTTATGAGTGTTCTTCAAAGTGAACGTTGAAATTGTTCATTCAGCACTTTTTTTGCAATACAGTATGTGCCTAACCTCTATAGCTGGGATGCCTCCCGAGGGAGATGCATCTCTGCAGCTGAGAACCAATGGCTTAAACCACATATTCCTTCAGACGGAAAATGGCTCTACCCTTGATTTACCTGTTCCAGTACAGCACCTTACACAGCTTTTTGGAGCAAATGACAAATAATTGCCCTGTGTTCATAAATCTTATCTAAATTTACTCCAATTGGCCACAATGGAAGTACATAAACTGCTTTATTTAACTGTGATGCTTCAAACACAAAGCCAGGGTTCAAAGACAGTTTTGTGTTGATTTGCAAACTACTTATTTACCTGTGGTAAATGTATGTAAAGATGGGACACTGTACTGGAACTCATTGCTAGTGTTGGCATACTCTACTCCCCTTCAAGAACAAACCTACTGACCAAGGTGAAGCATAAACTAAAGAGGGGATACAGAAGGGACTGTAAACAAAGTGACTGGAATTAGATTGCAGTTTTACTTCGAATGCTTCCTGTCTTAAAACAGCAGCCATTCCTCATCACTGCTTGTTTTTTGGCAGTGATATCCCTTACAAAGTCACAAAGATGATCAACCACTTCTGCACCAACAGAAAGAATCCAAATCCTCCATTTGCTCGTGTAGAGGCAAGTCTTGAGGCTTTGTCTGAAGAAACAAAAGCAATACCTCCTGCTGTTGTCAGGGTGTATTTTAGATAAAATATGTCAATATTCAACAACTCAGAATAGCTCCTCTTGCCTCACCCCACACCACAAGAGTCACTGAGGAGACTCTGCCCCAGTCCTAATGCTGGCTGGGCTCTGTGCCCACTGCGTCACTCTAAGCAGTCGCTCTGTGCCTGCCTTTGCACCTCTTCAACTGCGCCTCATCTCCACTTAACACTGTACCTTCCTGCCTGCCTCAGCTGCTCCTCATTAGCCTTTTCATGCACTGCATAGCATACTGGCACATCAGCATTGGTGGGGGTTCTTAATTGCTGCTCTAATATTTAGTAATATCAGAGTATTACTATTGAAGGTGCTTAAATATTTGGCATGTTTGCACAAGTGCTCTCCCACAGTCCCCCTTTCTAGCGTCTTCCAGGATTTGATAGCATACCTTTAAAGCTGAAAAGTTAAGTCAAGGAAAAAAAAAAAAAAAGCATTTGTTGTGTTCTGGAAAAATAAGGCATACAAAAGTCACTGCAATCAATCTAAATTTCTTCCTGTTAAAATCTAACCCTGTCTTACAGCTTTGTTTTGTTATTTTTGTCAGATCCCCAGATTCATCTTGTAATAATGTGCTCTCTCCCCAGAGACCTAGCCGGTGCCTTTCATCAGCAACAGCCTTCCAGAAGTTCCACTTAGCTCACAAAGCAAACACAGTGTTTGGCATAATATTTCAAAAAGGTCATACTGTGCTTCCTAACTTAATGGCCATTTATATTGCTTTACAACATTTAAATTCACACTCTGCTATCAAGTGGAGCCATGCCATCTAAAAATAAATGCTTAAAAGCTAAATAAAAAAAATGCCCTAGATACCTGAGTTTGGAAATGTTTTCTGCTTATCTGAAGACAAATTCTGATGGCTTCTTCACAAGTCCTTTAACTCAAGGGTAGGTCCACTGAAAATAGCAGGATAGATGCTGAGGCTGTTACTCTCAAGTATTAGATAATGCCACAGGTTCCAAAATATTCACAGTCGACCCCATATGGCCATCAGCGCAGCATCCAAGAACCTTGAACATAGTATTTATTTTCACAGCTCACCTTTGAAAGAAGGGAAGGGCATTAATCCCATAGGACAATGATACACAGAGAAATTCAAAGCACATGTCTGCCATGTACAACAGCCACAGACCTGCTCTACACACACATGAACTAGCACCGATCCAGAAGTCTGGCAACCACACACGCCCGACACTGAGCCAAACCTGGAATCCTGCTCATAGGCATGGCCTATGAATTTTAGCTCAGCACTCCACTCCCGCCCATTACCTGGCCCATGGCTCACATCTGATTTCCGATTAGCAAAAAGGAATTCCACTACAGCTGATGGTGCCATTTCAGAATGCGGCTACTGAAAAGTCAGGAAAGAAGCATTTGCCCGTAGGTAACTGCTTAACCTACAAAGCTGATAGTAACTCTTCTTTTGCTGAAATGGAAAAGTTTAAACCTAAACTATTGTTTCATTGAGGTAGTACAACCTGATTAACCAGAAAAACAAAGCTTCACAAGAATTTAAAGCAAGCATAGCTTGAAAACGCAGCCACTGTCATTAAAACAAATTATCCTTTACCACTCTTATGCACCTCCATAGATAAAGATGTATTCTATTGATTCATTCATTTAAGATAGGACATCAGCTGAAGGGCACAGGGCATTTCTTTGTGACTTGAATTATTACTTATTTCTACTTGAACCTCTGCATCCATACTCTTTTCACCTGCACAAGTAGCTCCATATGGAGACCACTTACGTACAAGCTCTAAAGCCACAAAATTGAAGTAGCTGGTGTCCCACCGGTACAGGTATGTAGGGCACAAACAGTTAAAATGTTGACATTTCCCACATCACAATGTTTACCTTACCTGTAGTATTTGCAGTGATTCCCTATGCTTTGAGGGGGAATCACTGCAAATGCCACTGACCCAATTTTTGCTTCATAATTTGCATTTGCTTGTACATACTTCATTTTATTGTCTTTCAAGTTATACCAAATCTTTGAAAATTGCAGTGTGCCAAAATTGTAGGCAATCCACACTGACAATTTCACAGGTCTGAGAATCCTCCCTCATTCATTTGTTCCCACTTATTCAAACCACAGGTTTTCACTCACTTGTCTATGAAGATAAAGCAATACAAGTATTTCAAATATGCACATTCAACATTGTGTTTTCCAGAGAATGTTAAAAAGACCCCTATTCTATGAAGAAGTACTACTTCAAGTTATGAACTGGCACATCAATATCATAGTAGATCAGAAAAAGATACCCAAACCAAAAAGCATAATTTTGCTCTTTTTACATTACTTTTCAAGTAGCTATGCTATGTAATTCTCTTTTTAAAAATCTCCATTTCCCACCAAAAGCTGATAAAGCCTAGATTAATCCAAGAAAGTTATTGAGTTCATACTGTAATTAGCAATGTCCAAATTTACTATGGCACGCAGTTACTTCTGTATTCCTGATTTCCTGTGGAGCCTGAATCTTGCTTATGTTGATATCACGATGGATTGTGTACATTGTGTCTTAAATTTAATGCATGTTTTACACTAATTTCAAGTGTCCACATTTTTTCCTTCAGCATAATTGTGGAATGGTGATTAAGGCATGTATACAAAAGGCTATGAGAACATTTATCCTAAATCCAGATGCCACAAAAGCCATGTGTAATTTTTCAAATGGATGTGGACTCATCAACATTAGACAGATCTCAGGCACCTCTGTTCAGCACTTCCCCCTTAGTGTCATATTCAGACTTCCGTAATTTCTGCCTCTTTGATCTCTCCTCAAAATATCACCTGAATTTAATGATAACCAAATATGCTGGGGGTGGTGGGTGGGGGGCTGTCCTTGACTTTCAAGGGCTTTGGGTGAAAAAATCAGGACGTACTTTGTAGGTCTCACAGGCAATGGTTCTTTGCCCACACTACATGAAGAGGCATCCCATTAACCTGATCTGCATGGCACTGGGGTGGAAGACAAAACGGGAACTATTTTTTCTTCCCCTAGACAACAGCAGTAGGAAAACCCTCATATTTCTCCAATAGTTGCTACATCTAGATAGAAAAGTGACAACAATCGTCTACTACATCGCATCCTACAGATCTAATACTCCACAGATCTGCTGTCCTGTACTGAATAGGATGGGAGGTGGCCAAGCATGAAAGGAACATTTTCCTTTCCATTTGTAAAGATTCTGGAAACAATATAGTTCGTGTCTTGTCTGCCCTAAACCTAGGAAAAGCCACACAATCACAAGACGACTGAATGGAGGAACAAGCAGAAAGTCTGCCAAAGAGGATTTCTGAGCCTCGGGTTCACAGAGATCACACCAAACCACAGAGAACGTCTGACTGACAGGACCCTTGAAGAACTGCCTTGGCCCCATGCAGCAGCTGCCACACCTTAAGATCAGGATGCGATTCAGTGTCAAAAATCCAACTGGGGCTTTTAATGCTAAAGGTGCTATTTTGTAATAACTGTTTATATCCCCATACAACATCACCACTGGCTGTGCAGTGACTTGGTGACATTCCACAAGCATTTAAAGCACGAACTCTCTGCCATGAGACAGAGCAAACAAATATTTTCAAATGAAATAACTTTTTCCCTGCTACAAAATAGAGACAAATACTGCAATATTCCTAAGTTAGTTGCACAAGTCAGGAAAGTAATAGTTGTGATAAATTATTTCATCTTATCAACTTTTTCCTTTGGGCACAAACTACTTTCAGTATTTACAATTTAAATAACTAAATGATATTCTTCCATGAACAGAGAGAATAAACTAGAAATCAGATGCATGGTCATCCCCCATTACATTTTTGTGGATCTATAATGAAGCATTTGAGAAACCATAGATGCTGCCTCTGATCATGATTGTTCTGTTCATTAGTAACACTTTCTCAAATAAACTTTCAGCCACAGTGCCAATTAAATCAACTTACTTGTGTTTGGAAGTTCATTAATATTAAATTAAAGCTCTGAATTTCATGCATATTTTTCATCCATACATTAAATTTATCTCATGGCTGGCATTTCAGAAGAATTTTTTGTCAAATTATTTTCATCTGAAAAAGGAAGCTGCTAAAATGGCCTTTGTGGTTTGTTTTGTGGTGTCATTGAAAGGCATTCTTCAGGATATTTTACCAAATATTTTCAAGGAACCTTTTCTCCCTTCTTGTATTTGTAGTAGCTGTCTATATTGCACTAGCATTAATGGAACTTCCATCAAAAACTGGAAAAATAAATCCTTCAAGCTCCTAACTGACTTCACCCTTGTCTGCTCACACTCACAGGACAGTGTTACTCCTTTCCAGCTAGGAGGCTACCAGATGTGTTAAAAGGAAGCCAAATGAAATCATCTACTCATCAGATAAGTAGGTATAATCTAGAGTCAGATATTTTTTTTTGGTCACAGTAAAATATTTATATGGTAAAAATGAATTAAAACTGATATGCAAGAGTAGAAAACAGTTGAGAACAGCTCAGGAAAAAAGGGTCATAATTATTTGTCAGGCTTTCATGCTAATTAGCTGATAGACCATTTGTTCCATAAGCTTTCTATCACCATATTTTTCACAGAGAATTAATTAGTTCTTTCATCAGTTTGCTTCTATATATGTTATGGGCTTTTTTAATATTTCCAGGTCCAAACTGGGGTTGAGGTTTCACTCCGGCCAGGGCTCACTGAGATATCTCATGGAGGGGTGCATGGTGAACCCACTTCGCAAGAGGAAATACTGCAGCAGGCCCAAGCTAAAAGTGGTGTTTTCTGAGGCAGCTTTCCTTTGCCCAAGAAAAGCAAGGATCATGCAGGAACTGCTTACTGGAAACAGGGAGAATCCAAAGTTGGGGGCCTAGTGAAACTATAGCAGATGGTGAAAGATAGTTTCTTGACTTCATGCTGTATTGCATGCTAGAGCTAGGCTACAGACCCAAATCATAATGATGGCAAAACAGCCTAAGCCCTGGACTTCCTCAAGATCAGGGCCAAATCCTATATTGTTAATTTTTCTGTGTCAGCAGCACACAAGGAAGGTGGACTGTAATCCTCTAGATTAAACAAATATAGGCGTAGTGACTATTTATATTAGCTTTCTTATGCATCTTGACCAGATCAGGAGGCAACAGCACAAATCTACCTCACTGAATCTCTGGGGCCACTGACTTCGGTAGAGTTGAAAGAGACATGAAACTGCAAATGACCACAACATACAATTCAAGATTGCAAATTGCTTGTTCAGGAGCCCATCATGATTTCAGAAGTCAGTGGGAAGAACAAGGAGCCACTAGAAATGGAACATAATCAATTCTTTCTGATAACAGCTATTGTAAAGAGTGTTTGAGGTCAGCGGTAAAATACAACTGTAATTGTACGGCTTAGCCTCCTTGCTAATACAGCTATGCCATCTTACGCTAAGCAGTCTGTGCTATGAAGCTTACGGAAACATTAAATTTGCTTAAAATTCCACTCTGTTTCAACAGGATGACACTCAGAAGGATGTCTGGAGGGAGTATTAGTTTATACGTAACGCACAGTTCTGAGTCACCAGTCAGCTATGTGATATAATTGTCTATGTAATTCTAATGGTGACCTACTGAATAGAAGCTAAAACCAGACAAGAACCATTGAATTACTAGTTATGCTGAAATAAAATGTGTCTGAAGTGGGTTTGTGATGGTGAGACGCTTTCTGTATGCTCCACTACACATTAGCATGTCAGAAGACATGACAAATAAAGAGATCACAAATCTCTGTAGTTTCTTCCAGTATCACTTTAAAATAATGCTTCATCTGATCTTCTAACTATATTTAAATTAATTAAAACCCATTTATCACTACAAGTTCTCTGAACTACTTGAGGATTTGAAGTCAGTTTTTCTTGCTCTGTCAAATATCCTAGTTTTCTGAGTGGGTAGGATGTGACCTATAAATTACCATGATGAATAACTTCATGAGTAAGAATGTGGGTCAGTTTTTCATTAAAATTAAAAGGTCCTGATTCTCTGTTGTCAGATTATCAAGTGCTGCTGCAAAGGGAAACAAAGTGCTGTCAAAGCAGAGTGATGGTATTTTACATCATGTTTGCCCTGGTGTAAGGAACACGTCATGTTACAGGACACTGTGTAGGCAGAATCATTATGCTCTTTTTCAAGGACAGCAAGTAAATTCTGATTTATTCATGGAGAAGTAATTTCTTGCTGGTTGAAACTCGCTTCCATGAACATACAGGGTCAATGTACCACTTAATTCCTACATAAATCTTCTGAAGATGGACAAATTTCAAGTAGCACAATGGTGTATCATTTCTGCCAATCTGAGGGAAAGACAGAATTACTGATAATTCCTTCTTCTGATCCAAGGGTTTTGAAAGTCAGAGAAATGTGAACAGGCTGTCAAGTTATAGAGACTGCTGGTGAAAGACAGATTTTAGTGTATTTTTTAAAATGCAGCAATGAAGCCACCTGGCATTACTGTGCATTTTACACAGACAGAAACCATCAACAGTACAAGATGCAGCTGAGAATTCTTAAAGAAGCAGATGAAGGTAAACTAAAAGCAAGTTCAAAGCAGCTTGAATACTCACAGGACATGACTTTGCAACTTCAAATTATACCTTTTCAGGATGGGGACAGCTGCTCCCAAGTGACAACCTGACAGATGCCACGTAGAAACACTGAAACTGCTTGCAAATGAAGTATTAAGTGCACCAAGGAACTTGCACAGAGAACTGAAATACATTTCTCTAAACTACCATCATGGCCATCTGTAAGAATCATAAATAAGAAAAGCTCAGCTAGAAACATGATGTTTTTCCATTAGAAGTGCCACCTTTCTGGTCTGCACATGGCCTCAGTCTTAGCCAGTGGGGAGCGCTGGATGAAACTCTACATCGTGCTAAGGGGTCACATTAATACTCAAAGACTGAAAGCTGCTTTTAGGCACAGCAAGGTTCCTCTCTTGCCATTCTTGTCAAAGACAGGAGGCACCTTTGCGTCTCCATCCAATCTGCTTCTTCTCCAAACCAGTCAATTCCCAGATGAAAAGGCAACACATCTGACAGGGCTGACATTTTCCATCTACAACTGTTTTCTGATGAGAAAGGAAGGGGAGGATCGGCAGAGAAATGGCAACCTCTTGCCCTAAAAGGAGAGCTGTCACTTACAAAATGCCTCCATGAACTCTGTAAGATAAGGAAGGAACCACAGATGAGCCTCTGAAGCTTTGCTCTACAATCTGTTGTGCTGATAGATACTTTGCAAATTTGGTGGTTATTTACTGATTTATAACAGTGTCCTTCGCAGAGATTTACAAGATTGTATAAAGCAGAACAAAGAAATGCTCCAAGTATCTCGTCTCAAGTGAGTAGACACAGGGAATTTTTAATGTCTGACCTTAAACATATTGAAAATATAATATGGTTTCATCTGTTTTCTCAAACGAGAGAAACATCTATACCAAGAAACTGCAGAGGACATAAACAGTACATGAAGTGAATTACCTGACCTGAAAAATAAGGCTTCGGGCAAAGATTTGATGAACATTAATCAGCATACAAAGATAAGGAAGAGCCAAAGAATGAGGAATTTTCAATAGAAATAATGAAGATTTACTTTGAATCATGATTTAGTGCTAAAAGGGAGCTAAGGAAGCTGCCGGAATAAAGATGTGAGAAAGACAGATTGCAGAGAAGTGTATTAGAAATGTTACTGAACTCTGAATAGATCAACATAGGTAATGAACAAGACAAAAACATAATACAGAAATACTGTAGATAATCAAAAATATCACATATGAGATCATATAGAACAATATGTTATGTAACGCACACTATGTCAAAAATCATAATTAGATATGGAAAGGCAAAAATATGAATCAATTTCTTAATGCTTTCTCTCATGCAGCTTTGAACAGTAAGTACTTAGAAGGACCTTATAATGATTTTATGATTTTTTTTCCTGAAAACACCAGCTGATTCAGTCTAACACCAGACTGAAGAGTGAAACAAAATGTTCAAACCAGTATTGTCAATCACATCCAAGCTTTAGCACCCAATACGATTTACAAAGGTGTATCCTATGTGCTAATTCATGAGAAACAGATTGACTGTCTGCCCAATCTACACACCCGGATTGTCCCTGCATACCCAGATTGTCCCCACATACCCAGATTGGCTGTCTAAGGTCATACAGCATCATTATTTCCCCACAGTGTGGGAAAGAATTTGTTCAAGACAGCTCCCACAAGGAAAGAAAATGCTACGTGTTACTGGTGGCAACCACTGAGTTTTAGAGAGGCTGTTGAGAAGGGGAGATGTGTTCAGACTCTGATTTATTGAAGATGGCTATAGGTGTCCCTGGAGATCCTGGTTTAAGGTATTTCCCTAAGCCAGCACAGGGGATGCATGCTAACCAGTATGAAGTACACAGCTTGGCATTTCCAGGAGCTCAGCACACAAAGACTAATGAACAAGTAGCTGCCTTTTTTTATCTTTTGAAGTAAAAGGGAACAACGTAGCTCATCGAGGACAGATGTCAGCCTTCTAAGCGCACAAATATCAGCTATTTCTGCAGATTTCATTGACCTGAAATACAAGTTCTCAGAGTCACAATGTGAATCTTTTGAACTTACATGCTCAATCTTACTACAAAGATATGTTTTTAAAGAGAGGGTTTTATAGTGAGCAGCAAAGCATAGTAATGATTAATACCCTGATTGCCAGCAAGTGCTCTGAACAGCTCTTACTCTGCAGACACTGACATTCTCTTGCCAAAGAAAAAACACAGTGGCATTTCACGTTAAAAAAAACAATGTTCATTGAAACAGAAAAAGCACTAGCTGGCAGTGAGAGTAACAAATGAGAAGGTCAGCTGAACAGACACAAACAGTGCAGAACATATATGCAACATACTCTATGAAACAGATACTTGATTCACCCTATACAGTATTCACTTTAGCAGTATTAATAAAGCTGACATTAATTTAACAAAAAGAAAAAGTATTATATTAAATTTTCTGATTAAATGCAATTATAACTCTTAATCAGCACCTTTTAGTAGGGTCACTAATGGAAATGCATTAATTAATGCTGGATACTTATCATTTTATTCTGGTTTTAAGCATCACTGTTATTTGCAGTTCTGTTATCCAGAACACCACTGCTAATGTTCAGAAAACCCTATCAAACTTTCACAATAGAGTTTTAGACTATGATTCAGCAAAGGCTCATAGGCTCATATGCTTCAAGACCTATCAAAATAAAATCTGAAGTAAGCATCTATCAAATCTTTTTACAGGGATGGAACAGAAAAAAAAATACTCCTACTTTTCCTTTATCAGATACATCTAAGTACCTGAAATTAAGGAGAGCCACTGCTCCCCTCTATGCACTCTCAGAGGGCTTACGGTACTCCAGAAAGGTAAGTCAAGCTCAGACAAAGATACGAGGTACCTCCAGAGCTTCGCTTAGCTTGGATGTATTCCTCTGTGCTAGGAACCTCATAGATAAGGCAACAGTGACCTGGCCCTAAAGGCCAAAATCCAGATTAAAATATATAATCAACATCTGGAGCAAAAAACACTGTGGAAGAGCAAAAACTACACAGATGCAAAATTTGTGTACACGGTGGGGCACGTATGCAGGAGTTTTAAGCAACCAAAAGACGAAAAAAATGAACAAATGAAGTATTTGCTCTAGTTTGGGGTACTAACCCTTAGCTGCAATTTTTTCTGATGCTAGAAAAACAAGTTAAATTTGTATCAAAAGAGTAGCTGCTTAAACAATGCTTTAGACTACTTGAAGTCAGGCTGTATTATCTTGTAAAAAGAATATGTAAATGATAAGAAATACGGTAGCTCGATCAAACCTCTGCCCCCCCATTCCCACCCCCCCAAAGCTCCCTGTGTGTAGATATAAAACAGTATCATAAAACCTGAGAAAGAAAATGGGAAATGCTTTGGATTCCTGTGAAATAAATGAGATTTCCAAACACCTCTTGATGGTTTGGTTTTTAAAAAGGAAAAGCAATACAGGGGAGAGAGCAGAAGAGAGAACAATGATGGCATGTATGCAGTAGGAATCAAACAAAAGTATTTAAGATCTATGGATTTTTAAATGAATCTCAAGAGAGAAACTAAGAATGGTTAAACACAATGGTGACTAGGAAACAAACTCTAACACAAATAGTACTTTTTGATTCATAGAATTTGAAAAGCTATTAGAAAACGACATTTGATCATCACCAAATTTTAAAGGGATGGAAAAAGTAAATACAATTTACACATTTAATTATTTCCTCTCACTGAAATAAGATTAGATAATTGTAATATTTAAACAGATCCCATACTAACTCTTCCATCTGGATGAATTAACTGGATGCATCAAAGTGAAAGACTCTTGTGTAATATGCAAGCTTGCCAGCTGGAGTCTCATGTGCTTGGTAGTATTGACAGGATCCTGAAAGAGCAAGTAGATCTGAATGGCAAGTGGACAGTGAAGAGGTTCCTCTGATTTGTCTCTCAGGCTCATAGACTGGGGTACTGGTGTTCATGCACATTGCAGACATGGCATGAAAAAATCACCACAAGGATTTTGCAGGCGTAAGCAACCACTCAATTGGAAAACCGGTAGAATAAATAAAGAGGCTGCTTTGGGATGGTAGAGGTTTTTTCACTCTCTCCAAAGAAAGACTTTAGATACAGCCACCCACCTATACACCACCTGTCATATCGGGGAACTATGTTATAATACGGTGGACATTGCCACTTCTTCTTCCTAGATGTTTTTACAGTCTGATGAAGTGCATGGATTTTGGGAGGCTTGTGCCTTTGTAGAACTAAGCGAAGAGATCCTTTCTGCTCTAAGCAATGGTAATTTATAGCCTACTTCCAACAGGAATGAGCATTAACATAGTGTATAGAAATGGGATTTCCTAGCCTCTGCCCTGGGGATGCCAGCAGCCTCCAAGTCCTTGGCACACCAGCACACCTCCCAGTAAAAAGGGAGTGGGAGTACAGCAGGTTGTAGCGTAGATGTGTGTTTTGTTAACCTAGGCACCATGGGTACCAATAGCAGTAAAAAAAATATAGCTTGGGCTTCAGACTCAACCACAGGTGAATATCATGTCTTTTGGAGTGTGTGTGTGTGTGTGTGTGTGTTCAGGACACTAGCTCCCATCACTGCTTCTTCAGCAGCAGTTTTTACCATAACCACACCTTTGTTCTCCTGTGCAGATGTATTCTCAGAAATAATTCCTGATAGCTTATATGTAAAGGATATATTAACAATTAAAGGTTTATCATAAAGAGCTTTGATATATCTTAAGGAAATTGGAATTTATCTGTATTAAGCAGGTGATATAAGCTGGGTAATACTTTCAAAAGTGTATTTGGAACAGAAACAGTTTATCATAAGGTCAGTGCTCTCATGTAATGAGGGGCTCTGCCATACTGCTGTGGGAACAACAGTGAACAAAATATTTTAAATTAGAGATTTGTCATTTAAGAAAAACCCACCACAACACAGACCTTAGAAATAATATTTTCACCCACATACTTGACATTACCTAAAATCAAAAAGGAAGACCAGTGAATCAGCCTCTCATCACACACATTATATGAGTTCAAAAAAGCCCTCAAAACTTGGGGTACATGGAAAACTGAACACTGTATGGAGTGGGTTTATCACCGCGGCAAGAGACACTCAGTCCTTCTGTGAAAATACAATTTATTTTTTTTGACCAAAAGAAAGGTAAATAAACTTTATCAGGATTCCTGTAAAGTGTCAAATTAACTGCTACATGGGGAAATTATTAAGCTCAAAAATATTGGAATTAGCACCAATACATGCTCTAAAAAAAACTAGCTGAAGGGGATGAAATAAGATGTGGTAAAAGAGAAACTATCAAACGGGGAGAAGCTTATTAATGCAAAACCTCCAGGACTGGTCCTGAGACTCATTTTATTTAGCATTTCCATCAGTTATCTTGGCACAAAATAGAAGAATCAAACTAATTAAACCTTAATGGCACAAAGTTAGATGGCAGTGACCATACTGATGAGGATGACAATCACATACAAGAAGAACTGGATGACATTAAGGAGTGGAGTAACAAAAATGAAATAAATTATGACAGGAGGAAGTACAAGGTCTTGCCCTGAAGATAAATACAAATTTCTGCTATAAACTGAGGGCATGGGAGGAATATTGGCTGGTCATGGGAAGATGATGCTCTTTCAAGGTGATATAGCCACACACACTAGTGTGATGCAACCCAAGGAGATATCACATTGAGGTGGAAGATGGGGTATATTAGCATAAGGGCCATCAGGCAAATGGAGAGATGATCTTATGAGAGGGCATTTTAATGCCCTAGTTATGTATCCCCATGAAACAAAGGCTGACACAATGTACAACTGCTCAGTGAAATTCTGCTGAAGACTAATACCAATGAGGAGAGAAGGGCCAGTATACACAGAAGAAGAAAAGGTATGCTTACTTTGGGGCTGGAACTCAGAATAAAGTTTTTCACTCTCTGGTGAGTAAGATTCTGAAACAGTCTTTTAAAAGCTAATAATTTTTAAGGCCAATTTTATAAAAAAAAAGATTATCTGACATGTTTGCCTGCAATTACAAAGAAGTAAACATGCTCCCCGAGGAGAGCCACCTTTTACTTCTACATTCTCTGTTCCTAATGGCCAAAACCAGCTCAGAAAGACAGATGGAGCTTCATTTCTTCTGCCAAGCCTTGATCTGAACTTACAAGATCTCAGAGACCAAGACAGTCCAAGACATAAAAGAAATGCAGTCTGTATCCCATCCTACTGTGGTCTACTATTTCATCTCCAATAGCACTGTGGATATAACTCTCTTTGGAGACCTCTGCAATCTCTCAGCAAACTGGCTAAAAAAAAGGCAGAACATTTTCTATTTAATTCTGAGTATTTTGGCCGTTGTTTTCATGTGATTTGCCACATTACTTGAGTGAAGGTTTTTTGAAACCTTCATAAAATCCAAATATGCATTACAAGAAATGACTACGTTTATGACCTGACATTATGTCATATAATTACATATTAATGTAATTTTTAAAATGACTATTTTTCTCCTGATTGCAGCAGAAATGCTGCACATTCTGCCACATACATAAATCTAGCAATTTTGTGTCTTGCTTTGGAATATATTAGTGTACAGGAGTGGATTTTTTGTCTGACTTTGAAAAGTGAGCACTAGCTAGCTCAGTATACGCTGTTCTCACAGAGGCTGCTCTACATTCTGGGCAGCAGAGAGGGTATCCCATGTCACCAGAAAATGTTACACGACAGCCTCTGAGACATTTCCAACTCCACAGGTTCACCAATGCTTTAGTGCCTGGAATCCAACAGTAGTTTTACTGTATGACTTGGAAACAAATCTACCCAAGTGCAGAGATTTTCAACAGAGATTTCAGATGCAGAGTGTTTCAAATATATATTTTGGTGATGTAACCATGAATTTTAAGTGGTCTAGTTTTAGTCTCTCTATTAGAAACTCTTGAGGAAAGCTTAGTTTTCATCTTTCAGTTTTGTCACTTTTTGGTGTTCATAATCAAAATGAAAGACATGAAATAGCATTTAATAATAATTAAACTTTATAATTTTAGCTTTTCTCTCAATTTATTAGCAAGAATTTTTGCTCTCTTTGCCATTGGGAAAAGAGAAATTACTAATTTGTTATGGAGACAGAATTATTAAAATTATCCTGACCTATTTTATTTCCCTACTTATGCAAGGATATCCCCTAAAATTACACTAAAATACTCCAAAATCTTCTTTCATAAATCAGAAGCCTTAGAGAGCAAAGCAGCATTAAGACAAGGCAGATCTTCAAAATGCTGAGTAATGCCTTTACTCCATCGATCTTGTACTCTGTCAAAATATTAGCTTTTTACTATACCACATTTTCTGTGCCACATACAGCAATTATGAAGTGACTGAAAAGAAAGGAAGCCTGACAGGTTATGCTCTTGTACAGTCTCCAGGTTTTAATGGGTCTGACAAGTCTCAAGGACTCTCCTACTGCAATGGAGGTGCTGTTCTGCACAGTATTTCCACAGCTGTGACACAATGCAATAATCAGGTTCACATATTGCTTAAAAAAATAAAGCAGCAGTGGCAAGGAGAAAAGGTAGAAAGCTGTATATAGGTTAAGAGTGAACCATGGTGTAAATCTCACTGGATATTTGCCAGTAAGTATTCATGTATTTGAACTGGCATGTACAGAATCATGTAAGTCCTTCCTTATCTACATAAGGAAACAAAGTCAAAACTCTTGTCATTGCAGGGGAAAGAAAAGAATTGCAATTATACTGGGCCAGCATTACGTCACTGAATTCAAGCACAGTTTCAGTCCTGACCACCACCTGATCAGAAATGGGCCTAATGCACTGCTGGACTGTCTGTATTCGTTTGTTACTGGAGTTCATGTGGTAATTCTGTTATCACTCCAAGGAAAACAGACTGTAAAAGGCTTGGACAAAAAGCACTGTTGCAACTGCTTACCGATGTGAACACAGCAGGCAAGCCTCTGCTTTTGTCAGCTACTTCTTTTGAATTTTTCTATTCCTGTTTCTCCCCACAAGCAGTGTTGCAACTGCAGAACCCACAGAAACCTGTGTGTATCCAGCATAAGACACAATTGTGTTTGGCAGCTTCTCTCTGAAAGCACAAGCTCTAGGAGCTCTGAAGCCATCTCCAGTACCTCTAATTCTCAGCTTTCCAGAAGTGCTAGCCTGGGAGTGCTGGACTAATGGGCTGGCCTCCCCCATCCACTCCTAAGAAAACAGCATCACCCTGCAGTGCGGTCATGCTTCCACCCCAAGTGAGTGCATTTTGCTTTTTCTGCAATTTTGGGGAAGATGACACGAACAAGAACTCTTCATTTCAGTGGCCTTATTTGCTGTTTGTTCAACAGCAAGAGAACTAACACAGCACACTCCATCTGTTGTAATGAATTATGAGCTTCCATTAGATGCAAATGTAGTTTGGGGCCAGTCAGCATTAATACAACGCAGCAGCCCTCTAGCCAGAGGTCTGGGAGCCGCTGTGCTTTAGCTGCTCAAGATGTCTTTTCTATAGCTCCTGGAAAGCCAGCGGGCATTTCAGAATCTCAGAATTCAGGGATGGAAGGATGCTTAAGAGGTCATTACTCCTTCTGCCATCTCAAGGCAAGATCAACTTTACCACAACTCTTTGTGACAGATCTTTGTTCTTAGAGCTGTAAAATGCTGGAGCTCCCATAGCTCTTCTCAGCGCTGTTTTTCAGCAATAGTTAAGCAACTTTCCTCAGAAATTTATTTACATGAAGAAGTTTGCACCTCAAAGACTTTAGAAAAGGACAGGTATTTCATTCTGGGCAACACAATTACTGCAGTCAATGTTGATGAGGGGAACTTGAGCTTGAGATGTCTGGGGACCATTACTATCCTGACCCTTACAGCTATAATTCCCAGTCTTTCTGATGGTAAAAAGCCTCAAGTGAGTCATTCATGGCCTTCCTGCTTCTTAAACTCTTAGAAAGCGAGAAGATCTTTCTCTGATAAATTCAAATCGATATCTAGCATGAGAATCGCTGGAAACATTTTTCTGTATTGCAGAGGGTTACAATGCAGACTGGAATAATTTACATTACAATTACCTGTCCTATTGTTGTAGAAGAGATCTGCAGAGAGCATAATGCAGGGAAACATTTCACTCCACTTGCTGAGTTTGAGCAACCTATAAAGAGTTATTCCGTGAAGACTCGGAGAGCTGCTGCAATGTGTGCAGGCACTATGCATTACTTCTAAAAATAGGGCACTGTGGAATAGGGTGGAAAAAAGGAGAAAGTCAGCAACAAAAATTCATCCCCAAATTTTCCATTTTTCTGTCTTACCTGAAAAGGCATCTTGCACAAAAAAAAAAAGGGAAGATGTGATCTCACACCCTCAGACCCCTGACAGCAGGGAGGGTGACACCCAGCTTGTTTGTTAGCTCTGTTATGGGTGTTGCTGTATAACCTTGGCCAAATCACCTATACCTGTTTCTCTGTCCATCTTCCTTTGTATTGTCTGCTTAGATTATGCAGCTTAGACTCCTAAAGGTACCTAGGCACCTAATACCTTTGTGGACATATCTCCAAGTCCTCCAGGTGAGGTACTGTCTCTTACACTGTGTATATAGCGGGTTTGATCTTACCTGCCATACTTCCATCACTACTGACACCAAGATTATCGTCACAGCTCAGCTCTGAGCTCTTCTGTCCTACAATATGAACAACAACCACAGGGCCCTGTGGGAGTTAACAAGTGACTTCACTTCTTTTATATATTCACAAAAGTCAGGATAAGAATTCAAGCAGAAGGAAAAGCATATTGAGAATCTATGTCACAAAACCACCATGTAAAATCATATCCACAATAATTACTCCTTGATTTTAACTGTAAAAGTCATACAGAAGAAAACTATGGAAACATCAGTTATTTTGAGAACAGAAACCTCCTCCAGTATTTTCTTCTCAGCAGACAGTGAGCTCAGGATGACTTGGCTTTCCTAAGCTTTAGCAGCCTCACGTGGCAATGTCCAGAGCAAGGGGACCAGGGGAAAGTTAGGACACTTAAAAGCATGCTCCAACTTGGACCAGGTGTGAGGCAGGTGCAAACCCACTCAGATTCGCAAAATGTAATTCTTGCTTATGAAAACGAAGGCTGAAAGGTGACCTTGCTGCCTGTGTAAGCTTACACACAGCAGCCTAAGGGACTGATTGCATGGAATTTGTCAGTCTTATTAGATAAAGGCATAATCAAATCCATTCTCTGGAAGCTGGAGAAACTGGGTCCTAAAAAAGAAGCAGTCTTATGGCAGTGTGTACTTAAATGCTGAAGTGGTTATGAAAGTGGTGGTGCACCACTTGAATTTTTTTGATGCTTTGCAGAAGAATTACTGGGAAAAAGTCTAGTGTATATACTAATCTGGTCAGATGTTCGTAGCCTGGGTACAGGATGATCTATCTGCTGATACCTCAAGATCTCTTTCAAAATCTTAATATTTCTTATCATTTCTGTATTTCTATAGTGGCTGCTTCTGGCCTCAGAAGATGGGATTTGCCCTTGCTGAGCACTACTGCGGTGTCCTTATCCAATCCCTGAATAGAGGCCAATGAATAACATGCCCCATTTGGCAAGTGCTTTCTCAAGTGTAAACGAGTGTTTTTAAGATGTACCCCCCCCTCACAAAAATAAACCAAATTCACCATATTAACTGATAAACTGTGTACTAAAGTAGTGACAACAACCAGCAATAAATAATAAAAGCACAATTCTGCATTTTAAAAGAAGCCTTAGAACAGAAAGAGAGGTTATCAGTTCAGCTCCCAGTAAGAACAAGGATAAAACTGCAGTAAAATGTTGTACTGTGTTTTAAGAAATTGGTGAGATCAGGAGGAAAGCCACTATAAGATTTCAAATTATTACATGGTATAGTATAAGCTCTATAGGGACTGAAACGCTCATGTCTTTTTAAACATTTAGATGCTTCAGGTAATATTTCTATTACATGCAAAAAACCAAAAAGCACCCAGAAGTATGTTTTCATTGTTTATCTGGTTCCTTAAGGAATTTCAAGAAAAAAATCAAAGCCTGTATCCTGTTTTTTTATACATGCTGTACATATAGGAAAAAAACAAATCATAGAAAGCAATAAATGTAGGAATTAAAAGCAGATATTTGAAATAAAAAAATATGAATGCTTAACTAGTAAAATTTAATGTGCCTTTTGGTTGATGATGTTTTAATATTTTCTATATTTTGACTGTTTTATATTTGGCTTTTTGTTATTTTGATACATATTTTTATACTGTTGAAAAATGTTTTCTTTTAGAAAAGGAGGCATAGCACATGCAGAGCCTTCTTTTCAATAGTAAACTTCAAATATGGAGTAGGTGAAGGAAAGGTTACCAGGTTACTGGTCACTGTGATTTTTTGAAAAATCTCATAGACCCACAGACTCAGGATGATTCAAGTTGGAAGGAACCTCAGGAAATTATCAGTCCAAGCTTCTGCTTGAAATACTTTCTGAGTACTTTGGGAACCCCTTAGAAAATTAGAATTCCTCCTAGGAACCAAAGTCCAGGACTGAGATAGTCACCCAAATTCTTCCTACTGGCAGCAAAGAAGTCTTCATCCAGGGCTGTACTAATAAATGCACAGCCAGTTGATCCATCTTTAACTAAGCACTTGTTAGACTTCATCTAGATACTCCATCCAGTTTTGGGTCCCCAGCATGAGAAATATGTTGATAAACTGGAGTGAGTTCAGTGGAGGGTCACCAGGATGGTCAAAGGCTGGAGTACTTGCTCTGTGAGGTGGTGAATGGTGGGAGACTGAGAGGCAATGGGCATAAACTGAAACGAAAGAGGTTCAGATCGGATGAAAGGAAACTTTTCCAGAATGAGGGCAGCTGAGCAGTGAAAGTGGCTGCCCAGAGAGCTTGGACACTCTTCATCCTTGGAGGTTTTCAGGAGCAGCCTGGTCTGATGTCGTATCTGACCCTGCTTTGGGCAGGAGGTTGGACTAGAGACCTCCTGCAGTTGCCCCCAACTTGATTTGCCTTATGATCCTACTTTCCCCACAACACTTAAGGCAAGTGAATTCTAAGAAAAATGGCGAAGTGACTGGGTATATGAGCTAGCAGAGAAGCAGAGAGAGTGATGAGAAATCTTTCTCTGTCATCCTTCAAAGTGACCCTTATACATTTTCCTATGTAAAATTCTGGACATTGTCTGCTGTAAAGGCAGAACAGTTTACAGTGTAATTGGGGAAAAAAGGATGGCAAAATTGCTTTCCTAAAGCAAACACCTCATATGCATATAAACAGATACTGTCATTGAAAGGGACACAGAAATAGGTGGACATGAAACTTTAGATCCCTAAGCATCAGGTAAAAGAGCAGACATTCTCTGGTATTGGTCTTCTAGTGTTATCTCTGAGAAGACCTAAACAGAAAACAAGATGCTCCAAAATCTCAGGCACTGTATCCCAAGAGCTGTTCCAGTGAGACTCTAATACCTTCCTGAGCAAGATGAAATGAAAAAAAGAAAACTTCAGGGTTTTTAAAGCGGGCTTATAGTCAAACCCTGCACACAGACATGTATGATTCTGATGGTGAAGGTATTGTCTCAATACTTTATGTGAGAGAAGAACCTATACTGTCCCCAGGGAGCTCAATTTTAGGAGGAGGCAATCCACATTTAATTCAAAGAATTAAACAGCACAGAGAAGCAGCACAGAGAAACTTGTCCAATATACAGAGGTTTTTTCATTCTCTATAACTCTGACAGATTCCCTGATGTAGAGAAAATTTACGATTCTCTTATGCTAGTCTTTGAGAGCAGGGAGAACATTAGATTGAAGTGGAGCTCAGATTCAAGAAAAAAAATTACCACTTGGAGAAATCCCTTTAAATGGAGGCATCTCCAGTGTTAAGGCAGACTCCTATCTTGTGCAAAACCACACCAATAACACAAAACATTAGAGACGCTGATATCAAACAGGCGGAGCAACAGAATCAATTGATGGAACTAGTCTTGCAACCATTGAAATGATGGTGTGGCTGGACACCCTAATTACTGCAAGCTGATCATTGCAATCCTCACATCAAAACTTCCTTTTCTCCCTCACTTCAGAAGCTTCCAACATCCACCAGAGCTTATGCTTTGCCCTATGTATAGAAAGGGCCTTCACCAGGAAGAAATCTCAGGTTCAGACACAGAGATTTCAAAATAAACAGAAGCTTAAGAGTTCAGTGCACCCAACCCTCCAGGCCCGAGGCAGAGAGACAGGCCATTTTGGGAAATAGCTTTTTGTGGGATACATCAAGCCACAGAAAAGGTACTCTGCTCTGGGAAGATACTGAGTGAAGGACTGTGATTAAGTTAGGTTTCAGGGAGAACACACATAGAATTTAAAACAGTGGAAAGACAGAAACTGCAGTGTCACAGTATGACCTCTGCTAGTTGGGGGGTTTCCATCCCTGATGTGTCCCGTAATCTGTGCCTGAACAATGCCTCTAAGAAGTCTAACATACAAAAGTGCTAGCAAAGAAGAAAAAATTCTTCATACATAAAAACCCCCCAGTCCTCTGCACTCAGTTCACAGATCTTCAGTACTAGCTGAGTGTGGAAATGGGAAGCCAGCTGACAGAACAAAATCTATCTGTATTAATAAACACCTGAATGGAAATCTGCCTTCAGGCCTGTTATACAAACTTGAGGATGCAAAGTCTTATTCACTGTTCTTGAGATGATTTTCCACTTTTCTTTCTATTAAGGTGCACATTTGCAGCGTATAAAATTATAATTAGGAAAGAATATTGTGGGAATTCAAAATATATTCCAGTTTAAATACAGAAAAATGGTTAACAGCGTATTTAAGAACCATGCTTTTATCATATTCCACAGATTAAGATTCACCGTTAGCTCTAGACGAATTACACGAAGAGCCAGCACTTCTGTCTGAAATGAGAAGTCACAGAAATTATTTGCCTTTGGAGACTGATTCTGGTGTTTTTCTTATATTAAAGTCAGGTTCCTATTAAGTCTTTGGATTTACTGTGACTGTGTCCTAAATCTTAGGAAATGCCAATATTTTCCTCACTTTCTTTCCCATTTATTGCAGCATACTTCTTCTTCTTCTTTCTGTCAGCCTCCATAATTGGTGGAAAGTAAGAGAAAAGCCCAGCATGGTGCTGAATCAATCTAATAGTGAGTTACAATGATTGCTGGTGGATCTGAACTCCTGGAGGGAATGGGCTGTATTTTCACAAAAGGTAGTAATCTTTTTATTTTGCTATCAGGGGCTTGGAAGGAACAAGTAGGCCAACCAAACAGCATATCACTTAGCACAGCTCAGCACAGAACACAAGGGTGTTCAATGTCAGATCCAGGGTCTACCATGACACACAAGGTAAGTGGGTTTTTTTGAGGGATTTCCTCCTTTTTATATATACTGACCCTTTTAATCCCATGCTTTTACACAGCTAACTTCCATCTTACTTTCCCGAATAAGGAATGACAGGGAGGTAGCCAGCTTGGAAAAAGCTTCTGCTATGTACTTTTAATAGAGCACAGGGATGACTTTGGGCTGTAAAGAGTTCCTGGAGTTCAGATCCTGAGTCCACTCTGACACTAGGGCAGCTTAGAGAATATTTAAACTTTGCTGGGCACAGACATAGATTGAACACCAAGGCTAAGGTAAAAGAAACGATCTGAATGATTTCTCTTTGCAGTTACTATTCAGCTACCGGTAAGCAGGAGTTCCTTTCTTTTTTTTCCTGTTGGTGCTCTTTTTCGTGCCTTTTGTTTTACTGGCGTTCCTCTGTTTTTCTACCTGGTTTTATCCATTCATATTGCAGAGGAGGAAAACTAAGCAAATTATAGAGTGAACCAAAAGAAAAAGATAACAGCTTGAGGTTTTTAGCAAGACGTAATTTCATCCAGTAAGGTGCACTTAAAATTTAAAAGCAAATCAAACCCAATTTATAGCTATATAGATAGACATCAGCTAAATAAAGCACAACAGTTCAGCTATTCCTGCTGAATTTCAATTACCATAAGACCCTACACATTTTTAAAGTATCATTAAACAATGGTTATTAAGCCTTCTGATATTCTGAAATATATCTTTGGATGTGTATTCAAACTTTTAAAGCAATTTATATAAAATTCAGATTTTGGCTCCCTTAGGAAAATACATTAATGATTTTTATGCCCATTTAAGATAGACACTTCCCTCCTGATAGATTCAAGTGCTAAACAGAAAATTGTTTAGATCATTTCAAGCATTATTACTCTCTGATATTAATGCAGCAGCATACAAATAAATAAAATGAAGCAAATTTTTCCTTTGCAATTCACTTAAACAGCAATACTCTAAAGTCATCCTGAATTCTACTTAAAAAGTTGAGTGGGTTTGTTGGGTTTCTTTAGAAGCAAAGCAGAAGTTACATATCAAAATAATGCAAATCAATCAGGAGCCTCTGCCTGCACCTATATTTACTTTCATGAGGGGTTGCATTAGCATATAATAGAAAAGCTTTTCCTTACACATACTTGTCAGTCACTGTTCAGATTACATGCCCTCTCCTTGTTTGTGAAAGCAAAGAGAGACTGGACCCACACTCCATCAGCGACTTAATAGAAACTGCCACCACAGGAGGTAGAGAAGCCAGTAGCTCCCCATGCACCCCATTCACTGAGCCTGCAATGATCCAGCTTAACCTCCGTTCCCTGAATAGAACTAGGCTTTCCTTATTTCTAAGCATAATCATGCATTTTGCTCCAGTCGTTTCTACTCCCCAGACTTTGACAACCTAAGAAAAGTGTATAGTATTTGATGAGCGTTTGTTAGATCATCTACAACTCTCCCTTTCAGCAAAGAGGTCTGTGAATATAAACAGCCATTTGATGCAAAAGTCTCCCATTCAGCCAAACACAGAAACACATACAAGCTCATTGTTTTCAGCATAAAATAAATCTATTCCCCCCACCTGGAACTGGAGAGCATCCCACTCATGCTTTAAGAACAGAATATGACAGGGAAGTTAAAAAAGAGCTGATGTATTATTCTTTGCTCAGTCCAAATTGGAAACCTACAAGCCCTAATGGCATTTTGGTTTCCAAATGAGTTCTTTGAGCACTATTCCCTTCCCCTCTTTCCATTAGAATCTCCAGAAATTAATAATTTAGTCTAGTCATACCGTAGGCCACGAGTGGTAACTTTTGAATAAAACAATAACCATTCATACCCACATTTAAATTGCTGGAAGGCTTTTGAGGTTCAGTGCCAAATAACTAACCCATCTCAAGAGTCCATAGTAACTGGGACTCATGAAAAGCGGCTGCAGCTCAGTCAGCACTAACTTCAGTTTAGGAGTTTGGTTTTAATTTGTTATGCTGACTTGTGTGGGACTTTATATCCACAGGGAAAGGGATGGACAGAGGGTTTCATCTGCAGTAACAACATAGCTATGAATTCTACAGCTAAATACAGCTCCCAGGGCTGCCATTTGCCCCTGTGACTTTTTATTTTTATTGCCAGGTTACAGAAACAGTTTCTAGACTGAGACCCTTCCGTTGTCCTTCTATGAAGATGTATAATCATGATGCTAATGTCAGGCAATGCAGTGAGCATGTTCACAAATTGAACCGGTCTCAACATCACTATGTTTGGAAATTCTGCATTTCAGGAGTTTCAACCAAGTCTGTGACAGGATTCAACATTTACAGGACTACAAGGTTCATCACTATGTCTTTTAGGTGCAATCAGGGTATGCAGTAGGTGAAAGGAAAAAAAAAAATGAAACGGAAAGAAAGAAAAAACATTCTGTACACCACATCACTGTAGAAAACTTGATCCATATGTTGCCATGTAGATTCCCTAAATGCTGAGGTTGAAAGCCGCTGCATTTCATCGCAAGGGAGCACAATGACAATTGTGGAGGGTCGACCCGCACAGCCCCAGAGTGTTTAATCCTCAGCGGTGAAGGAGCGGTGTCCCACAAGCTACGGAAATCTGCTTAGCACTGACTATACACACCTCTGCCTGCAGACTTTCCCCTGCTGCCGACTCCATTTCTCAACATTTATATGAATTAAATTCTCCACTTTAGCACGCTGGCTTGAAATACAGGCAGGGCTTAGTGAATATAATTCCAGACTCCAACTGTGATATTAACACTGAAACACGCACAGAGCATGTTCAAAATTAAAAAGCCTGCTTCCCCCTCTTTTAAATGATGAGACAAAAAAGGATTCAGATGTCTCAGACACAAGTGTATCAGAAGCAGGGGCTTATGTTAGTGAGAAAGAGTCTGTTACATGCCTGTTATATGATTCCAGATTCTCAAAAGCATTACTTTAATTTTGCCACTTATTTCCATTATTCTCTTCCTGCTTATTCCCAAAGCCAATTAAAATGCAAACAGGAGATTTTAAAGGCTTCAGTTTGATAACAGGCAGCAAGACAAGCGAGGCATGGGACAGCACTGAAATATGGCTCTTTAATGCCAGCATATTAATAGAAATAATTGGATTTCTAAAGTCTCACAATTGCAAGTGTTACCTCTTATCGTCCATTAAATCAATTGACATCCTGCATTTGTTATTTCAAAAGTGTTATTTCGTGAGAGTGCTAAACATATTCAGTTTGCTCTAATGAAAGTTGTGGAGTTTTCTTGTGAAGTACATACTAGCCTCATAGCGTGTAATATATCCAATGGATTCATTAAAGCCAATATGGTAAATTCTGGCCTTGGAGAAGTTAAACTCTCAATTTTATTTTTAGCAAGGCCAGAGTTTCATCCAAAACACATAACGTTTTATTAAGCTTTTTGTAATTATAATAAAAGAGTTAAAGAATTTAATCTCAACTTTTCAAAAAAGCCTATGGGAAGTAGATGCTGGAACTCATCCGAATTTCAATGGGAGGCTTAGTATGTAACATCCTTGGGAAATCCCTGCCTTATCCTGCTGTTGATTTCTGAATTTAACATTATCCTCCTTTTCCATTTTTTATGTTCAATTCAAATTATTTCTCCTGGCTATGACTGCTGGCAGGTGATATGGCTAACGCAATCTTTGACCCCATCCAAGAAGGCAGTGCCCAGTCCACCTTACATGCCCCTGTTCCTGCCCCTTCTCTTACACCACATTCATGCTAAAGAGACAAAAGCAAAGGAATACAAACACCCCCACACATATCTTTTTTGTTTGCAGGGTTAGTTTTCTGTAGGTTTAGCTCCCTGAACTGGCTCACTGAGATGTCAGATAAGACCAGAGACAGCTCAAGGAAGCAGAGGGAGAACACGGCAAGGGACGAGGAGAGAAGAGGAAATAGGAGGGCAGAATTCCCTCTTGGAGTTACAATTAGCCATTAAACTGGTTTCACTTTCTTGTCAGACCACATGCTGCCTGTGGCTGCACAGGATTAAGATTTCCCCCTGCCTCTGATGGTCTAATTTCAAGTTTATTTATCCCAGCAGCAAGTGCGCTGCTAACACAAATGGTGGTTCTGCTCTCCAGCCCACTCCCAGAAGCATGTTTCTGCTCCTCTCCTTTTTGCCAGCATAAACATCCTTGTGACTGTGCCAAGAGCTGAAGTGGGAAACAAATACAGCTGAAAAGTAACTTCCATTTTTCAGAGTGGATTTTATCTGAAGTGGTTCCCTGGTCTGGCTCACAAAGCAGCTACACACCACCAGTGCCAGGAAAAAGGAAGGGGAGAGAAGCATCCATCCCTCCGAGCGGCACTGTGAACTTATGCCAGAACTGTTCATGGAGCTACAGCTGTGATCCAAGAGCTGAAAGTCAAGCCTTCAAAACTGGGAAATGAACGCCAGCCTTCTAACTTTGTTTACAGCATACACCGCAATATGTATGTATATAGGCTCTTGAATGGCTTGGGAATGAAGGTCCACTAATGATGAATTAGAATTATTCCCCTGTTAGGTATGATTATACATCCAGCTACAGATTTTAAGCACCCATTTAAAACATAAATTAATATTAAAAAGGTACATCTAATTTTTTATACTTATTCACTTTCTATTACTTATTCCAACCTGAATATTTCCCTATTTATAGCATGATAAATGATCTTCTATTTTTAAGTCTTCCTACAAGCAAGATTTCAGTTCTCTTTTCACCTCCTTCAGATATTACCTTGTACAGAAATGTTCAAGTGCCGTGTTTTTATTACCGCTAATGCAGAATAAGTCATTTTGCCAGTTGAAATTATGACAACTATGTCACAAAGAGAGAGGCAAGAGCAAAAACGTGTCTATGTTTCTTTATTTAATGGTTAAAAAAAGAAAAAAATGAAGACTTTGTTGTATTTCCTGGAAGAACTGTCTGCGGAAGTTGAAGAGCACTTAACATATACCTTGTGGCCTTGAACACTAATAACTTCAACATAGGGCTGACTGGGAAATTGCTTTTCACTTAAAGGTAAAAACACTAAAATCTATGTAGGGAATTAAGGATTTCCCCAACAGAAAACTAAGTATTTCAATTGAAAAGTTGGATTTTTATTTTTTTTTTAAGCAAATGGAGGGAGAAAATAGCCACATAGTTCACTTCTGACAGTTCTGTCCTCAGTTCTGGATCTCTTTATTCATATACTTAAGCATACTGCATGGAGTACTTCACACTCAAACACAGATAAAATAACGAGATACAAAAGGTTAAGAGATAGAAATAGCACCAAAAATGGTTAGCCCTCAAATCATGAGCAAAGTAATCCATTAAGAAAAACGCAGAGATTAAGTTCACCAACATAATCCTTCTGCTTTATGCCACTCCTGTGAGGTTATAAATGCAGACTGAATGTCTCACTTCCTTCAGTGAAGTGGCATCATGCAGAGAAAAAGCATCTTCAAAAATTAAACTAATTTGGGGCCACAAACAGGAAAATGCCTTAATCATAATTTTATAGCAGAATTTTATGTCAGTACATAGGTTTTTAGATGCCTTAAACTGCTAATTTCCATAAATTAACATGCCTGGGTCTCTTTTAATAGTAATCATAACTTTGCATTTCCTGCTTGTAATGCTTGGTTTTAACATAATTACAGTATGTTCCTTGTTTTCAGTCCCATACAGATCCTCCTCACTGCTCTCTCCCCAGTCAAGCTCTGCTCAACATAGTTTCGTATTAGCAAAGACACAAAATGAACCTGCAAAATTCACTCAGAGATTTATTGCATACATAACACTTGCACATGTATATGCAAACTCATATTTGCATATTCAAAATGTCTGTCTGCTGTTGCCAGCGCACATGTTTTATTTTTGCATGCTATGGCTGTACATGCAAATTCCCTTCTTTCAGCATCAATTATCTGCTCCCCCACAATCAATATGTTCCCTTTCCTAAAACAATCCATTTCAGACCCTATGTTACTTTGCTTTCCCAGAAGTCAATAAATACAGCCATGTCCCCCTACACAAATGTCTTTGCCCAATTCTTTTTACTGATTCTGTCAGTTATGTGCTTTTCCCTGTTTTCTTTCCTAAATCTTCAGCTTCCTTCTTCTTTTGTCCAGACCCTGCTTTTGCTCACTCCATGCAGGAGAAAGAGCAGCAGCTCTACCTCTTCTGCTGCCCTGTTTCTCTTTCTTACTTGTCTGACACAGAGGCATCTTCTGCTCCCTTTGCTAAAGAAACAGCATCCCCAAAAGGCAGTGTTCAATAGAATCCATGTAAGGGACTGTGACCAGAAGCACCTGCCAAGGACAGGAATGAACAAAATACTGCACAGGAAAGGGGACAAAACCACTGCATGGATAGATCTCCTTAATATCTACAACAAAATGCCATTTTTTAATTTTATTTTTTTATGGGAAGCACTGCTCTTGGGAGCTAAATGTTGCGGTCTCCATAGCCGCGTGGACAAGGGCCAGGGCAAGGCTGCTAAATGCTCTACCCAGGAGTACTGTTAAATGAGATTCTGCATTGGGGTTCTTCTGCAGTGGGGCCGACTGCATTAACCAGTTCATCACCAGAGTACACATAAGCCCCCTGGATCAGTTCGGGGCTAGCAGGTCCCACCCCACCTCATCTGAATGCTTCTGCCTGGCAATATTTCAAGTAGTGGCAATTTTGCACAAACGCATGACCCACTCGCTACCTCTCCCCTGCAAAAGAACGTCATACTCTGTCTGAAGATTCACAGTGCTGTGCTAACCACCAGTGCACGTGGGCACACAAACAAAATCTCTACATGGAACAACAGTGCTATGGTGAATTGCTTCCTAAAAGTTCATTTTACTAACCCTTAACCTGCAGTTGTACCAGACTGTATACTGGAATCAAGACTGTGGGGAAAAGCAGTCAGCTGGAGTCTTTATAATGAAGAAGCCTCTCTCAGGTTTACCCCGTGGGACTGGCTCAAAGTCCTCAGCTTTGTCCTGTGTAGAGTACACTTCACAGCTGCATGAAGAAAAGTTTTGTTCTCTGAAAGAATCAAGTTCATGCTAGTTATAAGAACTGAGCTAGCTAAACTACAAAAATTAAACTATTGATCATGACCATTAAACCACTTTAAAATATGAAAATAAATTGAAATTGGACTTGGTAGGCTAAATTTACTTTCATTTTTTTTCCCATTTATAAGGCTTATTTGCCTAATTTAATGTTTTACAGCTATCTTTAATGTGCAAATACTTTCTATAGTGAATATGCAATATAAAAAAAAATCAGAAACTCTCATTCTGAAGTTATGATGTTTATTTCCTTCCTGAAAACCTAGCTAACTGAAGTCAGGTTAATTGCTTCTAAGTCTCTATGAATAATTTTGCAAAGCCTTGCACTGACAGTTACACCATTCTGCTAGTCGTGTATCCCAGAGCTATTTCAATGTATAACTGTAATTCATTTTGGCTGCTAGATCTACATGCAAAGATAAAAGCCAATAGCAAACTTCCTTAGTCTGCCTCTGGTTTTCATCAACTTTCTATCCAGTGGGTGTAATTTTGGAGATGTTACTTGATCTAACATGCTCCAAAATAATGGAAGTCTTTGCTCCCTTTAATATATTCTCTGCACATTGTCATCATTCATGGTAGTAGCAGCGGTACGTTGGCTCATTATGTTGTACTAATCTTGCTACCCAGTATTCTTTTCACCAATCAATCTGTTGATTACAGCCAGTTTAAACCTTAGCGATAAACAGGGGTCTGAGATTTTTTGAAGGACAATGGAATCTGAATTAATTAGCATCCATCAGAGGAAAACCAAAATCCTCCTACAAATAGAACTGAGAAACTTAATAGCCCACAAGGACAACGTTTATGGAGCAGTGGATGGGCTTTTACACACCTGCAGTGCAGGAGAGCATAGCATCCTCAGCTCTCAGCTTAGCAACTAGGCTGTGGAGAAGCTAATTCTCACACAGAAATTTATTAATTACACCTTGAAACTCTACCAAGTTAGCCTGTTATTGACGCCAGATCTCAAACAGTTCTGATTCATAATTCATCTTTAAAACCTGCAAGCACGGAAGATTTGAAGCTTCTGTCAAAGTATTTCAGGTTACACTTACTGTTCTATCAACCACATGCCTCAGAGCCAAAAAAAACGCAGTCTAACATTTACATGGATAACCAGGGGAAATTCATATAAAAAGGGGGAAAAATCATAACTGTTTTCTTCAAACTATCTTTAAATTATGTTCCACAGTTGGCAACTTAATAATATTACTAACATTAACAAATTCTCACAACGTAAGTGCTTTTCAAAGAACACTAAAATATTTGAAAATGTGGCCCTTGAAAAAGAGGTAGAAAAAAGAGGCATTATTTACATGGCTGGCATTTAAGGAAATAACAAAAATCATTCTCACTGTTATGGACAACAGTAACATTTGCAGTACTAAAGATCATAAATGTCCTGTAACAGATGATGATAGCCTCACTGACGTGACAAATAAGAGGCATTTAGTTTTTAACGGCTTTTATAATTTTTTTTCCTTACAAGAGCAACACACTGTGTAAAAAGTATTTCATTCTTCAGTACTTGGAAGTAACGTCACACATTATTATTCTACATTAGCTCCATTTGTCGATTTGATGACTAAAGACCTATTGGCCAGATGCAAATGCTGCTTTCTAATCTTGATCTATAATGCAGAACAGCCGTGGGTTTGTCATTCCCCATGAAGGAGAATGAATCAGGAGAATCATTCTGTAAGGTACAATGTAAAGATAAACTAGATGCATTATCTGAAGGAAGTTCTTGCTTACTTGTGAGAACATTTAGTTGCATAAAAACCCAGAAAAGAAGCCCAGGCGTAAAGATAAGCCCATCGAAAGTGTAGTCTTTCCCAGTCAAAAGATGCTGGCATTGGCCTTGACTCTGAATGTTGCAGAACTCTTTGCCCTTGACCAGCCACATGTGAATAGTCTAGAGAAGTGAACAGGAATTTTGATGCTTTACTGGGTCAAGGCCAGGAATTCTAATATACTTTGTCATTTCCATCATACATGCATAAGATGATATCCTCTGATTCAGACATATATGAAATAATTTACTTTTTTTTCCTTCAAGTAAGCATCAGGTGAAAACAGTGAGATGTGTTAAGGGTTTGCTAATTGATGACATATTGCCTTAAATTAATTTTCAACTGTTAATGTTACTTAATGGAATTTCATGATTCTTATTTGAGAAATGAGGGTCAAAAGAAGCAATGATGAGAGACAATTACAATTACCACTTAGGACCATTAGTATGTAAATATATGGGTAAGTTAAGATTCCTAATTTAAGTTGCATAATTGCTGGATATTTTTGAAGTTAGAGCTTAATAAGTTCTGCCATTATTCGCATCTATTTTATGCATACAATGTCAATGATTTTTATTCTTAACATACCATGAGTAATAGCATCGCATTTATTTTATTAACTGATATGGGCATTAATGTTGCATTATGCCATTCACTCACTTTATTTCTTTCTAAAAATACAGCAGGTTAAAAAATTGTATCACTTACACACTTTCATGCATCAGCTCATGAGTCAATCACAAGTAGCTGGGTTTGAGAAGCATCTTACATACAGGTAGATTTCCCCATAATCGCCCAGCAGCTTTTTTTTCAACCTGCCTTTGCAACATCTGATATTACAAACTTTAAGGCACAAATACTTTTGAAAGGTCAAGTTAGAGAATGGATTTGACCCAAGGATCCCCAACTTAACAATCCAAAAGTCAAGAGAACTCTATCAAATGTCAAGAGAAACCAGAAAAGAGTTTAACAAATTGTTTCTGCAGTACTTCTAATTTATGCAATGTTGCACATGAGAAATATTTTAGCCAGCTCTAATTCAATGATATTTTACAAATTTCATCTTGTTTCAAACATGTAAAGTATGGATGAGGAGAATTCTCTCAGTTATGATTTGTCCATTAATTTTTTGCTACTACCTAAAACTTTGAAATCAAGACAGTCCTTCAAAAAATACAGTCCTAAGCTATGGCCTATATTACATGGACCATGAAAATAAAATCAGAAATAAAACACTGCAGCCCACTTATAATCCCAGTATATTCTTCATTTTAATTTCAAATAGATCATGTGTTCTCAAAAAAATTCTGCATAGACTGCCATGCATTCTCCTCACAGAAGTGTGAAAAAATGATGACGGCTGTAGGAATTTTTTTATATATGATTTTAAGAATTTTTTTAATATATGTTTTTTTTTTTTTTCCTTGAGATATGTCTAGTGCAAATATTCAGGTGTCTCACCATAAAAGAAAGGCTTTTGTTTTCCAGAAGTGCAAGGAATTTTCAGTTCTAAGCAAATTTGATAGGATATAACCAAACTAAAATTGTTAAAAACTTCCTTCTCTTTGCCTTGCATGATTTAAATTAATGCCTGATAGTTTTAGGGAGGCTAAAATCAAATCAAATACTGTCATCAGGTGAAACAACTTACTTTGGTATGTATAAAAGACATTTCTATAAACCACTGTCAAGCACATCCTAAGTATAAACAAATGTGTTGTCAACTTTTTGCAACAACCTAAAAAGAACCTTGTTTTATTTCTGCATTCTCTGCTCTGCTGAAAATGGAAGAATTGTTTTGGGCCCATGAACAAGCAACTACCTTTCTTATTTGCCCATTATTCTGTAATAAGTATGATGTGGCCTTTCTGTAGACAATTCACTCATGTCACTACAGAAGATATAAAGAATAAATCAAGCCCAATATCTGAGCCATCTGTAATAAAGTTTTAACTACTGATTCAAGAGATATTTTCCCCATAAATTGACTCACCGTACAATCGGGATTGCTCCAAGCCTTTAAGACTTTATCTGCTAACCATTTGGAAATAGTAGATGATAACTACCCCATAGCTGATAGAGCCAAGTAGTTAAAAAGTGGTTTAGACGATATCTTCAAAGGCCTCGACAGAGAATCCCATAATACTCTAAATTTCTTTAGGTGTGATCTATTCTTAAATATAAACCTCTGCTTTAGATTGCTGGAATCACTGGATGGGTTGGGGAAAGTATTTTGTTACAGCTGAACAGTTGAAGAATACTATATCCAGATTCCTAAAAAGATACAGAGATAACCATTTAAAATCTATCCAAAGACATTGTTACAATAAACAAAGCAAAAAAAGAGGTGAACGCTGTTTATGAGAAATACCTACTAAAGGAAAAGTTAAGACAGTCAAAAAATAGTCAAAACCCAGCTCAAACAGCACCGCCTAACACTATGATAACTCTAATACGGTCAGACGGAAATTTAGTTCTTGTGGGTTACTGAGGAAAAAAGCCCAGGGTAGTCTGTGCGCTGTTCATTTTTCAAAATTCACTTCTTCCCACGATTCAGATGTCATCCACACATTCTCAGGTACCACTTATGTATGAAACAGCAACACATAGCCCACTTTATGTATTATCAAGAAGATCTCCATGAAAAGGTGCACCAGCGCAGTCAGGGCCATCAAGGCCAGCTGCTTCAAGCACCAGCAAAAACTCTTCCGCATGCTGCTGTTAGCATGAAGAAATCAAGCATTAATAGACATTGGCTAAGTTTTGCTGTCCCACTGCAGGCAAGAGCCCCTAGATACAGCCCCTAGGTACAGAGATAAATGTCTAAAACCTCACTGGTCTTAAATATTTGATCTACTTCTGCCTAATCTTTTTTTTGCCCTTCATGGAAAAAAATGTATTTAAAACCCCAAACCCAAGAAGGTTTTAAATTCAAGAGTCAGTCGGTGCACCAGTCCACTTCATCTTCCACACAAATATCAAACCCCACAAAAATGTCAGATGATGGGACCTTTGCACACTACATCCTACCCCAGTACTTACAAAGAGACGGCACCATGAACGTATCCCACAACCTGCCTTCTGTCTTTAAGGCATCCAAGGCCACAAACAGGTTACCATGGAATAATTTACTTACCTAAACACAGCTAGCCACTGTTTACAACAGAGATAAAAAATATTAGGTAAAAAATTATTCCTCACAAGTGGTGCAATGAAGGATGGAAGTTCATAGAAAATCTCTGCTCAGAAAGGCTGGGGGGTATAAATGTGTGTATGCTGGGAAAGGATGCTGGAGCCCCTTTTCTCCGTGTGAGACATATAGCATGCACCCAGATCCAGAAATGAGTAGCAGCAGGCTCTCAGCAAGCAGAAGGCATGGGAGAGAAGAATGGCATTTCAAGCCAAAGCTAATATTAAGAGAACACTAATAAAACTGAATAGCAATAACGGGTATTTTAGAGCTACAGCTTACTACTAAAACGACCTTCATTTATGCATTTCATTCACTTCCTACCAAAGCAAAAGGAATTTCACTAGGAACTGCATCTGGTTCTAGACAACTTCAGTTGTGCAAAAGCATTAATTAATCAGTGCAACACATTGCTCTGACCTAAGTTAACCCTACCACGTTGGTGCGGGCAGGCTGCTGGACTCCTGCAGAGGTGTACTGAAGCAGATGGGGCATGATTCAAAGCGTTGCAGCTGGCAGAAAAGAACAATCAGGTCTTCATGAAATACACCCCTCTGAATAAAACATAGGCAGAGCATAGTGCTGAGCTTCCTGCCTTCAGCAGCTGAGAAGCCCAAAATATAAGGAACATTTGGGGGGTCAGAACGGAATTACCTCCATGGGAAGAGAGCAGCACACCTGAGTTAACAGCCTTCCAAGCACCTGAACCACTAAAATTGGTTGGGAACTTACTTTTAGAAGTGAGAAGAATTAACATATTTCAGTTCCACAGAAGCTGGCAAGAACCTCCCCCCACCCTTACTCTAAATCTGTAATTCAAAACTCGAAATCAAGTCAAGATTTCTTTGAAGGGGCTAATTGAATTTGCTCCTTTTTTTGACTTGACCTTATTTTATTTTGTATTTGCTGTGTCACTAAAGTTTATGTAAAGAATTTACACTTTGATAATTAACTCAGAAGTTAGAACTCTTAGAAAATTTTTTTGTTTGTTCTAAGAATCCTTAAACAATATACAGAAATTCAATAGATTAGGAAGAAGATTAGGCCGCCAAATGAAAGAAATTCAAATGATCTTCAAAAGCTGGCCTCCTCCCATCTTATCTTTGAGAGTGGATAAATCCACTTTGATACTAGGATTTAATAAAAAGATCAAAAAAGTCCACATGCTTATATCTGATGTTATTCAGGTAATTCTGTTGTTGAAGTAGTTCTGAGGATGGAACATAAGCCAGGGAATGTACATCTGCTGCTTCTCAGCAGTAAAATATTAGCTCTACATTTGCAGAACTCCTAGGACTGGGGGGTACAGGGAAACACAAAGTTTGGAGCTCATCAATACCTTTTTCTTTTTTTTAAAGAAGTTTTATGATCTGTCACTGACCAGATACCATGTAAACAGCAAACAGCCTTTCTACATGATCAATTAGATATAAAATAACCTATACCTTAGGTTTAAGAAGAGATGGTCTGAGGGCTTCAAGATGAGAACAAAGAAGTGGGAGGGGAGAGATAAATAAAAGACAAAACTATAAGCCATTGTGTGTCAAAGGTATATGTAAATGGTTTGCAACCATTTTTATTCATTACAGAATCAGAAGAGAACAAACTTCAAATTTTATATGCCAAGTCCATTATTTGTCTTGTAAATGTTCTGAGACAGCACCAAACCCATTAATTCTATACTTTCTTATAGAGGAAAGAGAGAGAACAGGAAGAACATTCTTGAATGATAAAATGTCTGAGGGATCTGGTGGGAATTCTTCACATAAGATGTATTCTTCTTTAGGGAACAGGCGTAGATGTAAACAGATGGGCTTATATAAGTAGAATTGGCAGCTCCACAGACAGCTGCTTTCTTTTATATATGATTTTTCAGACTCACCAGGGTATTCAGGACCCCTATGCTTAATTATTCTTAACATTTTGCCTATTTCATACGTTCACAATATAATGGCCAAATACAAAAGTAATTTAAGCAAATTGTAGTTTAAATCTCAATGGAAACAATGAATTTTATTCAAACAAGCCACTTAAAAAGGGAACTGTCTGGTTTATGAATGTTAGTCCATCTGTTCACAATAGCTCCTTTGGAAGTATTTGTTTTGCTTAGAAATACCAAAACTGATTATATGTGGTGGTAGATGGGCTGAGGTGTATTTGCTGCTTTTAAATCACTGAGCATATAAAGGTGTTTTCACTTTTGTTGGTCTAGTACAACCAAATAAAAGAAATGCTTGAATCCATTTTTGCTGAGCTACGCTGCACATATGTTCTGTCCAATAACTATTGCAGGTGTTCCTTTTCTGGAGAGGATGTACTGACAAGCATTATGTTTCCATGATGATGGCCAGGTTGTACTGGGGTATGGTTCTCACCTCTCCTCCACAAATCAGAAGGAAAGAATGATTCAGATAACACTAAAGAGAAGTCCAGTGCAGCACACTTCAAATACATGGTACAACTGTGCTTATAGCCCAGCTGATAGAGCCACACTAGTAATTCAACTGGGAGCATGGTATCTACTATTTTACAATGGCAGGACCCTAATTTCACTCTGCCACATCTTTATGGAAAAAAACAGCTTCACACACCTAACGGGTAATTTCTGGTAATAAAATCTCCTTGTCCAGCCCTTGGTACATCATTCTAAAAAACCCAATCAGACTGTGAATATGTGTTAAGAGCAAAACTGTACAGAGCCCAAGGACTGTAGTCTGCACGTATTTGTACATAAGGTGAATGTCAGCTCTGTGTTAATGGGTGTGATTGTGCTCTCGTCTATTGAGCAACCCAGTTTGTGTCATTTTGGAGCCATTCCACTGAACTATTTAGACGTTCACCTCAGTACTACTAAAATTTATAATTGCAGAGAACATCAGGACAAATCATAGAAGTGAACGTCAAATAAGAGAAGAGCTTTTACAGCACTAAAAGAAAAATAATAACAAAAAACAAACGAGCAATGAATGAAAAGGAATTCCTATAAAATACGTAGAAGAGTCCTTGGTTAGTGTCAGAATTTGAAGCAGGTAGCCCCAAGAGCCCTCAGGCCAGCAGCATACACGCAGAGGAAATTTAAACTAGGACTCCCAGTGAAGCTGTGTTTGAAAAACATCACAGAGCTGAGATGTCTGACCTAATGAACCCCTAACAAAGTAGCTTGCTGCAGCATTCAGATGGTATCTTCTTAGTTGGGTCCCCTACAATGTCTCAGAAATTGTACTGGACAGACAGTATAGTGCCTGCTAGACAGAAGCTGGCTGAAGTTGGTTAGGTCGGGCTATAGTAACGGCAACCCAGAGCATGTTGTATCAGTATGACAGAAGTCAAGAAGAAATCCTCTATGGTGATGTGAGGCTCAGACTTCTCTTCCCTTGAGAGGACCAACACTGAGACTCAAGATGCCCTCTACCTTGGTCCACTAAGTCTTAGCTTGCCACAGAGAATCTGCTGCACAAGGTACGCGATGCCATGGGGACGCTCAGCACTTGCCAGCAAACGATGTCAGTCTTCTCTCCAAACCTCAGATCTATCTACCAGCTAAGACTTTGGGTGATATTTCAGGAGAGCATCTTTTTTTCTTCTGCTGGGGGTTTCTGAGTGAGGTAATGTTTAGTAAGTTCTGTGGGGTTGGTTCTCCTTACTGATTTCCTTTCCTGCTTCCTTTCCCTATGTTTTACTCTGATGCCAGGGAAGAACTGTTCATTATAATAAATAACCTTGTTTACCTTGGTTTTGCATTACCATTCCTGCAGTGTCCTATCAAGCATCAGAGCTGTCTACTGATTTACGCAAATATGTTAAGAAAAATCTATAATAAATGTATTAATTAAAAATTACAGGAACATTATGTCAATCACAATACCTGTATCCTAAGGCTCAGCAGTGCCAGATTCAAATGCTTCACATCAGATGTTGAAGCTGTAATGGGAAGGCCGTGTGTTTCTAAAGCCAGGGAGTTCACTCAGTCCTGGCATTTGATGCTGCTCAGGGAAGAGGGTGGAGGAGCCCTCTTGGCCACAGCACTGAGCGAGGCCAGCACTGGCATAGATGTGCCCTTCTGATGGTGTGACTCAGCGTTCATCTCCTTAAATGAAGCCCATTATTTTGCTGGTCTATCAGCCAATGACTCTAGGCAACTCTTTATTTGCCAGTGCCTAAACTTAGCTTGCAAGCACAGCTAAAATATTAATCATTAATTACAGTCACTGCTATAAATGCCCATTATACTATCAGAGACATTCCCAATGTCATTCAGGCCAACTGACTGGTGTATGAAATTGAAGGAAGAAGAATACACAATAAAAATTAAAAAAAACCCAAATACTGGACACAAAAGAGACAGGGCCAATCCAGCTGATGTAAGGAAAGACCTGTTTAGCCAAATACACATAATTGTATATTAAAGTAGACAGCTGTGACTGCAGTCTAGAGTACAGAACAGATGATCCCAAATAAAAGCCTGTTATCAACTACTACTACCGTTCTGGCAAGGAAGCCAGGGAAGGCAATGAATTTAACAGACTATGTTTTAAGTTCTGCTCTTTTATGGAGTGCACAATGAAATTCTAAAATACAATGAATCTTGCACTCCAAGGACACTATTAACAATTTCACTCCTGATCTTAACATCCAACTTTAATGTTACCATCCAACTTCAGATGCACATCCAGCTGAGAAAGCAAAACACCTTATATTATACAGATAGATGTCTTTGGTTGAAGGAATTGCTGACACATTCCTTACTGTGAATAGTCATCCCTTCCTTTAAAGATGAGGTCATGCAAAGAAAGCTAGGTGCCCCCTGTACCAATAGTCTAAATCCCTCTCCTCTGTGATGGATTTCAAAGCCACCTATGCATTATTTCAACCATATCCAACCAGCTTCAATCACACCAGTAAGCAGAACTATGCAGAGAGCTAACTGCTTTTGCAGCTCCTGAGACATGCCCTGGTTGGGCTGTTTTGTTTTTTTAACGGGGAACAGAAGTCCAAAACCTTAGAATAAAGTGATTAAATATTTGCTAGAACCAGTGAGTATTCAAACACAAGTTTTATAAATCCAATAGGACATAGTCAAGGAAAGACAGGAGCAGATTACCAGAAGAACGTGGCATCTATTCTGGGACCTGTGCTAGTCAGCACATTAATAAATATTTTTTTTTAAAGCGTGGGAGGGTGAATATTGAGGTGAAATTCACTGATAGTATAAAATTATTCATGTTTTTCAAGACAACAGCACATTTCATAGACTCATTGAAGAATCTCAAGATGCTACTGGATTAAGTATTAAAGTGGCAGACGAAACGGAATTCTGAGAAACACAAAATGATTCAAATGAACAAAAATATCCTTAAATATACAAATCCAACAATGGACTATAAACTATCCTTTGTCATTCAGGAGTGAGATCTCACAGCCACCATGGATACTTCTTTGAAAACAACAGCTTGGTATAATGTTAGGATTTTTTTTGGGGGGGAAGCTAAAGAACAAAACCAGGAAACATTATTAGACCTCTGTTTAAAGCCATGCTTTAAGCACATCTTAAACAGATCATACAGGCCTCGTCCCTCTCCTCCGTTTCTAAATGAAATACCCAAAATAAGATTTACAGAAGGGCAATAAATGAAGAAAGATGAGAAACAGCTTATGTATCCAGGAGATTAAATATACAGGGACTCTTCAGCTCTGCAAAGAGTGTAGGGGAAGATGAGTCAGCATGAAGAGGTTGAACAAGGAACTTGTTATTATTCAATAATTCCCACAATATGAGAATCAGAATGCACCATTAAAAGATTTAAAGCAAAGGCAAGAAAGTACTCTGTCATTGCTATAGGATCTGTTGAAAGCTGAAATATAAAATAGTTCCAAAACAAAAGATCAGACAAGTTTAACAGAGGAGAGACCCATGAACAGCAGACAAAGTGCCTGAGTTCCCCAGCTCCTAGTCCACAGGGCACTGGAGAGGGGTAGCAAAGAAAACTCAGTGTTTACTTACTCTGGTATTATCTATTTTCCCTAAGCATCACCTCCTGCCCACTGCCAGAGATTGGATACTGGCAAAACAGACCTGTGCTATAACCCAGAAACACTCAATTTTTGCTCTTCTGTGTTTCCAGGCAGGATCACTGACATATTCCACACATAGTTATTTACAATATAAAACCAGAAAAGGGGAATGATGTTTTGACATGAACTCAACGTTCAAGACCTCTCCGTCATCACCACCACTCCCTCCTTTGCTGTATTTGGGGGGGGGATAAAGGATTAATTAAGATATTTCTTTTTTTTCACTTGATTTAATTTAGAGAGGAAAGACTGCAGGTAAGTAGATTTTACCCTACTCCCCATGAGCATGTGATACTCAGAGAGATAACAGCTCTACATAAAAGATATTTTCACAAGTTTAAAGACAGGCAAAGAAATAAAGTTCATTTGAGAGGAAAAACCAAAACCAAACAGTTAAAATATCCAAGTCAGGCTTTGGATGCTGTTTATAGAATTTCTTTTCTTCCTTATTTTCCCATTCACCATCATGTATAGTATTTTGCCACAGAAAAAGGAAGGGAATTAAAATACTTTGTTTTGTTGCCTAAAAGTCTCAGTACAAAAAATGTCTTTCTGCCCAGGAAATGACCATGTGCTTGCTGGTGTGAGCCTTTACAAAAGGACAGGCAATATTTATGAGCAGTTTGAAGGCTTCCTAGTGAATATCCATGTGGAAAAAGTGGATATGCAAGTATTGCACTCTCTCTCTCCTAGGTCAGTTATCTAATCCTAAAATTGCATCCAATTCTCTGAGGAATAGTTCTCCATAAACGTAAGTTAAATGCCTCAAAGGCATCTAAATCATAATTTTCTTGCTAGTGGAAAAGCATTAAAACCAAAGAAATGAAAATTATGCTTTCACGAGAAAGGGATTTTGTCTCAGGCCTCAAATTAATTTCAAGCCAATGGTTTTATTTTGTTGGCATGCAGGCTTGACAAAAAGAGGCTGGCAGATACTGTGGTAGGAGCAACTTTCTAGCATTTTTTCCTTCTGAGCAAACACGATGCATTTCTGTGTACATTAGAGCACCATTTCAGCTAGTTCTTGCTGCTAGCAGCAATAGAATAACTGCAGAGATGCCCTGAACTTTGTCTCACTCACCTTTTTCCACCTGGGACATGAAATGCAAGCAAGACTCCCAGATTGGTTCATAAAAAATAACAAGCTCTCCCAGGACATCTGTATGGAGATTATATTGTTAATCAATTTATTTTGCATAGCCCCATGGTTCACTTGCTATTGATGATTATGCATTTTAGCTCCTGTGACAATTTGTCAATAAAATAAAAATAGGCTAAGGACAGCATACTTTTAATTTAAAGATTATCACTTTCTTAAAAAGAGATGCCACTTCCCAAGCTCTGAAAAGAACTATCTCCTAAATATATTTCATTTACCAAGTAAGTAGAAGAGCTGTTCAAGGAGTCAAAACTTTTTTTAGTAATCATAATACAGGAATACAGGTATCCAGAGGTGAATAATTTTCTTTTAGAGTTCAGTTACTTTTAAAAATTAATATTGGAAAAATGGCAAATTTGATAAAACGTAGGTTTTGAATTATTAAAACTGCATTATTCAAACTCAACAGACTGGCATAGTTTTTACTCCCCCTTAGTGGAAACCTAAATACTGTTTATGGATTGTTTTATAGATTTTTTTAACATGAAACTGTCTGACATTTCATTTCAAAGTTTTCATTCAAAATATGAACTTTGCTTCTTGAAAGGGAAAAGAATGGTGGGTAAATAGACCAAATTACCTAAACTATCCTTGTTTGAAACAACATATTTTAATTACTTAGGTTGTCACAAGAATTATTTTTTTCTCCAAAGCATCCAATCCCAATGGACTCTGTCTCCTTCTCTCTAAGTATTTGCTTCCCCTAAACAAAAGCACCCAATTTCTTCTTTTCATAAGCGTATATTCTACGCTCCCAGCACAATTCTGGATCAGTTCACAAAGCTAACAGATAACTAATGACTCTTGGTTAGTGATGAAAATGTATTTATTTTCAACAGTGACAAAGATGCAAATCGCTGTCCCCTTACAGATTTCCTGACCTATCCAGTCCTTGGCAGAGAATGCTATGGCTGTTCTATCTTGCATGTTTAACACATAGAAAGTACACACAAATACTAGATCAATATTATACCTTATTTCAAAAATCCCTTTCTTGTACTACAGGGTATGAATGATGAATGCTGTATCGATTCATTTCTTTACATACAATACAGATGCTTTACTCAAAACACAAGACCTGGATAGCTGTCGATATTTAAGAGGAGCTTTCATGGAAGAAAGACTGTGATGACCTTCAGAGGTCCTTACTCTCTGACTGTCTGCAGGAATAAGTTAATCAGGAGATGAAGCTCTTGTATCTAAGCCAGGCTTGAGATGGACCTGTGCAGTTTGAGTGAAAGAAAGGAGTTCTCGTTCCATTGCTGTAAATAAATTCAAAGTGGGAATTTGCTAATTGCAGCACTGTAAGCTGGAATTAATATAAACAATAAATATAAAATAGAACACATAGACCTAGTAAAGTCACAAAAGCAGTAAATGCTAGAGATGAGATGTTAAATACTTTAGACTTGTGCCTAGTTTAAGTAGGATTAGAAAAAAAACAACCTGTTGCTAACCATTTGAATTCAGTTTGTAGATAGCTGCTGGAGAATCAAAATTTTGATCAGTTATGCCCCACTTGGGATGCATAAAGCTCCAATTTTCAGCTTCTGTTAGTTTAATACAAGGATGGCAAAAATCATGTGGACATTCCCTTCATTTACTTTTGCAACAAACAATTTGCTCATCACCATGTTTTGGCTGACTGCCTGAACAGCTGAAACCGTTTCTTCTCATTGAAGAGTAACATTTAACCAGTCAGATAATAATCCATTCAACATGGGGTCCTCAAAAAAACCCTAGCAGGTCATATATTGCTCTAATGAGGCACAGCCCTAGCTTCCAGAACATTGTTTTTATGCTGGGTATACATAGGCAAGTGGGGAATATTTAGTACTACAGTATCTGCTTAAAAAAGGCTGGCTCTATTAAATAGCTGTCCATCTTCTTGCACTCCAGGGAAGGAAACATTCCTCTCTAACAAAGATGAAGGGAATATCAATGGGGCTAATCTCTTCAAAGTGCTTAATGCTCAAAGCAATTGCCTGCAGTAGTACACAGTCCCCACCCTCATTAGCTCAGCAAAGTAAACACAGACAGAGACAAAATACTATCTTGCAACTAGGACAAAAAAACGTAATATAAGGGATTTCCAAGCCACCTCCCTTTCCTTTCCAAAGGACAAATATTTCATACATTTTAAATTATGTGTGTACTGAAAATAAAGTCATATATTTTAAGAATCCCTTTTATTTATATCATATTTAAATATTGTGGAGATGGCTCATATTGAAAAATGCTCATGACACAACAGAAATATTGTGTGGCACAACTCTTCTCCTGAGCAACAAAAAGGAAAAATTCATTGCCAACTTTTTCCCTTTTGAAAAACTGCAACAGGCAGAAATAAGGAGAGTGATAGTTTCATACCCCCATGAAACAAGGAGACAAAATGATCTGTCAATCAGCTTATATGTGTGTAAGTTCCAATCTACCCACTGCCTCCAAATTAGAGAATTTTATGGTCAGGAAAACAAACACTAAGAACAAGAAATGAAACACAGCAGCACTGAGGGGAGAGGTGAGAATTACGAGACAAGGAATTACTGTTGAATAATGTAGTCTTTCAGCACATCCTTTTACTCCCATAAACCATTGCTATAAACATAGCAATAATTAAGGATGGTCAACAGATGTTGTAAGCGCTCCTTCGAGAAAGAGGGATGACACAGACTTGTTGCTGATCTGACTTCCAAGACTAAGCTGCATGATCAGGACTAGAGAATAGGTCATGACTTGTGTAAACCAACTCAGACCACACAGGAACCTCTCCAGGGAGTCCACTAATGGATTCATCAGTTCAAACACTCAGGATGGGCAGGCTAGCTAGGGACAAAACATCAATATTGGTGCATTGTCTAAGAGCACACAGTTGGAGCAACAGCATTTGTTTATTGCAAAGCTCTGCCAAAGCAGGGACTTCAGCTTGAAGGACAAAGCACAAAACCTTTCTGATAGTGAGGGTGAGGTGAACGAGCCCACCACTATTCACTCTATCTGACGTATAATTTTTGAAAATCTTTTGTGTGTATAAAAAGAGCTTGGTCAACAAATGGTGGACCTGAAAGTTTATTTCCCACAGACCAGTTTAAAGTAGGGATACACATTCAGACATGGGCCAAACACATACCACAGACTTTAAGAGTGTCTTTCATTCTCCCTGTAATCCTGTCTGTAAGCCTGATTGTAGATTGATGGTTCCTTTATTATGAAAAGTTTTATGAAGGGATACTCAAGTTTGGAGTAACAGGAAAAAGAGAAAGAGAGAGATGGACAAGACAAAGGAGAAATGGAGATACACCACTGCTTGCAACTTGCCAGTGTAAAGTAAAAGCTTGACTTTGGCATTTAGCCCTATCCCCTTTTGGAATGAAGAAGAGTTTTTTTGTGACTGATTGCTACTTGGCCCAGTTTCTGCAAAAGCGTCCCCTGTGCTGGCCTGGCAGAGGAGGCACACACGAGAACAGCACTCAGATGCAGAGCACTGTTGCAGCACTTGGAGATGTGCTGAAGCCAAGAAAGTGAAGACAAACTAAAAATGCTGATCACCAAATAAAGAATGGAGAAATAAGAGATGTGGGTGGCTGCATTTGTGCTCATCAAGCAAAACTTCTAAAAATGTGGATCAATTATATTTAAAAGAAACAGAACATGTGAATCCTTAGTTTGTATGGAAAAGAGTAAGTGAAAACACACAGATAATGCAGGGCTGAACCCATAGCAAAGAAAATGGTTCTGATGGAACAGACATTAAACAATTCATGATGCAAGAAAGGAAAGGCACAAGTGGTGTACAAGATTGTAGCTTATGCTTTATGAATAGACTTGAGAAAGCCTGAAGCAGAAGCAAAGCAGGCAGCAAAATAAGGAAGAACTAGTCTCCATTTTCTAAGAGCAAATGCTTCAAAGCAATTGGAAAGATGCATTCCAAAACCAAGGCTTGATCACCTTGCTGCCCTGTTAGGTGGAGCTGTAGCACTGTAGCAAGTCCAAACTTATTAACAACCAGTACTGGGAGTTGTCTGAACTCTGTGTAAAAAAGCAAATGCCAGGACAATTCCAAAGAATTACACGTATATCTATTTCAATCTATCTATGTATCAAGCTGGGCATCAATTTGCAGAGTTTACTACATTAATGCATGAGTGCCCAATTAATGCATGCACAAGCACGCAATTAGTTCATGCATGAGCACTGAATTGTCTTATGCATGAATGCCCCATCAGCTCATGCATGTGTGCCCAATTGGCTTGTGCACTGACACCCAATTAATTTACACATAAGCTTCCAATTACTTTACATGACTACCCCATCAGTCCATGCATGGATATACACCCATGCCGGGGCAGGGACACCTACCTGTGCCCTGTGGGTGACCTACAGCGAAGCAGTGACAGACTGGAGCAGTGGAGGAAAAGCAGTAAGGAGCACAGAGGATCAGCAGACAGAAACCATTACACACACAACCCCAACATCTTGCATCACCCATTGCTGCACCAAAGGAATTGGGATGATGGGGTGCAGCCCACAGCAAAAACAAGGGAGGAGGAGAGATGTTTGGCTTAAGCCGAGACTGGGAAAGGGGGAGGAAAAGCGTTTACTTAAGTGGTTGTTTAATTCTTCATGTTTTGTTTTTTTTTTTCTCAATACCCAGAATCAGCGATCAGAAGTTTGCATTAATTTGCAATAATTTAAATAAAGTAAAAATTTCCCAAGTTGAGACTGTACTGCCTGTGACAGCCTATACATAGTCAGAATTGAGTTAGGGACTCAGGCACTGAACCACAAGGGGAAAAGCACCCTAAGGAATCAATTGATGTTATCAAGTAATCTGCCTTGGAGATTAAAGAACACAGAGCAATAAAGTATTGTAATGAAAAAAGCTTTTTAGTCAGAAATGGGGGTCATAGGGAAAAACACACATTAATGTCAGCACATAATTGCACTATATGGACAAAACCAGATGCGGCAGAAAAGATTACTGTGGTAAATTCTGCGCTAGAGGATTTTTCTCTCATCAAACATGACTTTAACAGTAAGCAAGAAGGAGACAAATACAAAAAACAAGCTTCAGAAACTGCAAAAAAAGTGAGATAAAGAGTCAAGATATTGTCCTGCTCCGGTTCTCTTGATACCTGGACACAGTCCCCTCCCAAGATCCAAGAGGTGCAGGTGCATCCCCTGCTCTCCCCACATCTAGCCGCCAATTGCAAAATCCACTGCACAGCTTCCCAGCAAAGGAGAGCTTCTTCCATCCCAGAAAAATCCCCCACCCTGCCAAGATGAATCTTTATCTACTCAGTGCCACTTAAGTGGTATTGATTAACCAAAAATGTGAAGAAAAGAAGGAGAAAAGATAGACGCCTGTCATCTCAATACCAGCTTGTCTTTGCAGCCAATATACCAACCAAAATTGAGGAAATCAAAGAGAAAATTGAGTGGGCACCTCAATGCAAGATCAATCCTCTAAATAAATGAGACTGCCATATAATAAATCAATATTATTTATGTTTCCTTTAAGAAATAGAATATATACTCATCTAGGCACAGTTGAATTTAAAAATACAATTTATACTACTGAACTTTTTCCCTCAATTTACAAAGGATGATTTCTGCCAGTTCTGTTCTAAGCACAGAAATTGTTACCAGATAAGGAATCTGAAAACTGTAATTCTGGAACTTTACCTGAAGACTCAGTATCTGCAGAAATTCTAACAATCTGAGGTTTAATCTCCATGCCTCCATCCCTCATGAGGCCTGTGTGGATAGCCAATGGCTTTAATACTATCAGTGATAGCCCAAATAATGTCAAGTGCAAATACTGAAAATACTTCAGAAATGGCATCCTAGAAAATCCTATCAGTAATTCTGTATTCAGTCAAGGGTGGGTAATATAGAGAAACAAATTCTTTAGACCACTACTTAATACCAAAACCAACTCCAGACCCAACACCAAACAATTGTCACCCATTAGACTAATGGCTGTCTAACAGTAATGGCCCTGCGTAATGTCATGTGATGTGTAATTAAGCAAATTAAGCTTGCTTTTAGATAGCAACAATGAGTCTCCTACACCCCCAGAATTCCTATCTCCTAAAATAAACCATTTGTCTCACAACGTAACCTTGATCCTGGCATTTCTCAGCTTTCACATTAATTTACAGCATTTTTGTTCTTTTAATATACTCTCCCTCTAAAAAAAATAGGTACGTATTGACCTTTGAGATGTTCAGAGGCATTGTAAGGCTATTTGTTTGTGCTCTGGCAGAAGAATCACATACCCTTCACACCTCTTCAATGCCGAGAGTAACACTGCCAAGCTTGATGGAAGTGATAACATGTTTCTCCAGATCTCCAAATATAGCAGTATATTTTCCAAATATTGTTTGCTTTCCCTTGGCCTTACAGTAACTGCTAGTGATTTTGGAGTGTTGCTGTTGTAGTGGGATTTGTTTGGTTTGTTTTAATATGTTATGATAATAAATAAATATGTTGTAGCATGTAAACTAGAATCCTCTACAGCTTCTTTAAGTCTTACATATGCAATGCTGTGTTGTGATTATTCATATTAAGTACATTTTCTAAACAGCAACTGGAAGCACAAAAGGTGATGACAAGAGGGTGTTTAAGGGATTCATGAATGCTACACAAGATTATAAGCACATGGAGATGCTGGTTAACTTGCATATGAAAAAAAAGTTAATTTAGTTTAAAAATCAGTTATATTGTGGTCCATCTTGCACAGCAATCACAGCTGGTCCCCTCTCTGAGACCATTCACAGCACGTAGAATTCAAAGGACATATATTAAGCATAATATTGAAGATCATTGCCCCCAGTGGGCTGAGTCCTGGCCAGCTCCATCACCACCTTTCATTGCAAGACCATGAGTTAGTTTCAGAAAGACCAGGGGAAAGAAGAAAATCCACATAAAGTGCAATGGTAATTAAGCATACAATTCACAAGCATGCCTTATTGAAAAGTCCACCCCTAAGATGAGCTAAAGAAAAGCTAAGGCAGAGTGTAGCTAAAGCAGAAAGACTTATACACAACTTTTTTCATTAACTTACATAAGATCTGTGTGTGGCTCTGATAAAGCAGAAAATGGCTTTATGGTCAAGTATTTATGCCACGAATAGCATTCGGATCACTAGAGTTAGCAAGGACCATCCCCAACAATGCCATCTGGAGAATCCCAGGAACTTACAAACTCATTCTTGGTACTGGCTCTTTGTTAAGCAACTCCCACCCACTGCATGTCATACCAACAAAAGATAATATCACTTATAAACAAAAGGTAAGATGTATTTGTCTACATTGCATCTGCAATGATAATTACTTGAAAATAATACAAAGAAAAACCAAATGAAAATCTTCCATTAGTTGGAGCCTTACTATCTCTGACCTCAATCTCATTTGCTGATACCGCCAAACTTTTCATAAACCCTTTCTATCATTATGAGTGTGATGGGTTGACCATGGCTGGACGCCAGGTGCCCACCAAAGCCGTTCTATCACTCCCCCCCCCTTCGCTGGACAGGGGAGAGGAGAAAAAAAAATATAACAAAGGGCTTGTGGGTCAAGATAAGGACAGTAGAGATCATTCACTAATCACCGTCATGGGCAAAACAGACTCAGCTTGGGGAAATTAACTCAATTTATTACAAATCAAAACAGAGTAGGGT
>JANZLQ010000001.1:13741131-13813781 GCA_026212715.1 Elanus axillaris
GGCCAACGGGATATTCCATACCATAGGACGTCATGCCCATATATAAACTGGGAGGAGTGGGGCGGGGGATTGCCACTTGGGGACTAACTGGGTGTCAATCAGTGGGTGGTGACCAATTGCACTGTGCATCATTTGTACATTCCAATCCTTTTATTATCACTGTTGTCATTTTATTAGTGTTATCATTATCATTATTAGTTTTCTCTTTTCTGTTTTATTAAACTGTTCTTATCTCAACCCACAAGTTTTACTTCTTTTCCTGATTGTGTCCCCCATCCCATTGCGGGGGGGGAGTGAGTGAGCGGCTGCGTGGTGTTTAGTTGCTGGCTGGGGTTAAACCACTCAAACACTGCTTAGAGAAAGTCCCTGTCACAAAGCAACTGCAACTGTAGAGTTGATTTTGACCTTCCCACTCACCCTGATTAAGGGATCGTTACTAGTTGCATAATTATGAGGAAAACAATTTGATCTACTTTTATAACCAGTTCTTCCTTGTAGCCATTAATTTTTCTACAGTAGCTGGCACACCACAAGAGAAGATCAATACCCCATCCTCTTTCAATGCTGCCATCCTATTCTCTGCCATATTTATTTCCTCCCATTTCTACTACAGTTCCCCAAGAAATACAAGGGTAAACAAACCTCCCCTCCCACAGGCATTTGCACAATCAAATCTTTTGTAGGTACCAGATACAGTGAACCATCCTAACTTGCTATTTAAGCTCTCTTTCACAAGGTGATTTGTGGCCTCATCAGAAAGGAGGAGCCCCTCTGATCCTTGCAGACACTATTTGAATAGAAGCAGTGCTGGAGAAACCTGGTCTGGGAGCACCACCCCACTGTGCTAGGTGCTGTGCAAACAGGCTAGAGAAGATGGTCTTGCTCCAAAGGGTTTACAACCTATCTTAATAGCAAGATCAACCAGTTCTTGCTGTCAAAAGTCTGCAGATTTTTTATCGACTTCCTCCTACATGCCTGGTATAAACATACTGTGTATCAAATGCAACACCGAGTAGCATATTTTGCCTAATTTCCATGAAAAGGCAGTAGGCCTCATCTGCAAACAGAAGAAAATACAGGGTTCTGGTGGTAACATGTCAACACAATGCAAACAGGTATTTCATCAGCCTCAGCATACTCTGTCCACAGATTTATTGTTAAATGCATTAATTATTACTGATACCTACTCAGGTGCTACACTACAAATGTACCAAAAGGATTTTGTTAATGAGCCAGCTATTACATTTCACTACTTCTTTGCTTGATGTCATCTCTATTACATACCTTTTCTACATCAAGTGAGCTGGAGATGTGGGTTAATAACTTTTCAATAGGAAGAAATAAACCAGGAATGTAATCAAGCTTACAGATAATTTGAAGCTACATGCCATTCAAAGAAAAAGAAAGGGATAAGTCATACGTTAAATGAACTCATTTGCATCTGGCCAGGGGTCATTTTCAAAAGCTTTAAAGCAGAATCACTTTGAATTCTCCTATGAGCTTTTGGCTTTTTCATTCCTTTTACAGTTACTATTTTAGTTATTCATGGAAGAGCCCTCTGCCTTGTTCTGCATTTTTTTCTTTTTGTTTCTTGCCACACTAAAGTCTTTCTTATGATGTCTTTTTGATGACATATTTTACTGAACAGCAAGCTGGACCATCAGGGCTTGACTGATTTCCCTACATGTGAAAGGAGGATACAGTGAGATCCAAAGAGAAAATGTGCAAAAGCAGATTCCTGTTGTACTGATTTTCATTTACACTACATTTAATGCTGCAGCAGCCACAGCTCAGTTCTATTACTTCCTCTAATCAAAGAGCATGTAGAATGATTCATAAAACTGGTAAGACTTGCTTCCTATTCTATATAATCAATTTGGTACTTTTTTGTGTGTGCACACTGAAGTGATTAAAGAATTTATACATGGATTCAATTAGTCTGGATTCAAAGACTGGTTCTGTTCCAGGCTCCACTTAAAGGACTTCGCAAGTCCTTTAATTGCCTTTGCAGTTCCACCCTCTACTCTTTACCTTCCCTGTCAACTTAACGAATAGCTTTATATCACAGAAGATCTCCCATTAAAATGGGTATGCTTAGCTCCTTATACATAATAATCCCAATCTAAATTGGCATTTGCAAACAATTTTAACACAAATAATTGTAACATCAGGAATTAGCAGATCTATATCATGTCCAGGAATTTTTAAAAATCTCTTTCCTTCTTCCTTTTTTATAAATATACATTTTTTTCTGTGAATATTAATAATGATTAACAATGGGACTAATAACCAGGTACACTTTAGGCAAATATTTTCTGAAAACTGCTATTTCACACTGTCCTGGTTTCAGCTGGGATAGAGTTAATTGTCTTCCTAGTGGCTGGTACAGTGCTATGGTTTGAGTTCAGTATGAGAAGAATGTTGATAACACTCTGATGTTTTCAGTTGCTGCTAAGTAATGTTTATATTAAGTCAAGGATTTTTCAGCTTCTCATGCCCAGCCAGTGAGAAAGCTGGAGGGGCACAAGAAGTTGGGAAGGGACACAGCCGGGGCAGCTGACCCAAATTGGCCAACGGGATATTCCATACCATAGGACGTCATGCCCATATATAAACTGGGAGGAGTGGGGCGGGGGATTGCCACTCAGGGACTAACCGGGTGACAATCGGTGGGTGGTGACCAGTTGTACTGTATATAATTTGTACATTCCAATCCTTTTATTATTACTGTTGTCATTTTATTAGTGTTATCATTATCATTATTAGTTTCCTCTTTTCTGTTTTATTAAACTGTTCTTATCTCAACCCACGAGTTTTACTTCTTTTCCTGATTGTGTCCCCCATCCCATTGCGGGGGGGGAGTGAGTGAGCGGCTGTGTGGTGCTTAGTTGCTGGCTGGGGTTAAACCACAACACACACCAGTGATAAGGAAAAAAATCTGAATAATTATGTCACTTGCTTATGAATACACCTCTGGATTTATTGCTGAAAGATCAATAATACATGAACCACAAGTGGCTTTATCTAATTTAGACTGAGATAAACCCCTCCCAGGAGTATCCTCTTCAAAGTTTAATTCCAAAGGCTGGTCTGTAGTTGTTTCATGACCTTTTGCAAATATTTTTAGAAAGACAAAATAGTGAGTGAACAGGCAACTCATTTTCCCTATGACAAGTTCATATCAAATCAGTCGTTTACTGATTTGCAAGTCCTTTGTTTTCAAAACAGCTGTAGCTGTATGAAGTGTATTTTAGGGACTCTTATGATGACAAGACCAAGATTTTCATCAGCTTCACTGGAAACAGATTCAAGCTCTAGGCCCCTTGCTAACTAGAAAGACGCTTGATAATTATTTTCCCTTTCCGTTACTATTGGGAAGCTGGTCAACCTCTGGCATAACAAAGGGTTGATGAGCTTGATACCAGTCTTGCCAGTGTTGTTACCAGTCTCTGAAGTAAAAGGAGTTTGTTCTGTGTACAAAAGTGTGGTGGAAACTCCTTGCCATTAACTGCCAGTAGACAAAGTGGCCACATGAGGAAGAGCTTCAGCTACCTCATACTGAGACAGACTCGAATAATCTGCATTTCTAAGATGCTCCCTGTGGGACACTTCCTAAGTCACTTAACTCTACCACCATTTTATATGCGTTAAAGTGAGTATTTTTAAGAGAAGGAATCATTACCTTCCACATTTAAAGCATGAAGCACATCAGAAACCTGATGAGAGTTATTACCTCAGGCCTTGTTGTAATGCAAAAACTAACTATGCTCAGAAAAAAATAACAGGGGGCATGCATGCACAGCATACAGAGTCCCATCCCTGTGCCACCCCATCGTGTGGGGTGGAACTGGGATTTCTGAGGAGCAGTGAGCAAGGGCAGAGAGATCTCAAGAGAATCCAAGCATGGGAGAGTGAATCTGCTATAGTCTTTACAGGGAAAAAATTTTAATGTCCAATTAAGCCAAATGAATTATGTAAAATATGATAAAGATGGGGGAAAAATGCAGATGTAGCCCATTATTAGACTGATGACTAATCAATCACCACCCATTTTTGAAATATAAGGCTTAAATCATCTCAGTTTCAAATGAAAATAACATCTTCTTAGAAAGACATGGAATTACTTAGCCTCGCAAAAATACAGAGCTACACTGATTACCACTTTGGAAGTGTAGTGATCTATTTTGAATAATTATTTTCATCAGGAGTGAGGGGAAAGGGGTGATTAAGCATTATTTACAGGCAGTGCCAGTGTTTTCCCCATCTGCTTTTTTACTAGCTTTTTCCTTTTATAGTTTCGACTTCTGCATTGTGATCAAAGTGACGAAGGACCATTTATGTTTCAAAGCAACTGAATGCCCAGAGCTCAAGCAACCACGGTCTGGTCCTCAATCCCTGTGACATTTTTTACAGCTTTGAGCAGACACAAACTGGTGAGACACCAGCTTTTCTAGAGGTGAGGTGAATCCAAGATACTGATTCAGAAAGAATCATCTCTCAGAGCTTCACTGTTGGTTCCTACAGAAGAACCCTCCAACTTTATTACCAGTTGTCAATGCATAGCTCCTAATTTTGTCCTGTGCAGAACTGGTACAACTTGCTGTAAGAATTTGGCTACTTTTGCCATACATATTGTGATTACTGATCTATTGTAATGCCTTGATATTATGGTTCAATGTTCAGGTTTTGAGAACGTACTGACTGTTGACTGTGCATGCTCTGGAGAAAAAGCATCCTCCTCCTCTAATCCAGCTTGATGTGCACTGTAAGCATTTGAACAAACAGGCAATACAGTATCTATTATTAAATAACATTATGGATTCAAACCTACAAGAATCTGTTCCAAGCTTTCTCTGAATCCTGCTTACATGACAATATCAGCACCTACCCCACTAGCTGAAAGGAGATGCCTCAGGATAACTGATGTTTCATGCCTGTGGGAAGCAGGGATCATTCCTGTCCCAGCTCCAATTCTTTTGCTGGCTCTTTTTCCTTCAGGCACCCCAGCAGCTGTGGTTCATAATGATGTGGTAAGTCAAAACACATTTTACAAACATAATACGGGAATTCTGTGTCAGCGCTTTCCTCTTTCACGTGATGCTGCAGTCCAGAACACAGACATACTGATCACTTACTGTAATGAAGATGAAAGAATGCTAGCTCATCAGCAGTGCTGTAAAAATGTAGCAATTTTGAATTTGCCACTCTCAATTATGGTCCAATATAAAATACTTCACAATTACTGTTGGTACATGCTGGGACTTGACCAGCTTCAGCTATAACATGAGGACTGTCTGCAGGTACTCAGAAGTGTGCAGTTGGAGATGGCAAGTCCTGGTGGGAAACGCAAAGGAGAGAGATGCACGCGGAGAAGCTCTGACTGAAGGTTGAGTGATGTTAATGCAAACAGCCAAAGAGAGCAAAGGGAACAACCAGACAGTCCTTAGGAGACATTTAAAGCAGAAGGGAATTTATTACAGAAGGGTAGAGGTACATAGATGCCTCTTTAATGTGATCAGTGACCAAAAGTCTATTGCTATTAGAAAGTGGAGAGGAAACAAATGTATCAGGAAGTGGAAAAAACATGTGGATGAGATGTCTGTGCTGATAAGTGAACAGGTATGTGGGCCATCACATACTCAGAAACTTAAAGATGTTAAGGTAGAATTTTTTTTACTTCTCATCTTCATTTTCTCAGTAATGATTTTGATCAAGATGAAGAGTATCCTAAAATTATATTATTTCTAGGTTATTAATTTTATCTTTTCAGAGCATATGGAGGCTCATAAAGAACACCCCTTGCATCCTGCAAAGGAGGAGCTCCATTAAAAGTAAACAATGGAAATGGCAGAACTTTGTTGCAGCAGAATTTCCAGTTCTTCTGACTTTCAAAAATAATGAGGGATCATGGGTCTCTTGTTTGTTTACGTGCACTCTGCAGGCTTTCCTCTTGCTGTGTGAAACAGAGGGAATCTCTCTTCCCTTTGCCACATCAAGTGCACGAGTGCCTTGTGGTGTTTGAGGAGAACAACACATGCTAGGCTTGCAGAAGCCTTTTGCATAAATTTACATATGAAACCCAAGATCACTGCACTCCCTGCAGAGTTACTGCTAGCCATAGTTGACATTGCACTTGAAACAGTACTGCAAAGAGAGCAATATCTTTTGCAGAGGTTTAAAATAATCAATTTTGTTTTTCCTTTCTAACCATCAAAGAAATGCCTTTGAATTCTGGGAGCTGTGCAGTGAGAGGAGGAGATGAATGATAATTGCCATTACTGGCTTTTCTCCGTACTTTGAGAGATACCAAGACTGAAGTAAAGTTAGGTGCCATCATTACCTGATTAAACACTCCTGAGAGCAATAGGCATAACAAATTCCTAGGGTATGCTATGTTCATGTACAGGGACTTTATTGTTGCTCAGTTTTTTAAAGTCTAAATAAATGCATTTTTAAAAACTGGTTAGTATCTACTGCAATAATGTTAAAATATAGATGTAATACATACTTTCATAAATTCACAAATTAGTATTAATGGCAATAGATCTATTGCTGAAATGTGAAATATTCTGTTTTAGAATGCAGAACATCCAAATCACTGAAAGAAAATAACTGTCAGGAAACTACATGTGTGGTTTTTTAAACAGAAACTATAAAGGGAACATGTAAAATGAGAAAGTACAACTTAATATTTGGCTCTTTATCTTATCTCTGAGCATTTTTAAAGGGAAACTAAATGCATAAAGAAGAAATATCAACACTATATAAAATGTATTCACAGCAGCTTGCCCAGTTCTGAACTCCGGTAAGTCTATGAATGTTTCTCCCAGTTTCAAAGTATTTCAGGCAAAAGAATGATCACTTCAACAAATCTCATCCCATTATTTTGAGAACTACCTCACAAAAAAACAGTTAAATATCAAAACAGAATAATCTGCATTGCTATCCCTGGTGTACATCAGCTGTGCATTCTCAGTTATTTTCAGAATAAATCAGTCTGATACTCAAGTACCTTCTAAGAAGTGATATTTATCCAGCTACAGATTAATTGCATTTTCATAACAGAGAGGCCTTGCCAAATTTGGTCCTACTTTCACTCTTGCATAAATTCATTTTAAATCCAGCTTTGTATTGTATAAAGCCACTGTTGTGTATACTACACAGCCATGTATACAGCACTGTTTCAAGCACCCTGCTTCCCTTTGGCCATGATTTGATAAATGGTAAGCAGTTCAAGAGTCCTCTTACCAAACACAAATCATTGGTCTTAACCAAACCCATTTCTCTAATGCAAATTTAGTTTAAGCCCTTTTGAAGAGTCAACTTTGCACAAACATGCTTTTTGTGGGAAAAGCTGTTACCTGTCTGCTTGTAACCAATGCAAAACCATACCGATAGCACCTTTTTTAACAGATAACTTGGCTGATGTAACGTAAGTCCCCATCCACACCTGACCACAGCAAACTGGGAGTGCTGGATGAGCTGGAGTTGAGCAGATTCGGTGTGAGCCGCAACATCGGGAGGCCTGGTCGAGTGTCTGCAGTGATTCCCATTCAAGTCAGTGATAACAACAGCAGTACAGATATTAAGTCTCACAATGTATCGAGAAAATGACTGTCGCATGAGAGAGTTACAGGATAGAGGGTAGGGACAGTATGCTGCCTTCTCATGTATTTTAAAACATTATTTCCTGTGAAATATCACAGAGACAGGTTTCACTGTATTGGAGGTAGGAAATTGAATTTAAAAGTATCTAGATGGATTTTTGTATTCTGATTTTGTTTGTTTTGCAAAATGACAAGTTTAAAAACCAGCTGTTAAAATAAAAAAATAATTATGCTGGGCCTGGACCCACTGTGTACATCTGCCACAGGAAAGTCTGGCATGCTGGGCCAGGAGATGCAATTAAAAAAAATCCTTATTCCTTAGGATACACAAATTAATTCTTCTCCTCTAAGAAAGAAGGGCAAAGTTTTCCACACTGCTAGCAGTTTTGCATGCTAAACAGCACTTGCTTCATGTACTGTATACACAGAGGGTCACATTCACTGCAGAACAGAGAATTAAACAAACAAAATCACATTAAAGGAGATAATCTCTTTTTCTTCTGGTTATACTTATGAGCAAATGGACATAATGATATATTTGTAAATATAAAGTCTAAAAACATAAAAGAAAATACTGTATGGTCAGTTAATTATCAGTTTCTGCTGAGGGTCTTTTGTAAAGTTACTCAAATGATGTCCAAGCTAGTTAAAAACAATGCCACATTTTCTCTTCTTGGCCTTTACAGTTGTCTAAAATCCAAACATCTGTGCATTACTCCAAGCTTTTGTCATGAAGAGTTGAGACAAAGCTTCATCATACGCAAATATTTGAACGAGAGCAAAATCTGATTAAAAGCTTCAATTAGAAAAGTGACATATTTCATTTACTGCTGGTTTAAAACAAATGAATAAGATAGTATGATGGCAGATACCTACCCCACATTCCTCATCTACACCATCTCCAAATGGTCCACTTCTGGAGAACAGAAGTCTCAGTGATCATGACTAGAGACTTTCAGCCATCATGGTACATGCAGCTTGCTCCCAAGGCAGAGCAGCTGTCCCTCAGGTATTTCACTTTTATAGAGTCTAGGTGCTAGTAGACTCCACAGAAACCTGAGCTATATCTTGCACTCATAGCACCGAGACCATGTAGAAGTAGTGGGATCCAGCAAAGTGTACATACTGCAAAGAGGGGACTGAAAAGACTGATCAGGTAGCAACGCAACGCCTCTTGCAGAACATGGGCCTGTAAAGTAATACCTGCAGACAGATAGATATCCATCTTATAATGCCTGGTGACAGAGAAGGCTGAAAGTGATGTCTCTACAAATATCATTATTGGGAAAAACTACATGCCTTTTTTTCCCTGGCAAAGCAAGAAAAGAGAACACGAGGCAGTGGCTTTTTAAGCAATGATCACTGTTACAGAAAGATTCTTTGCTTTCTATTTCTTGATGGGTTTGAAAAACCTACTATCAGGGAGAACAAAAGGTCTTCTCAAATCTAAGCTCCTCTGTATTTGTTTGGGTGAATGTTACAAGATACTTTGTCATTCACTGAGAGTACCTGCATGGTGACAACAAAGACCACCAGAAGGGATTCCTGGAGACTGAAGGAGAGAGGTCCTGTGGCAGAAGGAGCTAACCTCACCTCTCATAATACAAATAATAAAAAGTATTGAATGCTTCAAACAAAAGAAGGTAAATTTTCTTGACCTGTGATTATTTTCAGGGTTAATCTTGACAGGACTAGCTTTAAAAGCTCAAACAAATAAATTACACTGGGGATAATAGAAAGGCTGGTTAATTCCAACTTTCCAAAGGCAACCTGGGCCTTGATTAAACAAACTTCAAGTCTAACAGAAAATACCTTTTTTTAATTTTCTTTTCCCCACACTTTTTTTATAACTGGGAAATTGATCCAAAACTAATCTAGGAAGCTGAATTTCTTTTGAACTAAGACAGTGAAGGAACTGCATTTTGTCTGATTTTCTGATTGTCTGATTTTGTCTAGTGGCAGCTGGTGCATTTAAACACCGACACTGAAGGTTTTCTCGGTCACCATTATTGGTATGTGTGAAAGAAAAAATGTTTTTTCTCTGTCATTGACTTATCAAGGTGTATGACACCTATTACTAAGTTTTTCTTTGCAAATGATCTCTGATAAGAAACTAGAAATGGAGATGGGAAACTCAATGACACAAACAAGGTGTGTCATTTAAAAACAAGGCTAGGATTTTTTTCAGTCCCATTGAAATGCCTTGGCTAAGAGACTGTCTCTTTCCTTAAGGACACAGGAATATAGCACCTTGGGAGAGCCACCATTATACAAACCTTATACATACATCATGACTTTTCTTGGCCTTCTGAACACGCTCAGATAAGTCCATACATGTAGGAGCTTCCTCACAGAAAGAGCTGGAGGAATATTTTTTACTTCTAGGATATCTGCTAGACCTATTCTTACTTGTTTATCCAGCCTTCTATCTTAAGACTGATACCAGAGAGCAAGAATATTTAACCTGATCAAAATAAGACGGATCTACCTGATTCTTCTAGAGTGGTTTCAGAACACCTTATCTAGTCTACGCATAATGCGTAGAACAGGCACATATGTGCTAATTGTAGGGGTCTGTGAATGACAACAGCATCAGAGAGGATGGGAAGTGATTAAACAGTATGCCTGGTCAAGGGAAGAGAGCATTCCAGGAAAATTACTTCAAAAAATAGGCAATAACATGAATATTTCAGAGAATGGATGTGGGAGTGGATTCTAGCACAGGTTTCTGAGAGTTTCACTGTTATCAGAAGGAGCTTTTTGCCTACAAGTGAAATGAGAGTACGCTGATGCAGATTTTGCCATGACACAGAGACAGAATAGATTTATTTTTTTACTCCTAATGACATTCGATGGCCTGAAAATGGTTAACTAATGATACTAAAATCTGTATTTAAAATGTAATTCAGTTCTATAATTATATTTCTTATGCATGGAGACAGAAATAAACTAGAGGAAGAACCTATTAGCCTTTTTGCATGTATAATTGAACACATTTAATATTACTAGGTAACCTTTGTAAGTAACTGGCTTTGAGTTTATGCAAAGAGGTGAACACTTTGAATACATAAATAACAACAAGAGCAAATAGTTTTTTGATTTTGTATTCTGTTCTTTTCTTGTTTGTGTCTGGTAGATGCAGTCAGACGTCCCTGGCTTTATTTGGCCATCCATAGAAACATCTGAAAGATCTGACTTTTGCATCATCTGGGTGCAGTAATGAATAAGAACTGACATCAAATATCAATATTATTGGCCCAGCTAAATGGTAGCTGACATCCAACTGGACTGCTGAAGAGGTAAACAAAATTGAAATTTTGTTTTTGTTTAAAAAATGTCTGACATTATTTGTCCTTCAGTAAATCAATGGAAGAATGACCTAAATGCTGTTTGCATTTTGGCTTGGGGAGGTAAAATTGGGCAGTTGCTATCAAGCATATTTTTTATAGTCTTTCAGGTTTTCCTAATATAAGATGTAATTCCAAAAATACTTTTTTGTTTTAAGGAAACTTGGTAACCTCTGTAATGATTTCTTAATCTGCAGACATCATACACACAGCATGGCAGATACAAACACAAGTGAATGAGAACCATACTCTTACTTGAACACAAACACATATATATACACACACGTAAGGGAGCAAATTTTGTTCTACTTTAAATTCATAATGATTCAACCAAGCATCTACAGTCTTTATACTTCATTAGCATAGGTGAATTGCCAAGCTGGGAAAATGCTGTGCAGAGTATGTACAAAACTTACTTCAAATGCTATTTAGGCCATACTTAGATTTTATATTACATGCCAATGTTCAAGAACAGATCACCATTCCTCGTATGAATTCTACTGTATGAAATGGCATTGTTTTCCCTTAGTTGTTGATCAAAACCACGTACTAATGTAAAAATGTTAGTGGTTAGATTTTTTTATATTTGCATGAATTATGCAGATACATAATATCCTCTCCATAATTATCTACAAGACAAAAGGAGAGGGCCAGGGCTGATTTGGACATCCCTGCTTTGATGTCCAGATGTAGCCATTTTGCCTTTCCATCACCTTTTGCCCACTACGAGCCCACTATGAGCCCACACTTGTGCAGTCATATGGAATACAACGATTAAATGGGGTCACCTCAAATCCCAGTGACATTCAAAAACTGAGGAAACTACTTTGCCTCTTAGGTGCAGTCTCACTGCACTATCTTTGCTTTCCCAGGTAATGTATGTTCACATGTATCTTTTACTGTACTAAGAGCCTTTGAAGAGAACTGGAGCACACGCAGTAGCCTCTAAAAAACCATCCTTAAAAGCACACACACATGTTTCTACTCAAAGGCTTAGCCTGCAGTGGAAAAGAAACATCTGAAACATTTTTCTCTACAAAGATAGTTGTGTTATGGGGACATGGGAGTAAAAGGAACGGTAACATTAACTTTTAGGAGGAAAGATGCATTTTTCTGTCTTCAATTCAGAAGCAGCTATATGGATTTTGCTCAAATCTTCTCAAACTTTCCACAGGCAGAGAAACTTGGAAAATGGCAGAATTTATACACTGCTGAAAGTGTTATCTTTTAAGCTCTGACATTACCACAACTACAGAAGCTTCTATAAGGGCAATGTAACTACCCACCAGATTCTCCAGAGAGCTTGTGTCCCAGCAAGGCAGCCTCCAACAAATGGCCATGTTTCAGGTGCCAAACTGGCAGTTATATTACATAGAGAAATGGCCAATTATAGAATCTGAGCCCTATTAAGAGTTCTGGCTGTAAATGTTGCCCACTTTAAAACCTATGAACTACAGTTTCAGAGGCATGGTAGAGTAAATAACTAAGACTTAATCAGTTTCACAGAGTTTAATAAGGATTTATTAAATTTGTACAAATGCATTATTCTTTCTTTCGTTCTTCCTCATAAAATACTCTTCCCCTAAAATATCCCTTAATTTTTGGACACACTGCCTGGATGGCTCTCTGATCTAAGTGGAAAACTTGTTCTTTGTTCTTGTATTTTCTCTACAGGACATCGTGCAATTACAATACATGTTCTTTCAAAACTCCACACCAAGCAGCCTGAGACATGACTATCACAAGCCCACTGAAGTGACTTAGGAGCCTACTTAAAGTGACCCATATCCTAAGCAGAAAAAAGAGTTAATCCCTTAGGATCTTTCACCATTACAACACTGCACCCAGACTCTGACCCTACAGACAAGACTTCTGCCAAAGCATGGCATCTGCAGACCCATGACGTTAGGATATTAAAAAAAAATTAAAAATAAAAATAAAAAATCCAGTTGGGATTCTGTCAGCAATCAGCCTTCAGTTTTGCCATTTCAGACTTAAGAAAGCAGACTTTTCCAACAGTTCTTTGCATGGCTGCAAAGCTTCTTTGGCCAGGTTGAACCATTAGGTTTTCTGTTGGCCAGTCTAGAAGTGATGTTGCATCTTTGTCCAAACAGTCCATGATCAATCTCCAAAATCTTTCCCATGGAAGTGTTGTTGAAAATACTAATGTTTCTATAAAAACCCTTTTTCCTCATAAAACATAGATCTTTTAACAACAAAAAAAAAAGTCACTCAAAACACCTCAATCAGCTTGCTTAGGGTGGAATGTTTTAAATTCTTAGTGGGCAAGCACTATAGGCTAAGAAAACAGTTCTCTGGTGCTGTATTTGTTTGAAATAAAGCACTAGCTTTGCTAGCCAACCAATGTGACAACTGTAACTTGTACAACTTGGGACCAACTACTTAGTCTTTTCAGTAGTTTTCCAGTACCTACAGAGTTAATTTATATAACTGCAATTACAGCTTTTGAAATTATATTCCTCACTCAGTTTAATCAATGCTGCACTAGATGTTTCCATTTTTACTAATTCAATCATTGAGAATGTCAACCAATGATTTTAGTCTAGAATTTAATGCCAACTATAATATTCTTTATCAAAATAACATGCTTATCTGGAAGATTATCAGCACACAGTCTTTCAGCTTCCTGTTAATCATTATAGGTCAAATTAGAGCTCAAGGCTTTTTGTAAATACTCACGTTAAAGACAGTGCTGTAGTATTGCTATAGTATTTCCCTCACAATTCTTGCTACTGTTAACTATTTTTTGTTCCACACCACGGTGTTTCAAAATACTGAGAGGCAGGTTGTGCCTGTCAAATATACAGATACACACATGCAGCCAAGAAAGAATTACGATGCCTTGGGAATTCCTATTCCCATCCTTGACATAAGCTTATCCTACACTTTGTGCTACGTCACCCCCCAGGGTTTCCCATATAAAAACATAGGATTGACATAAGCAGTTGGTAAACCAGTAGCTGATACTGAACAGAGAATATTCAGGATCTCCTACAGTAAAAATTAGTATCTTGCTCTGCTTGTAATGAAAGTGGCCATGAGAGCACAGGGAGCAGGAACACCATTGAGTTACTTTTCAGGAAAGATGGTCCCTGAGAGAAAAGAGTGGAAGTGGTCGCAGAAACCAGCATGTCTCAGCACTTCCAAACCAGCTTTAAAGAGCAATGTGGCCAGAAGAGCTAGAGGAAACATACATCACAAATGTTTTGATTGTTTTAGAATATTTCACATCACCTCAAAGAAACACTGTGGAAAATTTACTTCCCTTCCAAAGTTAGCAGGCATTCAGATCATACTCTGTCACCAATCCCTATCAAAATGATTCTTTTTAGACAACAACTATAAAATTAACCATCCAGGAAAAAAAAACTAACAGCAAATTTCATTTAAGTAAAGTAATTAAATGATCATGACAAAGGAGAATGGCTTAGATATCATGCCCTGATCAAGGGAGAATGGAGTTGGGCGCAAGGAGAGGGCAGCTTTATTATAACTGTCTCTGGGACTCTGTTTTGGCTGGCAGGTGCGTGCCACACCAAACCACTCTAGAAGTCATTACTAATACTGAATTTAGTGGCAGAGGTATCTGTCTCACCAAAGTGCATGACAGTATTTACTGGAGTAAGGAACGTGATGATAAAAAAAAAAAAAAAAAGAAAAGGAAATTTGTACGCAGAACTTACCTTCATGTTGAATGTAGCATGATTATAGGAATGCAGGTGACCATAGAATGTGTAAATACGGAGACCCTTGGAAACAAACATAAAAAGAAAGCAATTAAATAAGTTATAGTGATATAAATTATTCTATACCCTTGTAAATAGAAAGACCTTGAATTTATGGCCGTGTGCAAACCAAGGCACTTTGTGTGCTAAAAACCAGCTCCTGGTTGCTAGAAGAGGAACACATTTCTCACAATTACTAAGGATATATATCCTTACTTCACATAGTAGCTAGCAGAAAAGGTGGATTCAAATATCATGAAATAAAGCCATCTCCCTTGCCAGAGGGTTTGAATTAGAAGGTGTAATCACTGCTTCCAAAAGACTGAGCTATTGCTCTTAGGCAGTGATTCAGGACATGTCTCTTGATATTCCACACACAGCATTAAAGTCTTCCTTAAGGAACCACAAGCATGAAATCAAAATTAATTATCTTTTGTCATCTTCCACATTAGGCTGTAAGTGACCTACATAGTGCAGTAACATATGTCAGATGTCATCTGTGATATCTGACTTGTTCTCCCAGTACAGGAGTCATCCAAGCACAGCATCTCCTGCTAACAACCCTAAAGCCTTCAAGATGGGAAGACAAAGGTATTAAAAACAGACACACTTCCCTGTTTTCATAAAAATCACTGGCTTCATGGGTAACAGTAACAAAAATACTTTCTATTAACAGTGAAACCCCTTTTGAACAGTGTAATCATATCCTGAAGAACAAGTCTGCCCTCTAAGAAAACATTTTATTGACACTGAAATTGAAAGACAATTTGTTACGTTTTTCTGGAGAGACGAGAAAACTCAAAACCAAGACCTGAAATTCCTGTACTCATCCTAGTAGTTGTTCTTGTACTTATTCCAGCGTGAATCAGTCTCTCACTAGCAGGGGTAACATAGGTTAATCATACTGCTGCCATGCTTTTAGAGTTTATACCATCAGCTTAATTCCATTTTTATTTTCCCAATCCACAAAAAAACCCCCAAACAAACCCCAAAAGAAATAAAGAATCACTCCTGCTCTGATATAAGATATTTGCTTTATCTTTTTCACAGACGAAACTTCCTACATTTTTATCATCAGCATGCTTTATCAGTATATTCTCACTGTTTGCAACAAGTCCTTTCAGGAGAGTAGTTAATGAGGTTTGACCACAAAGTAATTCTGGAAGGATACCGCTCAGTAATACTCTGTAGTTCATATTACACCTCTGAACCGTTTAGGAGAACTCCATCCAACAAAACAGCAGTTAAAGAGGATTAGATGGCTGTTGTAAGTATCTCAGGGGTTAAGAGCAAAGAGGGGAAAGAGCTATTGAAGCTGAAGAGCAGTGTTGATGCAGGAACATATGGGTATTCATTATCTGCAGATAAATTTCAGTTGGAAATTAGAAGACAATTCTCAAACAGGAAGATACAAAAACTCCCCTCTGCTCCAAGTAGTGGGGATAAAAAATTCTCATTAATTGTAAGAAGCTGCTTGAAAAGTCTGGAAATAAATTACCTTCTTCTGCATGTGATCTTTTGCCTGAACTTTGAGACCAAGAAGACTCTTTCCAGTCTTGTTCATATGGCATCAGAATACAAATCTCTGATAAAGCCCAGCATTTAATGCTTCACAGAATTCCTTTTGTTTAAAAAATGTCACTAAAAAAAAGGCAGCAGGCTACTTTGGCAAACATCATTTTGTATCTTACTGTATTTTTCATTTACCTTTCTGTCTTGAAGTAGTCTCTGCTTTCAGGCCACATATACTATTGAGATCAAACTAGGAAATTAGTATTATTCCCATGAAGGATTGTAAGATGAACATAACAAGAAAAAAGGCTCTGGACTACTGAAGGCCATCCACTATCTTTAAAGAGCAAACACACCATCCACTTTCAGCATATAAAGGTTGCCAGAGAGCAGTTCCTGAGCCCTCCACAGTTTTCAATAGACTTGCAAAGGGAAAATATGCTATACACCACCACCACCACCACCCAGACCCCTTGTATATTTACATGATTTCTAAATAATAAAATATGCATGAGGAAATTCTGATAAAAATAAAATTTAAATAATTATTATCCAATTATAAATTCACTGTTGGAATAGAAATGTGCTTACACAAAATTCCCAAGATTTCGACAGGCAAGTTAAATTTTAATAAAGGTAACACAATAGGAGAGAAAGATAACCAAACACATAAGAGCAGTCTAGCAAGAAAAAATTTCAAGGACATAAAATCTACCTGGTGGCCTAGCAGCAATATCAATTGTACCCAGTTCATGGTAATGAATCAAATGTTGGTGCATGTTCTGCATGTAAAAAGTAGCCCTTGTAAAATAGCTGCTGTTGCTCAGCAGGGCATAGTATTTACCCTCAGACACTCTGAAATACCACTATGTAGACAGTAACCTTTCCGCAAATATAGAAAAAGCATGCTATCACAAACCAAAAAAAGAGAAAACCACATGGATGCCGTGCCATAAAATGAATGTGAACTTTCTGATTTCCCTTCTATAAGTCAATTCAGTATAAACTATCTGAAAAGGATTTTAATAATAGTAATAATAATAAAAGCTAGACAAAGGCAATGGTTCTGTAAAGTGTTTCTCAATACTATCACTGAAAATTAATTTCCAAATTGTTACTTTATTTTTATTCAATGCACAGCTAGTGTTTTCTTTGCCAACATCAGGAAATCTGACTTTTGCAGATATAGATGCCATAAAAACAAAACTGGAAAGCTTACTATTTAGCTGAAATGTCCAGCAAAATCAAACAGTAATAAATATTCTCTGGATCAGAGCTCATGTTAAGATAGCACTGAGCTTTTAGCATCATGAGCTCAGCAGTTATGTTAATGATACCCCTTTTGCACATGCATTCTGCTTTTCAGTCTTTAATAGTAAAATTATCTACTATAACACCATCAGGACCCCTGCTTCATTCAACGTGGAACTGAACAGGGTGTCCATGTTCCAGGCTTAATCTCCCTTGGAGTGAAGTTTTGGAGCATCTCTTCATCAGGGGAATTTCACTGGCACTCCTTGCAAGTTGGTCCTTGGCTTACTAACAGCTTCTTGTCATCCAGGAACCAGCTGTATGCATCTGCCATTTAACTGAGTTTCTTTAAGGTTCAAGACAAGCAGGGGCAAACATCTGGGACTTTTATCACAAGGAAAAGAGCAAAGGAAAAAGGTGGAGACTGTCTTAATGTTAGGGAAGTTGTCAGTGAGGAAAAATTACACTCCTTTGCTGCTACCTTCAAGGTCTCACTGACCATTACAGCATTAACAGAGAAAACATCACAAATTGAGAGCAGGAGAAACAAGAAGACATCAGAGCAGAACTCTGCAGCTGTAAAAAGGACCCTCTTTTCCACATTTAACCCGTGGGGTCTATACTGTCCCCTTACATATGACACTCTAGCAGTGTAAAGGGCAGTAAATTATGTAGAATACGTTATTATTGCTAACTGAGTCACCAGGTCTTGACTAAAATATTAATGGAGGAAATCTCAGTTCTATTCACTCCTTCAGTTACTCCTCAATTACATTAATAACTATACATTCTTCCTCTGCAGAAAATACACAGTTAATAGCAATGTTCAAAGAAAACAAAATATGAGGAGTTCTGCATTGTTGTTTGTTTGGTTTGGTTTTTTTTAAAGTGCTTATTCAAACATGCACACACACATCTAATTTTCAAGTTTGAAACCCAGAAATTAGTATTAGAATCAGTGGTTAGAAACACCATGGCATTCTGTCAGGGAGCCTATCAACCTCTCAGCTTCCACTGAACACAGACATTAATTGCCTGCCTTGGACTGGAGCTATCTAAAAGACTTCAGATAGAAAAAACATTTCTTTTTTTTTAAAATGCAATCCAGTATTGTAGAAAAGCAGCCTGACCTTTGGAACTATGGATCTGCGAACAGTAATCCTGCTGCAAAAGTAGTTAAACAAGGAACCTAAATTCAAATGATTTTTTGTTCTTACTTTCACAGGATAAAAGCTCAAGACTTCAGAATCAATAGTGAAATTCTGCTTTAAATCCTCCCTGTTGTGTCCATATAGATATAAAAAAATACCAGGGCAAGACAAGACAGGCTGAAGACAATCATAATTAATATACTACAGCTTCTTTGCATTGGTAGAATTAAGTTCAACCATTAACATGTAACACAGCAGTTGAATCTTCCTATACTTATTTTAATTACCAGTTTAGCAGCAACAACAAAAAACTCCCAAACATAACAAGCCATAATTCAAGCACCTCTGGAGAAAACATACAGCCAAAAAATGTTGAGCATCACTTAAAAACTACTCATGTTTTTTGAACTCTGCTGTTTTGATTATTTTTCTGGATTTTTAATGCCCTGCTATACATGAAAGTCTGGCACGATCAAACTTACTTTGCTAAGTTCAAAATTCAAGGTAATAAATCCATTAGATCAAGCTGAGTGTAATATACTAGGTGCAATATATAATTACCTTTATTAGTTTGATATGATATGAGCTTTTAGATATCAACATCCGAGTATGAGATTTATCTAAATTGTGTTCAGATAAGAGATTTATTTGTAATTACTTGGATCATTTAGAAATTAACTCAAAGAAATATGTTCATTCAGAAGGACTGAACTAAGAAAAGTGTTCAAACCATGAAACACCTAACAATGGAACTGTTCACCTCATTCTCTTTATTAAAAACAAACAAAACCTCCCAACAGTTTTTCTTCAAAGGTTTAATTTCATTTGGTGGAAAAAGCCAGTGTCTTGAATGAAACTTCTGATCTTACACAGGTAAAATTTTTTCCAGAAAGTCAAATAAACTAATACTTAGGAAGCTCCTCCCTTCACTAGACTTGGAACTTTTCCTAAAGCAAGCATAGTGTTAAGCATACTGTCATTACTGGCTATTGACTCATTGGGCAAGGTCTAACCTTTCTCTCAATCTCCCTTGCTGAATATGGCCAAGGGGTTCCCTTTTTACAGCAAAGTGCAAAATTAAAAGCGTGACTCCTACCCAAATCCTTGCCTTATTCATGACGTGGTCTGACTGCTTGGTCTACCTGCATTTCGCATCAGCAAGGCACTAGCAAGTGCTGAAAGAAATGTGTGACATATCCAGTAGAACTGTGGGCTCTGAAGTCACTCCACGCTGCACGGGAATTGCCTGAATTGTTGCCTTGAAGTAGGTGCACTGGAAACATCAAAAGGGATTTACATCTCTTTATTAGAACACAAGCTATAACAAAGTAAATTTTAAAAGAGAGAAAACTCATTTTCATGGGATATGACAGGTAAACACAAAAACTGGAAGAAAGACTCTAGAAACACCTACCCCCTCTACCACTGCAAGACGTCTCCTTTGTTTCAGTCTCTCCTTTCAGCCCAGCCTGTAATAACTCACTTCAGCAATTTCCTGCATCCCATGAAGTCTGTGTGCATCCCACGCAAGGCCAGCCCAGCTGCTCGCAGCAAGAGCTGCTCTCTTCTCCATCTGCCCCATCCTGTCTCGTCCAGAGGGCACCACTCAAAGCAAGGCAAAAATGCATCCATCTCCCAGCTACTCTCTCAGAGGCATTTACACCTTTTACATGATGTACAGTATCTGTACAGTAAGCAGTGAAGAAATTTGCAAAGCAATTTTACCATCTGTCACCACAGGTTTTACCCGACAACCTCAAGCACAGAACCTCCAGCATGGAATTTGCTTCCATTCTCCTCACTTGGAACAGACCCTTGGGGGAAAAATCATGTGGAGAAGACTGTTTCTTGATGTTACACCAAGGCTAAGGCCAGGGCATTACTCAGATGTTTTGTAATCCTGTATTTGGGGAATAAAATTAACTTGCAACAGTCATTTGTGTACCTGATTAGCCACAAGGATTCACAGAGGCAGGTATGTACACCAAAGTTGAAGTACATCAGCTGTTGGGCTCTTTTTTTTTTTTAAAACTTTTAACTTTTTTTTTTAAACTTTATTCACTACATCTTCCTAAAGAAATGAAAGAGAATTTTGATTCTCTTTAAAATGCATGAACTCAAATAACAACTTTCAGACTGTGAAACATTAAAAACTTGAGAAACAGCGTTTTTCTAAAGCTGCTAGATAATAGAAACTAGAAATAGAGCTCTGCCTGCCAGCTAAGCCTAATGCCATGCTTTTCATCACAGACCAGCCTTCCTTTCATTTCAGAGTTAGTAACACCTCCTATTAAAAAATACAGAAAAAACTAAAGCAACCTTGTTCTGGGAGACTCCTGAGTTATCTCATTTTTCTGCATCTGAACTTTCACCTGAACATAGCATTAATATGTCTTTTGCACTGAACATGCAGTCATATTCATTTCCTTAATTGGGAGGAAAAGTATGTTTCTAGGCCAAGACCTTGTATGCTAAATCTGTTCAAAGTGAACCTCTAAGGCTCCCCTAAAAAACACTAAAAACAGGAGTTTATAGTAGAAATGCTGACAGATTATATTCTTGCCAGCATAATATAACCTGACTCTAAGATAAATGTTTCATGAATTAAAAAAGTTGAAAAAGCTCCTCTGTTCAGCTTTGTTCTCGAGATGAAAGTGAATTATCTTTTTGTCTTCTACCGACACTTGGATTTTTGTACTGCAGTCTGCGGAAACCTGTAACCACAGGCAGTATTTAAACAGACATCCCGTGTGGGATTCTCTCTTCACTAAACCCCTGTAAGAGACATCAAACTTCTAACTATATAAGGAGGAAAAAAGGTTTCATAGCAAGCAGATACCTTCCTGTACCTGCTTCTGTGAAGAGAGAGAAAAGTAATCTCTACTTGGAGAGGTGACACACAAGCACCGTTCCACCTGCAAGGCCATGACAGACCATCCAGGCAGGGGGAGGGAGAAATTTCTTTGCTGGACCCATCATTCCTTTAAAAGAAAATACATAGAAAAAAAAAATCTCTCAAAGATATCGAAATTCTTTCACTAAAAGCAGACCTGTGTATTATTCCTCTGGTTGATATTGGCAGATGGCTTCAGTAACAGAAGCTACTGCATCTTAATAAGGATTCATAAGGCAGGTGAACATACATCACCCTGTCAGCACTGAAAGAGCCAAAGTTGTTAATTGCATTCCTCCTATCCAATGTGACTCCTGGAGTTTCAATATTCCAGTGAGGGAAAGATCAGTGGTGCAAAAGCAGGGATGGCCAGGGAAATCCCGTATGCTGAAGTCCATTAACTGCCGACTTCTCAGCTTGGGATATGGCTTTCCCCCCACAGAATTAGGTGGCCTGTTTTTACCATAACTAAAATTTATTTTAAATTAACTTTGTATTCCAATGCTTTGCAAAACATACCAACCGTTTTCAGGAGAGTAATGTGTGAATGACAGAAACCCAGTAGGACTGTCTAACATTAAACCTTACAAGCTCTATTGCTTTAATGTAAAAAAGATCAAAAAGATGAATTATAAATGAGTGGAAGTTGCTGGTGGAATATAACTGGAAAAGTTATGAGTGCAGTGAAAGCACAGAAAAGAAATACAAAAGAATTTCTGTTGGCTTTGAAAATGACATTACATGAAAGCAGAATAAAACAATGAATACATAATTTAATTATATATGAGAAAAAGTGAGAGGGTTACATGGGAAACCCTTTCTTCCTTCCTTCCCACTTTTAAAGGTAGAGGGTTTGAAATCTTCATTGAAAGTTGCATATTTGGAAAGTTTTTACTTTTCCTCTGTTCAGAAGTGAACAGCATCTGGCCTGCAAGAAAACTACAAAAGGTGTGAGAAGCTGTTCAGTTGTGTAGAGTTCAGCTTCTGCATGCATATGGCTTCTGCATCTAAATCTACCACTCCTGTGCATTGTCTTTAGTGTCTGCACTCAAGAATTGTGCTCCTTCACTAGCTAATCCGATTCTGCTCCTGTAACAAAAGTCTTAAGAAATCAGCATCTGAGCAAAGCAACACGATGCATTATCGTCTGATCTTATCTGAAATGAGAAGTTGAGTATCAGTCTGAAGGATGTTAGTGCTCTTAAAACCTGAAGCTCGATTTTGGCCTGAATGCCAAACTGTTGCCTTATGTGAATTCATACCAGAACACTGGTTATTTTTCCTAATAAAAGAAAGGAAAAACTAAGTGGGTTTAACTGAAAAAGACAGTATAGAGGCAAAAGCAGGTACATACACAACTATGATTATTAAGTAAGACAAATTAGGTGGCCCTAAAGTTTAAAAAAAAAAGAAAAAAGCTGAAGAATTTCTTCCCTTCAAAGAGTCAGTATAAATCAAGAGTAAGCAAATAAGATCAAAGTTATTACTTGTCTGACAGCCATTTAGAAAGTGTTTACTTCTATTGCTATAAATTAATTTGTAAGCCTCTTGCATTCACACTGTGAATTTTGTTCTGGCAGTCACTATGCATCAAATGCACCTCACCCAAAGTTAAAATGGCAGATGCACAGAGAAAAATATCAAAATAAGAAAAATATCAAAATACGAAAAATACCAAAATGAGAAAAACAAAAAAGGGCAAGCTTAACATTTCTGCTGTTCTCATAGCACTCTTGAAGTCAGGTTCTTCTTTGATCTCTTATTTTCTCCATTAACCAACAGGAAGGGATTGACTAGATCCCAAAGTAGGGGTCTTGGCAAAGAAACCAGGGTCTGAATGGAAATGTAAAGCACATCACTTGCTCACCATGATCCAGTTTTCCCAACTACTGCTGCTTTGGGAATAACAGTATTGCTGACCTAAGGGAGCCAGATCACAGAAGGGAATCCAGACTATTTGGCTAGGGACATTAAAGAAGATATTCATTGGAGTGCAAAGTTTTATTTAGCATTCAAAGCACAAATATGTAATTACTATCTCAGCACCTCAATAACAAGATGGCTAACTTCCATTACATTTAAGAATAAGAAAACTTTGTCTCATAAACTTGCATGGTTTTTATGTTATGGGCCTTACATATTTCTGGCCTCTTGCTTAGCTGAAATACAGATACCGTGTGAAAAGGCATCATCCTTCTTGCCATTGCCTTATGCTACCGCAAGGACAGATCACAAAATGAAACAGATCTGGGGCTTTCTGAAGTTAATGATGAAATTATTTTCAGTTTCACTCAGAATAAGGACACTTGGTAATGCCTTTGCCAGAAAAAAAGTTCCACCTGATGTCAAGTTTCATTGCATATGAAATTACCTATGCCAATAAATATGCTTATGCTCAGACCAAAAGATGTGTAAATACATCCTTTCGACTTTCATCATACAAAGCATTCCCATTGGAAGTATCTTGCTGACTCTCAGTCTAACGATTACCAATATTACTCTTTCACCATGGCACTGCCCCCAGTAGAAACCTGTACTCAGTCTCAGTGGGAAAGGAATTAGGCAAAACACCAATTTTAAAAGTCCCACCTGCTTTATAGAACTTATCGATCATTTCAGAGCAAAAATATTTTAATCATTAAAAATACACTCTAGTGGTTTAGCTTTGTTAAGCTTATTAATATTTTCCAATAAACTTAATGACTTAAATTAAATAAGAATAAATATATTTTTTTAATCCATCAATACTGGCACTGATGACTGGACTCACAGGATTACAGATTATGCAACTATTTATGTCACCTTCAACAAAGCACATGTAGGAGGGCTGAAAACAGAAAATCTTTACTGGGAATATCCCACAACAAAATAAATGTCATAATAAGGTATAAATACATACACACATATATACATAAAAACATTGTCCTTCATGTGCAAGAAGATAGGTCAAATAATAAAAATATTGAAAAAAACTATTCCAAAGCAATATGAACACTTTCCCCAAAATGTTTGTGTCTGGTGCTAACAAGGTTTTTGGGGGGAAAGGGGCATAAAAACATTTAGCATCTGAGAAGCAAGAGCTCTTCAACTGTTTTAGCACCATTTTCCCAAGATGCTCACATCATGGCACAAATCACAGAGATACTGAAGAGAAGTAAAATCCTTTTCAGAGACCTCCTGTAAATTTACAGCATGATTACATTACTTTTTTTAATTTAAGAAGTTTCTTACAAAGTTCAGCCTAACTGTCAGAGTTGCCAGGATTAGATCTGGGACCAAACGTATTATGACTAAGCTCAACGCTGTATAAATATTAGGTCCATTATTCAAACTGCTCACAGGACACCGTGAGCTTGATTTTACATTGACAAAAACTCCCCATGAAATATCTCTCCTGTGATTTTCCCTAGTAGGTGTTGTGGCCCAGTCCCATACCTGAGCGGAAAGAAAATGTAAACAGCAGATTCCCATTAAAGGACTTATAGCATGTATGTAGCCTCAGACAAAAGAATTCCAGTAGCTGGGGTTTGTGAGTTATTAATGGCAGTCTGCTCTGTAATTGTCAGTGAAATAATCTCATTGACACATACAAGTTAGGAAATAGAGGTCTCATTAACAAAGCCTCTAGCCTTTATTAGATCATATAAATAACCAAGAGAGCCTGCAAAAGATCGATTACAGCCTTTAAACGTTTACAGAATCAGTGTTTAATTAAGACAATTTTAATATGCAAATCAAGCCTAATTATCATCATTTGTTAATGTTAGTTTGCCTGGGCTCTAAACAGCTGCAAATATGGTTAACAGTATCATATTTTTGCTGCTTTTTTTTTTCCTAGGAAGAACTGCAGAGGAAACAATCAGGTTGTGCTACCAGTACATATGAAGGCTTTCAAAACCACACTTCCATTTACCATTTGGAGATGAAGGTCAAAAAAGTGCTCAGTGTAGCATAAAATCTAGCTGAAACGTTATGCATTTCTTCACCCACTATTTTGTGGAGTGGTTTAATTAATGTATTTCCTTCAAAGAAACCAACCCCTCCGGGAGCTTCTTTTGATGACAATCTGCCCTTGTTCAATGCAGCAATTGAATAGATGGGTTTCTAACACAGACCATTGTCACTCAGAAGCTGATATTGGGACATTTTTTTCTTCCTACCTCCTCCGTCCTGGGAACAATAGGTAACCCTCCTGTGCTGAGAAGCCACAGCATTATGGCAGAGCCCCTGGAAATTAAAGTGAGAAGTAAACGAGAAGACAACCGTCAGCAACATGATGGGAGGAGCAGCCAAGGAGGAATACAATGCAGCAGGGGAGAAAACAGATTTCTGTGTTATGGCTCTTGAAAAAGTAAAATTAAAGCCTCAAAGCCCTGTGAATTTGTTTTGGGAGACGGTGGAGCAGCTACAGCACAATCCTGGTAAAAGTCATCCCCTTTTCCTGATGCTGCTGCACTCCTGCCACCAGGAAGAACAGCACAGATTAAGATGAAGAGAAAGAACCGCTCACCATTGGGTGGTATTGATTTGTTGTTGAATGCTTACACATTGACAGCGGGGAAAACATGAAATGTTTCTGTTTGCAACATTTTACAATACAGAAAGTAACTTCTTTATTTTTCTTTCCCATTATGTTTTCTTTCCTCATATTCCCAATGCTTCGGACCCTGTAGCTGCCAAGCCCTCAGCTGGTTGAGGGTAAAAGGAAATATTGCTACTTTTACTTATTCTGTAATATATTCAGTATTTCTAAGTAAATGAAGTCCTCATAGAAAAAAAAAAAAGGACATGCAGCGAGTCTTTCAAGACAGAATGAATAAAAATGTAATAATCAGAGTAGAAATAAAATACAAGAAACAACTTGAAAAGTCCCAATTCAAATGGGAGCCGAGTGGCTCTCACCCAGCGTATTGACTGACTAGCGGATGAAAAGACTTCATAGAGAAATGGCACTTGAGTACAGCGCAGAGCCATGGTTGGGTAGAGATCTGTCAGGCAATGACTTCCCAGATCCTTTTTGAAAGGTCCTCTCTGGAGACGGTCTTGGAGAATGGGGCATGTTCAGTAAAACCCGTGCATGCTATTGGCGACACAGCAAGTCCACACAGAAGTTGAGCTAGGCTAGGGGACAAATTTGGGCTAGGCGACAAAACCTTACATAGCAGAGCACCTAACACTTATGAACCGGCAGGCAATGAAGAATCAAGTCACAGGACACAAAGCTGTTGAAGGGGCTGCTGAGACAGCTGGAAGGCAGTGACGCTGGATTTGTAGTTTGTTCCCACTGAGACCTGTGTGCAAAGGCACAGGGTTTCTGTGCAGACTAGTGATGACTGTGGGAGCTGTGATCATTTCTGGGTGAATATCTGAACCTGAGAAAACCACAAGAATTTGAACTAACTGTACATGGAAGGGAGTGCCCACAATTTTCATTTTTCTAAAGCGCTCTATTAACTGGTATGAAAAATGTTGAGACTTTTTTACTTATCCTTCATTAGATAAAATGGGCAGGATTTTCACAGAGCCTATGGAAGCTTGAATTTCCATGGAACTTTGTGTAATGAGTGGAACAAGTACATTTTCAGGAAATACCTGCAAACCCAAGACCAGGGAAGAAAGACTGGAAAATAAATGCAAACTAGGGCACATCTAGTAGGCTTAGTGGAGAAATTTTGTGTTCAGACACAGTATAAACACACTTAAACCACTGAGCTCTGAGCTACACCATCAGGACTAAGACAGGGAAGGAAAGAATGGAGGAGTACTTCAGAAATTCAGTTAATTCAGTCATTTACTACAGTGCTGCAATGCTGCGTTAGCTGGTTTTGCCCAGTGGATGTTTTCCTAAAAGGTGAAGTCAATGGTGCTGATACACTTCATACAGATAGTAAACTGATGGCAAAGGAAAGAGAAATGACCAAGACAATACATGAGCCAGCTGAGGCTTCACAGTCATTTTCCAGGTCACCTCCATGCTACTTACTAACACTGGATAAAAGACAGTCCTTTTATCCCAGCTGAAACTTCCCCAGGCATGGGAAGTGCTGTGCCCTGGTATACTGCTCCAGTTTTCCAATCCAGTTGCACACAAAACCAGCTACTTCTGAGGAAAGTTCTCTTATGGAACAGGTAGCTATCCTGTCCATGAATATTTCTATGCTGTCCATAAATATTATTTCATGTTCTCAAGTCTAAACTTACTATTCATATTAAAAATGTATGAAATACATTTTATGTTTGACATATTGTATGGCCTCATTATGCATACAAATGTCTTTTCACTTTTGTAACCTGCTAAAGTCTTGGCCTCATCTCAAACCTACCTGCCGCTCCAGTGATGGAAAGTTAAAAACATTCCCAAACTCCCTTCTATCTCTCTGAGTGTTGTTATGTGCACTCAGCAACATGAAAGAGTACCCGAGTCACACACAGATCTGATAAATTCCTAAGATATATAGACATATCTCCAAGTAGATATACTGTCAAAACTGAAAGAGTTTTAAAAATTAATTCAGAAAAAAATTATCTGCATTAGACATGCACATCAACAATCCTGCTCCGTAACAATGTTCAGGCATCTACCAAATTAAATGCTACTTCTTATGTAGTGATGTTCACAGTGTTCAATCATTTGAACATCCAAGTTTCAAGGACATTGTTATAAGAACTGTCATAAATAAAAAGTACTACTTAGACAGCATTTTACACCCTGAACAGATTAAGCCTCTGTTGAAGTCTTTCTCTCCAATGAGAATGGTATTAGTGCCCATTTTACAATGTGGTGAAAAGGAAGTACGCTAGCATAGATGGCTGAAAGCTGTGGGAGGAATCCTGACACTATGCTTAAGCATAGCAGGGCAAAACAAATTTTCATTCCATTTCTCAGATAACAGCGAGCACTCAGCGTGACTCCTGGCCTATTACATATGTTTTGCAGGTCAAAATTTTCAACCACATGATTTCGATTAATAAAGAATGAAATTCAACTAAAAGTTTGTCTTTTTAGAAGACATCATTGTTTTTTTTTAAATGAAAACTGCCATTTTAATTTTTTTAAATGCCTTAAGTATGATTTGATTATAAAGCCCCCAAAAATATAAGACATCTTTTATTTTTTCCTCCTTTCCTGTCTCCCTCATCACTAGGGACAGTACACATAGTTATTCCCAGATCTGAGAAATACAGCTCTTTCATTTATTTTATTGGTTTTGTAATTTTTCAATTTAAGCCCAATCTTTCCTGATTATTGAAAAAGAAGTAATCACACTGGGTTTTTTTTTTTATTATTATTTAGAAAAACCCCATGCATTTAACAAAAAGAAGCCGAAAAGGAAAACCCATAATGCACTTGAAATGCAAATGACCCATAACTTGCATTCCATTTCTGCAAATTTTCAAATAAAATTCTAAAAACTCAACCAAAGCACTTTGGTTTTGTTTGGACCTAGCTCTGCCGGGCTTGTGTCATTCTTACCTTGACTCCCTGCAGGGAATTAGCAGGAAGCAGGATGCCCTGGGCTCCCCCTCCAGCCAGAGGACGCTCCACAGCAGCACAGGGCGGCCCAGGTTTGTGATCCTAATGTGGCAGGGCTCTGCCCTTTATGCGAGCCGTGCTGCTGTACAGCAGGGTCACCACAATGGCATGGCAGAGCTATTGTCTGAGCTCAACATTAAATTCATGCCCTTGGATGTCTTCAAGCCACACATGGAGCACCTCTTATGTATGGTAGGAATATATGACTAGAATAGCCTTTCAGGTTTCATTGGGATGTATGTCTACCCGCTGTACAAGACAAGATGGCACAAGAAACATTGCGCTATGAGATATGGCGTTATGTTCATTTCTCTTCAGTGAACTGAACTGCAAATAAATGACTCTGAAACCAGCATGATATGAGGACATATCACCAATGGGGTTTTATAAACATTATTTGTTAGAAGACGTAACTCTCTTAACAATATATGACCCTTGACTAATTTCAGAAGGTCAAGGTGATCTTTGCCCTCCACTGTGTAGAGCATTATTCTTCTCTAGAGAAGTTCAGAGGTTAATGAATAAAGTGTCAGCAAAGAAGAAACAAGACTAAGCAAGAAAATGCTTGTTCTTGGGCTCTGCTATAAATAATGCTCTCATTAAAATTCTGCCTTGGAAGAAAGGCAAGTCCATTAGTCTAGGAGCTAATTTTTACTGGCTCCTTAGATGTATGCATATTAAAAATTCAGCCTTTGTAATTGCCAGCCATCAACCACCTAGTCAGTGCTGTTCTTGGAGTTTTTAATTATTTACTTCATTTGCATAGACACTCCAATTTATGATCAACCATTTAGTTATCAAGGGACAGTTTTAGTAATTCCTTTTTTACATTTTTATTTATTCCTTTGGTATCCCTAGCAGGAGCACTGAGAGGGCCTTGCTGTGCAGCAGTTTGGGACAGGCCCACCCCGGCACCCGCAGCCTGCTGCCGTCATGCCTGGCCACGCTTCCCCGCACCCTTTCTGCCTGGGCCAGGGCACGTGTACGGTGCAGCTACGTGCATCTGCTACACACCCGTATCCCACCTCTCAGCGCCATAATAGGGTGCAAGGACATCCCTCCTACCCGAGACCTTAACCTCCTCCTCAGCTGCTGCTGAAGGCCCTTGCCTGGCACCTTGGCCTCAACAGAGGACAGAAGAGCTCGCACCTGGGGATGTGCTGCCTCTGCTACGAGTGCACTGGTACTTTGTCCCAAAGCTGTTCTCCTTTGGGTTTTTGGTTTGGAGCTGTTTTCTCCTCCTCCCACAACGTTGCTCTGCTGTCGAGGATACTACTGCTGCAAACCTCCCCCAGTATTGCCCTTCCTCATTGTGAACAGGTCTTGGCTTTTTTCTGTTCATACTTCTGAGCAGACAGTACATGCTTCTCCTCAAAATGCTGTCTGCCCACCTCCTTGGACACACAGAAAGGTGAAAAAATATAGGAAGACACAGGCTTTGAAAAGAATGAATTCTGCAGTCACACAGGAGCGCGCCTGTCCCCCACTGCTCCCCCCAAGCACAGGTCTGGGGCAGCCAGGCTGCTCTGCTGCTGCCGATGCACTCTTCAGCTGGACATCATCCCCCTTGGGCACTGCCGGCCCAGAGACAGCAGTAAATCTTGAAAAGCCACCCAATTTTTTGTTCATCCTTAAAAACAACTAAGCTATTGAATGAAAGACGTGTTGTCTGTCTTCAGCGTTCAATGGCAGGCTCCAGCAACAATGAGAATGATTGATTTGTGATCCCAGGTATCGTTGTGCTCCTCCCTGGGCACCATCTCTGATGGCCTTTTGCAGACAGGATACCAGACAGCAAATGCGAAGGGAGCAAAGCAGCCTTGCCTGGCAGGAAGGGAATTGATTACCAATCCCTCTTTCTGCCAGGCAGAATTTCTTTGCTGCAATTCATACTTTTCAATGGGCTGTCTACAGACAGCCTCCATATGGCTTTGGGGGAAGTGAGGGCAATGACACTACAGATTACAAATCAATCACTATTATAGAGCTTTTTATTTGGTAGAAGCTTCCGAGCACAAAACAGATACCAAAAATATGTAATACGTCCTGATTTTTTGTTTGCTGTTTCCTTTCCTTAAGCTCCTTTATGTCCTCTTTTCCTCCTGACACCACTGCTTTCTGTTCTTTCACTGCTTTTACTTCTATCTTTCTTACTAGCTATTTCTCATTTATACTTGATTTTATCCTTCTATCATCTTTCTCACTGCTAACCTGCACCATCCATAGCTACCTGATATGGAAGTAAAACATGATCTTTCTACTCTATGCTGTCGTCTTCTCTTTCTTTCACACCCAGATCCCTCTTCTCAAAAAATGGGACAGGAACACTGACAGAGAATGGAGCAAGGTCTACCTAATTTTTACTGCCTTGAAGCCATCGCATACATCATTCTGACTGCTTTTGCTTATAGCTGTATGTCGGGTTTAGTACGATAGAATCCATTCAGTAAGGACAGAAGGTAACAGAGAGTCTGGCAAAAGACCGCAGCTCCTCAGCTGCAATATAAAGCATCCAGAGAAAGCTCCCCATATGCCGGGGTACACACACACTGCTGGGCACTGAATGCGACACTTGTCACGTGTGTGACACTTCTCATCAGTGCATTCATTTTACAAGGGAGATAACGGGTGCACTCCTAGCTAGCCAAAGGAAACCAGAATATGCTGTTATTCTAGAGCTTTCATGTGAGAACAGTCCTGAACACCCAGCACATAGGTCTGATTTTACTTGCATTTATGCTTTCCTTCATGTTTTAATTCACGTTCTGTTATTAATAAAACTGTTGTCAACTAGAACAAGTGAGACAGGTATTGACAATGTGTTTGTTGGGGGAAAATAGACTTCTTTTAACAATAGACCTGATCAAGAAATAGGTCAGCTTAAGTAAATCAACTGACATGCATTCAGTAAAATAAATATCAGCAGCGGTAAAAATCACCTTTTAAAAAATTTTGGCTTACTGAATCAAAACAATTTGCAGTTCTAAAATAGTAACAAGTTTAGATTTAAGTATATTCTTAGAAACTGAAAAATAGATCAAAATTGTCAAAGGAGAATATTCAAAATTCTGGAGACACTACAGCTTGGTTTTGCAGCACAGAGATTTTATCCATGTATTGCCACACACAAAGTTTTCAAACTATTGACTTTTCATCCTAATCCAAGTAGGAAGTGTTTTTCAGAACCTCAGAAATGCATTTGATAAAAACCCACTTCCTCCCAGGAAGGATGTCACTTCATTGTTCAGAGATCCAAAATTAGGGTAGAAAATGTGGATACCCCTCTCAGAACCAGCATTTCCCCTGCATGAAACATCCACTATGAGTTTTCAAGTACACCAGCTGTTGCAAGGGACACTTCTGAGTTGTGGCACCACTACTGTAAGGTAGACTACATGAGACAGTTCAAGACAGTCATGTTCTACAATCAGATGAATTACTACAGCCAGAGAGTAGCACTTTCATAATAACACAAGAGCACAAAGCTGTGGGCTGAAGACTGCAGAGAAAACTTTGCAGTGGGGCATGAGAGTGCCATGACAACAGCATGGCTTATGCAGGAAAGAGTGAAGTTGAGATTTGATGTGTCTTGTTAAAGAAATCAACACCATGTCCCTTCATACCTCATTCAAACTCTTGAGAAACACAGCAAGATGCTAGAGGATGTGGTTTTTACTTAAGTTTGTTCCATTTTGGTATATCTCCAGTTGCACAGTATTGTGCTGAAATCAAGAAGTGAAAAAAAACCAACAAACCAAACCCCAAATCAAAACAGCCTGCATGACCCATTTTATGCATCTAATAAAAGATATGAGGATCCAAATTTCTATTTATTATCATTTTTTTGACAGTATCTATTCTGGCCAGACATACTTGGGCTCCCCAGGTCTCCAGCAGCAGAGCAGCTCTTGCACAGCCCATGCCAGGCACTGCAGAATGTCTGTGCTCTGACCTCGGAAGCCCATTTGGAGGGGCCAGCACTGAAACCCTCCAGCTTCCCTCCCAGGGGATGGAGAAAATTTTTACTGGGATGCTGCCTAGCATATAAGAGACGTTTGTAAAACAAAGATGTTTCCATAGAAATATTTGTGTCCATCAACATTTTATGATGAAATTATCTTTCACCAGATAATTTTCAAACAACTTTAACAGAGATTTTATGTTTAGGTTTGTAGCACATCCTTAGCCTCTATAATTATTTGGAAAACTGCATACAACAATAATTGTGTTAATCTACTGATTGAACTATTGGAAATCTTAAGATTTTGATAAAATATTTTTTTATTACGCCATTTCTGACAGTTGAATATTGCTGAAAATAAATAGCAGGAAATTATTTTAATCACTCTTACTGCACGTTACTTTAGAAGATTGGTCAAAATTGCTAAAGACAGAACCAATTCATCTAAACAGAAGTATTTAATACTAGTATGGATTAGCATTATATAGTCAGGTAGGCAGAAATTATGGATAGAAACTGCAATGCTTTTTCCATTTCTTGTCTTAAATAAAGAAAGAGGGCTGCTCTAGAACAAGTCAAAGCATTGCATTTTATACTGGAAACATGTCCTCCTTCAAATTCTCTGCTAATTTGGTGATGCTCATAGAGCAACTTGGTGATATTCAGAAAGTTTGTATTATTTGACACCATTTGCAAACCATGTTACCTGCACCTGAAGGCTTGATCATTTCCTCTAAGCTCATATAAACAAGGGAAGAAGATTTATAGAAAAAGGAAAACAATTTTTTTTGTGGCTTTTTTGTCTACGAATGAAGGCAGTAAGCCACTGTTTTTGTGAATCTGTAATTTCATGCCCCTATGTTAGGCAGATGTTTATCTAAATCATTTAAATCTCTGTCTTTTCTGGTTTAGACACATTTAGTATTAAGGGATGCTCCCTGAGTAACAGCATACATTAAAAGTTAATTAAGAGGAAGTTAAAGGATAAGGAAAGTAATTACTTTTTTCATACCCCCAACAGACATTTATTTCATTTTGGCAGGTTAAAAATGAGAAAATTTGGAGTAAAGGTGTGAAAATCTGCAATACATATTTTTAAGGAAGAGCTTTATTATCCATTTCCTTACATGCTAATTAGAATATGCAATCCACTTGCTAATGTTGAGTGAGACTAGAAAGTAATATAAGTTGCTTCATTAATTTGTTTAATAACCAAACTTTTCAAAAGTGGCATGTCTAAGTCGAATCACAGGCAGTTATGGGCTGTCATCACAAAACCAACCCATTTTTGAACATTACACTAGCAGACATTATTTACTGGGGGTTTTTTTAGTTATTATGCAGTGTGGAATAATAATGTCTTTATCATTTTAGGTTTCATTAAACTATTTACTCTTGACTACTAATTAATGTTTCTGAGAGAGCAAAATACATCTAGAAAAATGTGTACACACATACTCTCCCACACTCATAGACACACACTTTTTAACTTACAGGTATGTGTTCAACAGTTGTTTAACTCATTTATAGCAAGTCACACTCCAATGGAAACCTAGGATCTAAATTAAAATCAAAATCTTGATATCAATATGTGCATTTTTCCTCCAGAAAAAGAGTACTTTCTGGATTTAAAAAAAAACATAAAAAATTAATAACAAAAAAATGTCACGAAGTAAAAAAAAATTAAAGTCAGTCTTAGCCACAGCAAAGCTGCTCTATTTAAAGTAGGACAATTAGACAATTATTCTTCTAAAATAAAGCCCTCAAGCTCCAAAGATGTTAGGTCTCAGGAAGACTGTACTGGAGGCAAGTGCATGCATGCCCTTAAGGTTGATTAGCTGCAGGGTGTCCTCAGCCTGCCCCAGAAAGGCAGTCCCCTGGGGGGGAACGGCAGCCCTCTCCCTGCATATGCTCAATTGAATCCAGCTGAACTTCATCATCATGGGTCATGTCTGCTGCTGTCGGTGGGCAGGGAGGGAGGAATTTGAGACATGAGGCTCTGCATTATTCAGAGAGAAACTGACACAGGGCTTATTTTTAATAACATGATTAAAAGGGAACCAAAAATGCAAATACTCTGCAAATCCATACAAAATCTTGCAAAATCCTTTTTTTCAGATTTGGAAAGGAAAGATTTTAGAATGAAGTAAATTCACAAAAACCCCACCCCTAAACCAAAATTATTCAAGTATGTTACACAGTTTTTCCCAGGATAAAACTGTGGGGCTTTGGGTTTTTGGTTTTGGTTTGGTTTTTTTGTTTTTCCTCAAAGCATGTTGCATTTCCTATCCTATTTCATATAAACTTGACATTTTTTGAAATTCAAATGATATTCATTACAAATACACCTGAAGCCTATTAACACTTTAACTGTGGAAAATAAAATACTTAGGCCCCAAGTTTCTTATGTGAAAAGGTTTGACTTTAAGTTATCCCGTAGCCCTTCTCCATGATGGTGGCACTGCAGGAGAGCCACAGAGACAGTTTGGGGGTCGGTGGGAGACCATGCCTGACAAGGCATGTTCATGAGGTCTCCCAAATGCCGCAGAGCCAGTGAGGGCAGGTCTCTTCACTTCTTATTTAACCAAAGGAGAGCACAATGACCAGGACAAACACGGTTAGGATCATAGTTAAAATATAAATTGTTTGACTGTATGCAAATTTTCACTAAACACAAGAGGGAAAGAAAAGAATAATTACAAAAGTGTGTAATTGTCACAATTATAAACTTCAAAATAAATGGCAAGTGGAGTTAACAAAAGGGCATTTTTCAAGAGGTTGCATGCTTTCCGGGGAACAGGCCCCGAGACAGGTGGACATGCCACCTGCATTTCCAAAAAGCACTGAGTCCCAGACTCAACTTTTCTCAACTTTCCATCTCAACTTGTAAAACCAGTTGCATGCCATTACTGGATGGGGCTGGAAAAGGGGAAGGGGTTTGGCAGTGGGATTGGGATAGATCTTGGAGTGCAAGGTGCAGGGCGTCCCACCTGGCCTTACTCTAGTCCTAACCACTCCTGCTTTTCTGTGCCTTCTTGCTAAAGCAACTCTTTGTTGCTTTTGCACAAACCTAGTATAGAAGCAGAGAGATTTAAATAAAAAAGTAAGACTGTGACACAGTCATATCAGCATATATCATTGAGTACCTCCTTTCCTGTGAGCTTGTTCACAGTGGAAAATTGGACCATTGATATTTATTCTTGTCACCAACTGGGGAAGATTACGTACAAAGGCTTTGCCACATTGCTAAATTTTGCTTCTCACCCATCAGTTTTCTCCCAGTGTTTCCAATCTGTGTGTGATAAATGTCTTATTTCTGAAAGATTATTGCTTCTCTATAAAACATTTTTGAGGAGAGAGAGGAAAGAAACAATCGGCTGAGTAAGGGACTGGCACGTAAAATACTATCATTTGCAAAATACTGGCCTGAAACCCACTTGGAGGCAGAGAAGCTGGGCTTGAGCCACAAAAGAGGAAAAACAGGAATGCAATAATCACATATTTATTTTTAGAGAAAATGAAAAGCTAAATAAACTGTAAAACCAGCATTTATCAGTAAATCCTTTCTGTCCTGAAAACCACACTGAGTGATGCAGGAACAGTCAGTTCTCAGGGGATCAACTGGTGGTACCTTTTTGGCAGCTTCTCATTCCTCCTGTGCTGGTGCCAGAACACTAGGTCCTGAAACAATTAATTTTAGTAGTGCTGCCACAAACTATTGCCAGAAGTCTGAACTTGAGAGACAACGATGCTGCTGCTGAAGCTTGTTTTTCTGCCCTAGCTCTGAAATCACCTCACAATATAAGAGGGGCTCTGAGACTGCACTCCTGAAAAGAAATGGATGGACCTCAGCCTGCCAGGAAAGCAGGACAAGAAGCATCCAAACATAGCATCTGTGAAGGGATTAGTGCACTCACAATTGGATTTGGCATGGGGTAGTGTGTGTGACTGGGATTTGTGGTAGGGATGAGAAATTGTGTGCTGACTGCTTTAATAAATGTGTATCCTTGAGGCAAGCCTAATTGTTCTAAGGAAAAAAAAGGAGATACAATTAAACACAGGAGGAGAAAACACACAGAGGAGATTCTGTAAGCAATCCCACAGCACTCTGAGGAGAAGCTTGCCTCCAGATGAAGAGCCTGGGCAAATGTTACGATGCAAGAAAACCTGGCTGTTAACTAGAATGACACAGCAATTCACACCACTGACTGGAATACTGTCCTGTTGTTAAGAAAGTCCAGACTGGCACAGTGACAGAGACAGATCTCTTTTCATTGCTTCACATAAATTACAGCATGTAATTAGCATTGTACTCATTGCTGCTGAGTGGGGACACTTGGGGTTCTCAGGATACTAGAACAGACAGTTCTCCACAAAGTGACTCACTACTAGTTTTGACAATTTCATAATTACAGCACCATCGCATTACCTCATCTGCAAGACAACAAAAGAACATGCACTCCAATTTCTATAGGCAATACAAAATCCCATCAGGGTAGTCTGCTGGAGCAATTTAAATAGAATTGTACAACACAAATTAGGTGCTGCCTCATTGCTTCTCCTCTCCAATAGCCCATGCTAATGTCTCCCAGGGTCGACATCAATACTGTACAACACCTGAAGCTCCTTCTCAGGACACCTGTCATACATTTTTCATTCCACCTCCACCACTTTAGCAACCAAGGCTCTCTCTCATTTGCATCAATTTAATCCTTTCTACAGAACAACACGAAAGACACGAGTGGAAAAAAAGATTCCAGAAAGGTAGAATTGAATATGTTAATATTTTAGGACCTCACCTGAATCCTCTTCAGATTATTAGTACAGCACACTGTGAGATGGCAAGACTCATACTTTTTAATGTGGGTTTTTTCACTCCCTATGCTGCAGTCTACATCAACAAGAAAGAGTGAAAGGGGAGATGGAAAAGAGGTGAAGTGACAAGCCTGCTACTCATAAGCAAATTCCTGGATGTGTGAGGAAGAGAAGAAGCATCTCCCAAATTTTCTATCAGTTTCATATTAGACCAACCACGCTGCCTCTTAACATAAAATGTCCTCAACTATGTATCACGCTTATAAATGTGGAAGCTGAATTCAATTATAATCAAAGAGTTGCATTTTGGCCTTGGACCATAAAATGTGAACAACACCTCGCTGTGCTGTTGCCTTGGGGGTATCAAGCATAAAGCTGTTTTAAACCTGTGTCTGCCTGGCAGTTCTCTGTACATTAAATATGTACTACAAAAATTCTATCATATGGGAAATGTTTGAACTATGAATTACCACTGCAAACTTTCACTATCCATCGATGCTGCATGGGGCATCCTACTAAAAACCAGTTTCACAGCCTACAGCTTTTCCTTCAAAACTAAGACCCTCAAATATTTTGCAGATGACACTTAAAATTGACTACTTAAGCTTTCTTGAAGCAGCAAGAAAATATTTGTTAAGCAAATACCTTGCAAGCTCTGAAATTCCAGGTTTTTTGAACACAGACCTGAAATCATCCCAAAGGTCTGCCTGCTTTTCAGTTCAAGCCATTTTCAAGACAGTACCTCTTTTGCTATTATGAAAAGGACATGTGAGTGGGAAGTTTAAAGAAGCCACCCATTGAAGGTGTGGGGAACCCGAATGGGAATAAATCAATACACAAGCAGTAGCAGTTAGAAGGGAGTAATCTATAAAACGAAATAGATTGATTCACCATCAACATTTTGATTCAGTATTTACCAAACTGGAAAGCTATTTATTGAAAATATATTATTTACCTCACAAAGTTATTGTTAGTAGAAAGGAAAATGATTCATAAGTTTTGGGGTTGGTTTGGTTTTTAACAGATCTTTTTGAGAATGCATAGCCACAGTCACCATGTCATCAGACTTCTGAAACTTAAGTTCTTAAAGCTATGTCTGGGAAGGGACAGTGGAATACATGGTTTGATATATAACAGCTCATGCTTGGACTAGAGAGTGTAGTCTAATCATTGAATTTGAAAAGTAAAAACCCATCATTGCATATTCTGTGTAGACAAGTAGCACATAAGAACAGCTTGTGGGGAATCCAGATAGAAGGAAAGATAACAAACAACCCACTCCTTTTCTTCCACATAACATGGTAGAGCATTGTAGGTGTGCAGGTGGAGAGGTGGACATGCTGATTCACTAAGAGGACCTTTCATAAAAGGTTCAAGTCTATAATCTGCTTTCCTCAATTAACATGTGAGGAAAGAAGATTCCACAATTAATTGTGGAAAGGAAAAAGAGCATTTAAGATGCAATGCCTTTAACTTAACAGACTAACAGATTTATCTATTTCTTATACAACCTGAACGGCATGGTAATTCTCCCCCCCTCGCCCCCCGCTGCCTCATCAAGAACAGGATTTGATTCTGAGCAAATGTGTTGAAGCAGAATCTAACTATAGCAAGCAGGACAATTACTATCTAGAGAAAGCATTTACAGTTGCTGTGCACAGTAACTATTGATGGAAGCTCGTTCCCCAAATGTCTATAAAGCTCACAATATTAGGCGACTCCTAGATACCCCAACATATATTTCTTTGATTTACATGCTTATCTGAATTCTCTCTCCCATGGTTTAATAAATTTCCCAGTGCACAGGAATATACATGTTCTACAGGCAGAGGAGGTAGTGACAACAGCAGGTGTTTGCTTAGCAAATTTCCCCATCCATGCTTCAAAGTTTGGCTTAGTTTCTGATTAGGTTGCATGTGCAAGCAGTATGGTGATAATTGAGCCTCATTTTTAACAGGCTCCAGAACAGGCTGTCTTCATACCTATGAACTATTGCTCCAATTAGCTACTTTTGCAGTGATATGTAAGTTAGACATTTTATACTGAAAGATCTGTGGCAGAGGGTAAAGAATTTGTAATAGAGCTCTCATCCTAAATGCGTTTCTTTCCCTGGCTTGTCAGGACATGATAGCTAAATTTCAGAGATGATGCAAAAGCTGTGACTGATTTTACTTCATATAACATTGTGAGCACCTTGTGAAAAGCCCGCAGTACAGAATACAATCAGTATGAAACTCAGTAGTTCTCCATTCAGGGGAAGGCAAACAGTGCCTGGCTGTGTACCTTGCTTACGAGTGACTATTTTTCGCTTGTAGATTCCAAACTTTCTATCAGTTCTTAAATCCTCCAGTGTCACCTCTCACTTATGCTCTGTCAATGGCAACAGTGTTAAGTGGTCTTTTGAAAATTTTCTGGCAAACATCTTTGTGCTTTCCTTCCTGCTACCTTTCACACCTATAAACAACCATGCACCAACTTGACTGACCTCTGAAAACTTCCCCCTACTTCTCATGCCTATAAAAAAGTTGCTAATAAGTGATCTGTGTAGTACAAAGCATAGTTTATGATGTTAAGTAATAACGTAACAGTTTCAATGAAATTTTGTGCTCTCTTTGGCTGAAGCTTCTGGCTTCTGCTTTGGTTATCAACTGTCTGGAGTAGAAGCATGCTATGGCTGTATACCTTCTACTGCACTTCACACAATGGAGGCCTGGTCTGGGAAGAGAGGTGTTAATATAATATCAACTAAGCAAATTTAGCTATTATTTTTAATTAATTTAGGTATTGTGTGGCCAGTGGTAATCTGGTAGGAACATTATTATACACATACACACACTAAATTGCCTTTTTACTAATGACTCATTTGTTCTATTCTTGCCTCTTTCAAAAAAGCGATTAAGTTGAAAATGACCTTTTGAAGATTGTACTTGTGGACCGATCTTTTAATTTTTAATTACTTGCTTTGCTTTAATTGTTACATTAGGAACTATTAAGAAAGCAGCCAGCTTCATAATCAATAATTTAATTAGAGTTTTAGGACCAAGAAGTCAATGCAAATGTTATTCTGCAGTCAGGCCTTTCCCAAAGCCTTTGAAAGAACTTCCATTTTGTTTCAAAGTGACATTGGCGACACAAAAATTAAATTCATACTTACTGCAATATATCATGCACACACATTACAGCTATACACAGGCAGTTGGTAAGAAGTTCAGATTCAGGTCAATCTATTTGCTGCCCAGACAGGAATACAGCCTCCTCCTCTTACTTCATTTCTAAATAACCAGTGACACAGCCAAATGCCATTACACTGCACACTCCGACAGAATCCGCTCCCTGTACAGCGCGCCAGGAGCCATGCTAGCTAAGTGTTTACTGAAATCTACAGCCAGACTTCTCCCCTGGCTAGAACTTCAAATATTTTAAATTTATCTATTTATAGCACTCTAATTACTACTAATATTCTAAGATAACCAGCGGCAACTGAAAACTGATCCACCCTAATTTTACAACTGATGAAATCTGATTCAATCAGTAGTGAATTAATACCCTCCTCCATTCCACTGTTGCCTCTCTGCCTGCCCTTGCAAGTTTACAGCACATCAGCATCAGTGATACATCACAGGGAGCTGTCACAGCGGAGCTGTGAATTGCATGGCCTGCTGCCTGCAATATGGATGTTCCTCATTTATAATTATAGGCATGTGTTTCACATGAGTACATCACTCCAAAATGCCTCACACAGAAGCAACCCCCTAGCTGGTAAGGCAGGAGTAAATAGAAACTAGTGTGCTGAGACACACAGGGCCAAAACACCTCCCCATCACCTGTCCTTAGACTCGGGGGGACCATCCTGGGGAATGCGAGGGAAACACAGCACATGGATGCAAGAGAGCCTTAAACCAGAACAGAAGCTTTGATGAAAGGCACAAAACCTTGCAAAAGGGTAGCTGCAGTGACCTGCTAGGAGGAAGGGAGGTGGGCAAGCAGGTGTGCTGGGAGGTTTGTGAGCTTGGCAGCACACCGGAATTCAAAGGCCTATAGCTTGCTAGGGAAGGATCAGAGGACTGCTCTGACCGTGGGAAAGGCAATGATAGGAGAAAGGAGCCAAGACTCGCCCTAAGACACACAGTAAGTTAAAACCAGGCCAGGCTGTACTGCAAGAAGCCTTGCCTGAAGGGTGTAAGCTTCTAGCTACAGGCAGAGGAAGACAACGGGTTAAAAGGGGCTGCCTTCCCACTGGCAAAAGGACTCTGACATCCCGTGGACAGGCCTAGGCGTGTCAATGAACAGGAACAGCTTAATAAAACAATCATTATAACCTCTTAAAAGCCACTAGTTCACATGGAGCTTTAGAATTGTAGAATCATAGAATTGTATAGATCGGAAAAGACCTTTAAGATCATCAGGGAAAACTGTTGAGCTTTGTAGAACAAGGTATCTTGTCCTATCTGAAATGTTTGGAGTCTCATTTAAACCTAGTTTAACAGGGAAAAAAGCCCGTGAGTTCATGTGATTTTACAGTTTGTTAAACTTTGAATTTAATGGTTTGATTTGGGAGCAAAGTCAGGAAGGCAAGAAAAAGGAGGGACAAGTCAGCAAAGGCAGGCCAAATGAAAGACAGAGTCATAGTTCCAGTCTGAGGGTTATTCTGGAGGCAGCAGCCACACAGAGTTTGAAGGCCAATGGTTTTCCTGCCTCTCAGGAAGAAAAAAAACCCACATCAAACCAAGAAGATAGGATACTTTCTTGTTTCCATCTGGGTCAACTGATCCAACTTGCAGAGTTATATGCTCATTATTTGAAATATTTTATTTTAATCCACCTTCTTCCACAGAAGTTACTTTGGAGGAAAGCCAGAATGTAGCATTTTGTAAAATGACAGTGACAGTATCAAGCTTTATTTCCAATTATTTTTCAAGATTAGAAAGAAATCAAGACATTTTTCCTCAGCTGTCTTTTTGGTTTTGAAAAAAATGGCATTAAGTCTCTAGGAAAGCATCCCAAACAGATTTAACATAAACCTCTTTAAGTTTTACTTTTGTCTTTCATGATATTACTTTTTGGAGGAAACATAGCCTGTATTTATAGCTATTTCTTCTTGATGTCATATTTTACTGTGACTCAAACTCCTCTTCATATTAGAGAGGGAGTTTTAAAATATGAACCCATTATTTACAAATATGTAGAACAGATCAGGAACACAAAATTTGTTACACTTCATGCCAGCAACTGGACTAATCCATGTCCCCTATTAACAGCAAAATAATTCAATCACACTAAGAGATTCAAAGTTTGCATGGAAGAACTCTTTGTCTGCAACACTGATGACTTCAATCTTTGACTGTTGAAGAGGATTGACTTGAACCATAAACTGCCTGTCAAAGATTTTTTAAACCACCCATCCTGTCTATCCACTCAGCTCCTGAATTAATTTCTCAGGAGTTCAAAAGGGTTCAAATAAAACTGACAAATCCAATACCCTAAGGGTATTCTGACTGATAATTTTGTGTCTAAGGTGTTTACTGGGGGATAAATCAACTGGACTAAGCCAAAAAATGTAAAGACGACCAGACTGGCTTTCAAAATACCTCCCTTTGGCTCCTCTGTGTCTGTCTCATATGCCTGATGCTTACATATTCTGACATTTTTTCTGAATTTGCCTCGTGAATGCCCACTCCAAATGAACACAGGCATAAAAGCCCCCACCACAGATGGGCAGCATCCCTGCAAAGATCTGGGTGTTCCCACATACTTTAAAGCTACTGACAAAAAAGTTCTGACAAAATCCATGTTGAAAAACAAGTAGTCTTAAAGACAATTCATATTTCACCTGAAGAAACAAAAACAGAAGACCTTATTTTAGGGAATTACTAATTTGAAAATTACTAAATTCTGACAAAAATCAAAATTGAAAAATAAGTGGAAATTACTAGTTTGGAACAACTCCGCTGAATTTAATCAAATAAGAGTTAACTAGCTTTCAGGCACAATCTAGCTGCAACAGGAACCGCAGCAGGGCTGTCCCATGCCACAGATATCACACAGTGGAGGAAGATGGGCTATATTGTAAAGGAAAAAATTGCAAGAGTGGAGCTTAAATCAGCATCGTTGTAATTATTCTACATCCATATAAAACACATAAGCAGATAAGCCCTCACAGTAAGGTGCTGCACCACAGCTGGCATCCTTAGCAGAGAGCTCGAAAACTGGTGTACATAAGTATTTATTCTCTGGTAGCACACAGTGTGAAAAGCCCTTCTAAATAGCTACTGTCCTTAAATGATCTGTATGCCTTAAATCAGATGCCTTTTACAAGACTGCAAAAATGCAAATTACACCGCACCAAATTATTGGGTATTTACTCCGCAATTTCTTTGAACTCACAGACAGATTGTTTCAGGATCTAAAGGTCTGTGGGGTAGATCTTGAAAAGCCAAGAAAGAGAAGTCCCAAGCAGTATCTTACCACCACCACCTGTAGCCACTCTGTAGACCAAGGGTGGCGGGGTTGCTGTCGGTCAGAGGAAAGGCGGTGCCTGACATGAGGGCTGAGCACCCACTGCCACTTCTCCTACCAGATGGGGCGTTCATTTGGGTTTCCCTGCTGTTGCCCAGACCTAACTGCATGGAAACTTAAACTCTATCGAACCTTGGCTAACATTCAAAAGCCATTAGCAGAAAATGATAAGCAGACATCTTGAGTATAGAAGCCTCAATTTATTAGGAAATAACGCTTTTAAAAGGACTGTACATAAGATACTTTTTAATCCAACGCCACATTTAGAGAAAAAAAAGACTGCCCTAAAGGAACACCCAGCTGCCTCTCACTCTTTTCACTGACTACTTCTCCCTAATGTCTTTCTCTGAGTGTAGTATGGCCCTAAAATTCCAGCCTGCTATACTGTATAAAATGTTGCTGTACCACATTCACGAGCCATTTCCAGGGGCTGAGAGAACCAATCTCTTGACACCCATGAAGAGATACCCCTGCATGAGTCTGAAAGAAGGCTCTGCCTAGACTCCTACTCCTTTCCTCTGTTTTGGGGCAGGGGGAAACTTTACAGCAGCCTTTAAGGAATATGATGATGGCCACAGCCAGGTTCTGGCTCGATGAGAATGAGTTATCAATTACTGGAAGCTAGTTGCTGCTGTTAACGCAAGATTTTGGACAATCTCATTCTGTTTTTTCCTTTTTCCTCCGAGATTGGTGCCTGCATTATCCATCAAAGACCACACTACCTCAGACCTTCTAACTTTTGACTGCATTGTTCAGCCCAAAAATTACTGTTGAGGAGCAGATTTGATGCACAGAGCTAGAACTTGCATCTGGTCAGTGTTCTACTGCACTGTCTTACACCTATTTAAGTCATCTTTGACTCAAATAGTAAAAACCTGACATGCTTAATGGCTTTCTGTCTGGATGTCAGGGATATTAGTTTGATAGTGGGGTGGGAATGGGATCCTTTAATTTGTGTTATATGCCAGCAGTCTTCTGCAAAAGGAATGCAGAAAAATAGGGCTCATCTTAAATCACTGGGCTACTCTGCATGAAGTCAGAAATATATCCAGGATTACTAGAAAATTAAATGACAAACACTTGAATATCAGTGACTAGTAGAGACCAAAATGGACAACAATCATCAAACAATATCTCAAATGCTTAGTATTTCACAAAATCAAATAGAAAAATAGAGCACTGTATGAATCTAGCTTTTTACAGAGCTGTGCATGTATTGAACTTTATTCACAAGAATAGTATCACTGATGTTAATGGGACAGTCCAGTTAAGCACACACACAAGTCTTCCCAAGTCTTTGTCAGACACATTCCTTAGGGCATTACTGCTAAATGCTGACATCTAAATGACAGTCACTGCACAACTTTTTCCAAAATGAAATATCCAGTTATAGAACCTGACATTTCAAAAATCAGAAAGCAGGTGAGATAGCTACTAAATCAATAAATTTCAAATATGTAGTATGAAAAAATGTGAGTACTTTTTCCCCCTCTATTTAATTATTTAAGTGTATAAATATTTGGCATTTTATCTTTCTGAGAAAGAGCAAAGATTCAGCTTGGCTCAAATGCTATCCAGACAAATCTGACTAGCCCCAAGAAATTACTCATCAGAACGCAGCAGATGCAGATGAGTGGCAGACCGCTTATCATGAGAAGAATTAACCCAGGCAGGTGAACTTGTACTCTTGGGGTCTCATGTTCTTTTGCACCTCTCACATTTATCATTGGACACACTGCAATTCATGAGTAGAGATGCTTACTCTGATGTGTCAGCAAGAAAAAAATTCTGGTGAAAAGCCAGAATATGCTTGTCTTTCTATGAAACTGGCATAAAGAGAAATAAATTCCGCAGCTTATCTTGGCATGAGAGCCATCAGCTTTACTGGCAAGAAATTCCTACCAATGAATTGCAGCCTCAGTCTCATACATCTAATCTACTGGGAGTCTGGCACAGCATGAGTATGGTTCCTATCCAAATCCAACACCAACTCCATATTTTCTCCCACAATGTTTGCAAAGAGCCATAATCATCTAAATATTATTCATCCTTCTGTGTTCTCATTTCCCTATAGACAACATATATCTTGGGTTTAAAATTACAGTCAATGTGCTGTAGATTTTTTTGAACTACTAGATCTGACCCTATATTATCCAGAAAATAAAAAAAAAAGAAAAAAGAAAAAGATAATGCCATGTATTTCCAAAGTCTGAAGGCTGCCTTATAGTTTCAGCTTAGTAATTACAAAGATTTATGTTCCATTCTGCCCCAAATCCAGAGCTCATTGTCCATTCAACTTATACCACTTTCACTTACAGTTCTCTGCATCCATTATCTTTAATAATAAAGAGCTGACTAAAGTTAATGATTGAAGAGCAAGATGTGATTAGTAATATGAATCTAATTTATGAGAAAACAAACCAGAGTATGATTTTCATGTTTCATTAAAATTATCTTAAATGTACTCCTTAATGCTAATTGATCTCACAGAGGTGAGAAAATATTCTATTCCAAATTAATGGGAGAAAATCATTCATCTTCTTTCTGGAGGGAACATTTAATATCATTCAGTATTTAGAGGGAGACAGCATCTTCGCAGTGATTTCAATACTTAAAGTGACACTTCAATGTGGCCACGTGTCTGAAATCTGCAAGATTTCCCACTGAGCAGGGAAACAATTCAACAGAATAAATAGACAACGAAATGCCATGTACAATGTTTTCTTTTCACAAAAGATCTTTCTTATCTTAGCAAAATTACTCAAAGCTGAAAAATGGTGCTGGTAAAAGAAAATTGAGGCTTTTTCCATAAGTTTATAAAAAAAAAAACCCAAACCTTTTATAATTCTGTTAATTTGCCATGAACAGGAGATTACGAAGGCATATGCAAGAAAAAGTTCCCTGCGGGATTTATTGAAAACAAAACAAAGCAGAAATCTGTTTTTCCACTGAGTTTTTCACTTTTGTTTGCATTTCAATATTTTTTCTGTTTTTGAATTACTCATATTTGGATATAAAATATTTTTACAAACCAACACATTTAAGAATGAGTCTTGACTGGTTTCATTTTAACTTGTGCTTTAAGCCCAGGATTATTATTAAATGACCTTCTACAGTCTGTTTCTGTGGTCCAAAAATAGAAATTGCTTAATGAGAATCTCAAATATTCCACTGCCATTTTCGTAGCAGTTTTTCTTATCCTATGTTTGTATAGCTGTAATGACAATACCTATTAATACATAGCAATAGCTCTTTGCCTCCTTCTTCCCAAATCCCTTCCATGAATACAACCGTCTTTATTCTCAGCCGGAATCTTCTATCTTTACTCTGTTTGAGAAATGCAAAGTGACCGCAATACCAACTGAAGTAGCAACTTGAGAATTTCAAGAGTTGCTCTTTGAGAAATACCACAACAGCAGCAGTAATTATTGAATTTTCTGATGAAAGAGAAAAAAAATACCTCTTGCCTTATTATCATATTCTACTCAAACAGGATTTACATATTTGGTCTACAAAGCAGCAGGGACAAATACAGTCTCTGATGCAATAAATCCATTTATACCTATACCAAAGAATGAAGGTAGAGAAGAATGAAGGAAGAGATGCAGAGTTTCTGACACTACCTACAGTAATACATTATGGAGATATTCCATGAGAAATCAGCAGTGAGTTCTGGGGGTGGTGGTGGGGTGTCCCTTCTAGAGGAAGAATAAATATATTCGACTTCTATGCAGCTTACATTTCTCCTATGGCATTTTCCCCCATTTCCTTTGTATGTAACATAAAGGACATGCCAGCACTCAAAAAAAGAAGCCAGACAAAACTGACCTTCAGCTGCTCTGTCTACTGAACTCATTCAGCACAGTGTGCAGCAATGCAGTCTTCCAGACCCAGACCATTAGTTGCTAAAAGCAGCACAATCTAATTAAGTCTACCTGTTTATTCAGTGATATCAGTGCATGCCCATTTGTGGCCCTGTGAGGACTCAGTCATTTCAGATATCAAGGAAATGTTATATTGTGATATTTTTGGTCAGAAGATAATAGCTGTGTTCATGAATATTCTATTGCCACATCACCCTTACTTTCTATTTACACTGGCTTTCATTTTTCTCACACCATACATGTCATCACTTTGCTTGAATTTAAGACCAAGAAAAAGACTGCTTACGGTTCTGGCATCCCAGAGAGATAAAGTCTTGTCAGAAGAGCTAGTGAGAAGAGTGCTGGAGAATGGAAGAAACGCAATGCTATTGACTGAATCTTTATGGCCACACATCGTATATCTGCATCTCTCACTGCAAAAGAAAATAACAGAAATACAGCACTTGCCATTCAGGATAGTAAGAACAAGAGACAAGTTTAGGTAAATTAGTAATGCATTGCATGTATCTTTCCTAGCTACTCTTTAGAAAAAATGAACATTGACAGCTATTCATCACCCAGAGAAAAAAAAAAAAAACCAAACCAGTTACTGTTTGCTTCCCAGTAATGACGGTTATAGTGGGAAGGTAAAAAGAAATGGAGAAGCGGTTTTTAAAAGACTGAATTGTAAGGAGCAACAATGAGAGCACCATTTCATGTTTCCTGGGTGCATCCTTAAAAACCTTGTTGATGTAGAATTTAAAAGGAACATGGATGAAAAGGTAGGACAGGGACAGCACCATTTCCTCTTTAAAGATATCTTATTCCTTCTTGCTTACAAAGGGTCTAAGAAATCTGTAGCGCCATGCCAATATGCACCTTGAAGAAAGCCAGACATTGCTGGCAGCCTGCCTTTGTTGTCAAGGTCTGCAGAAAGACTTATGCAAACTAAGTGATGTCTGGGAGTTCTTCACTGAGGGTAAAGGCTTGTCACTGTGGACACCCAGGAGGCCTTTTCCCTATGAAGAGGTGTCTTGCTGTGCATGAGCCCCACCAGTAGCAATTATAAGCTCTAAGTTCTTAAAGCAGATGTGAGGAAACAGAGGTGAACCCCAAGCATCGAGGTCTCTACCGTGAACTGACCACAGCTCAGATGGAATTACTCTGTGAATGGTTTGGGGACTTCTTTCAAGGCTGAAGACTTCCAACTATGCTGCCTTCTCCCAGCTGATCAGCTATGAATTAATACCCTAGAGGTTTTTGTTTTGCTTTCTTACCTTTTTGTTTTGCTTTCTTATCTTGTAATGAGTTAATTTCTGAGACGACACTATTGATCCTTCTCAGTTCAGGGTATGAACCTGATACAGATGGAACACAAGATGGGACGTTTTTCCCATTGTAAGGAATAGAGACACAACCACTATGACACTGCTGTAGAGAATCAGTTCTCTCACAAAACAGCTGGAAGTTGGCTATATAGCAATGATCTTGTAAAAGCTTTTTGGCTTCTGTTTTGTTTTCCGTGTGCACACCAGAGAAGAATGTTCCTTAAACTGAGGTCCAGGAGAAGAGAAGGAAGAGCCCAAGGGTGACTCACCAGGACAATACAGAAGGCAAACAAATCTGGGATTATTCAAACAGAACAGAATGGCAAAGGCTTAACTCCTACACAAGGATGTCAAGAGGGGAGACAACTGAAATGAACTGGCATTCACCGCTCATTATGGCTGTATACAAGAGTTGTCCATGCTGATTTGGGTTTCGGTCTATAATTTCTTTAAATATACATGTAACTTCATGAATTTGCAGTGTTTGTATTGTTATATCCTGTGAAAACATACAGGTAGGTGAGCATACTGTGGAAAAACCTAATCCAGTCAGTGGCAGTTCTATCCTCTTTGTTCAGCTGAGTCAAAACTAGTATGAAAAAATAAAAGCCAACAACTAATCATAAATTATTACCGCTTTCAGTGAGAGTTCAGAATTTTATTCCCTGCTCATGTGATTCTGACAGTAGAAACACACCTCCCCTGAGCTGGCTGCTGAATATATCATTTGGGCTTGCAAATTAGATTACCAGGTGCCTCTTAACGAAGAAATTTCTTACAATATTTATTAAGGAAGCTGTCAGCAGAGGGAATTAAAGATGTGATTTTTTTTTCTTCTTTTCTTCCTGCCTTTATGTCACCAGAAGACTCTTGGAGCTCTTGCAGGTTTTATATCAACAGCACAGAAGATCAGTATCTACAGATCAGATACAGTGCGGTAGACTAAAGGGTTTTGATGGACCCAACCCCTGATCACTGATCTAACAAAGTGACTTCTCAGACCTATTTTAATGGCTTGCCATTTCCCATACTGAAATGCCTATGCTGCACTGAGCTAAGCACCAAGCCTGTCCCCACAGAAGGGATAGTAGAAGGGAGATAAGTTGTTTCTGAGTAGAAATATTATCCAGGAAATATATTTCAAAGTAATATTAGATTCCACTTGTATCATTTTACAGAATCTATGTTTTTCTATTATAGATAATACATTATACTATTCAGTTTTATCTGTTATATAGACTACATGTGTTATTTTATCACAAGGACTGATTTTAAACTAGTCATAAAGCATGGTGGCTGTTAGAGCTCGGTGCACAAGATATCTGATATTCATGATGATTTGATATACGACAATAAAATAACTTCAATAAATTAATTTTTTGTTTCACAGTCTCATGGCAATATTTCACACCACAGAATATGCCTTTTTCGTCTCAGATCATATACTTTATTTGTATCGGTATGCCATGTTTTAAAAGTGACCAATGATCTCCTGTTACAGCATAAGGACTTTGAGTTGCCAGTTTCTGACAAGCAAAATCCTGCTGTGTATTTTTGTGGGTACTTACTAGTTTTGAAAACATAGACAACTTTACATACCACAGTGCGACAGTGTTCCACTAGAAGAAAATGGGATATTTTCCTGTAGTAACAGGATGTATGTACATCCTTTTCAAAGGCAGGAGGAGAATAACATCTTCAATCTGCTTGAGGGGGCTTCAGGTGAAAGAACACAGGAAAATGAAGGAAAGGAAAAAAGAATATTTTGTTTGTGAGTCTCTGACATAAGATATGGACCATCCCAGGCAGACAGGGTGCAAGAACAGGCTTGTGAGAGATTAATTAGGTGCCAAAGCTGGAAGGCCTATTCAGAATCCCTTAGCAAGGTGAAAATGGACTAAAGTGATGGACCATGACAGGAGCAGAAGGGAAGGAAATGATTTGTACTTTTCCATCAAGAACATAAACACCCAGACCTGATGCAGTTGTCTGTCTCTCTCCTTGCCACTTCCATATCATTGCGTACTGATGAGCGAGCTCTGGCTCTCAAGATTTAATTTACCACTCTGGTAACTGACTGACTGATATTTCTAAGAAGCTCCAACTGCTACGTAAAATAAACTCATCTTTCCTTCCAGCTGAGATATAATTCCAGCAACACTGTCTTGTATACAAGCTATTTTTTGGTTGGAAAGGGGAACATTTTATTTAGATGGTTTTTTTCCACAAAAAAGAAGTTGATGTGAATGGTAGAACATCACCCTGTTTTTCATAGGAGCTCATATTTCTAACAAAATGGGTCATCTACATTAGAATAAATCTGTAGCAACATTCATTATCTTCTGTTTTTTTCTCATTATGAACACATAACTTCGTGGATATAAGCTTCACCATCTCCAAACATTTTAGTTCAGAACAGAGAGGGAATCACCTATGAATAGTAGGTTAGGCACTTCCAGTACTCCTGTTGCTTACATCCAGAGACAGAGGTCCTGAATAAATGATGCCATGGTAGAGATACTGCTCAGTAGTTCAGTATCTTGCAGAGTGCATCCTGAACCTCATCTCAGACACCAGTTCCAAACCTCATCCTTTACCTGTGTTTTTACTACTATTTCAATGTAAACCATCAGTTAACATGTTTTCTTGACTCAACTAATTATCCTCAGTGTTCCCTTTTTTTCCACAGTGACAATTTCCCTCCCCTTAAATACAGGTAAGGTAATAATGTCCATCAGTAACTCAGCCTTTATTCTACCTCATCAGGTTTTGATTTTTCTCAACAGGTTCAAACAAACATGGACAGACTATTATAGTTATAAAGAAACACACCTATACCATGAATGTTGGCATTTAAATTAATCATACCATTATTGATATCACTAGCTCAACAGTGATGGGAAGATTTTACTTGCTCAATTTTTTGAAACTTCTCTTTTGAGAATTGCACTCCAGAATGGTTCATTCAAATTGAAAAGGGCTTGCAGTAAAACCACATTGAAAAAGGAAGATATGAAGCATTTCCACTTATATAAGACTTTGCTGAATATTAACAGGCTCCTGTCTCTACACTAATGTACGATAGCAGCCAAATAATGCACTAGTTAGATATTTCATCAACTGTAAAATAATTGAAAAGAAAATACAGATAGTGGGTAGATTTCTCATACCCTGTATACTTTCCTATCTGCACAGACAGAGTTAAAACTCAGGGTGGACAACAATCTGGCACACCCTGATGGGAACATTTTACAATTGCCTGGTACATATTTATTGCTAAAGGCTATACAGGGCACAAAGCATTGGACAACCTGTAGTGCTCCACACCAGCTTAGTACTCATTTCCAAGGACACACAGCAAACCAGAGCGACAAGTGAGATTACCTGTTGCCAATTCTTTTTCTATTTAAGTGTTTTAAAAAACCCAGCCAACAGACAACACATGCTTACTAGCAATCCTATGAAAATTGGACAAGCACTGCCTCCTTTCTTGATTTTTTTTTTTTTTTAAAAACATATGGTTTCTATGTTCAGCCCCAGCTGGAAAAATTGGGGGGGTGATACCAATTCAATGATTAGTTTGGTAGTCATAGTTACTTATTTTATTGACATGTCATATTAAATCTCATTTCAAGCATGGTAATTAAAAGCACCTATATAGATAATAGAAATGAGATTTTAAGCATCTACTTCTGAGTCAGTGCCTCTACCAACCATCTTTTTACATGCCTTCCAAAGGAATACATTAAATGCACAAACACTCTCAAACTGCACCATATTTCCCAACAACTACTGTTTCAAGTCATCCCATGGAACAAACACTAAACTAAACCCTTTCTCCTGTCTATTGAATAACATTTTTCTATGTGACCTGCAGTCACTAGCAGGTAAAATGTCAAAGTAAATTACACCAGAGTCACCTGCTATGAAGGTGGACACAACATTTCTGAGGAAGTTTTGTAAGGTCACACAACAATCAGCCTCCAGTCCTATTACAGTGATATAATTTTAACAGTTAAAAGAACACTTTTAACAAAACCAAATAATATCACTTTCCCATTATATGGCTTTATCTCAAATGTGTTTAAATTAGGCATAGAACTTCTCCAGCAAAGATCAATGGACAAGTATAGCAAATAGGCTGGCTTAAGACATTAAAATGCCAGTTTGGTTTATGCTGTTACAAATGCATCCTATCATGTCTTTACATTTTATGACCTCTATTTTATTTCTAGGCAGCTTCACATATGACACATCCGATTATTCATGTCAAGAATGTAAAACTACCAGTATTTCAGTAAAAAGTGCCTACCATCATTTATGACTGATTTTTTTTCTTGACCCATTATTTCACTAAATGTAAGACATTTTATAAGACACTGACATGTGAGGACACTTCCTCTATAAAGTATATTTGTCTCTGAAAAGATATATGCCAGTATGATGCTGTCAATATGAGTCACTTTGTTCAATTATTACTTATCTTCAATAAAATGAAGCGCTCTTCCAATTGTGAACATTCATTTTTGCCCTCTTTCAAACTAGTGTTTGACACTTTGAAAATGCTGTGCTGAAGTATATGCTACTACTGTATTTGTGAAAATGTAAACAATTCTTCTCCAGTATTTATAAACATTTAGAAAGAAAATATAAAATTAAATACTTCTCTGTGTCACTTATCTTCATACTCAGCAGTCATGGAATATTTTAATCTTTGCAATCCAAGTGCTCTGCAAAACAAAGAGCAGTCCCCCAAAACAAAGAGTAATCCCCTAATTTAAAGAAGCTGTAAGTCAGGGTTTCTCTAGCAAGGGCCAGTTTGCAGAGTTACTCTTGAGTTACTGAATGATGTAAAATCACTTTATATTGCTGGTTGCAGATAATTTTAATTGTTACACTTCTTAAATTCACAGTGAGCAGAGGCAGGATTAAGTATTAAACCTTCCTGTCATCACTCACATCAGAGGCTGCTTTGAGCTCGGCCAAAGGCCGAGGTAAGGCTGACTGAATCACACGAGCATGTTGTGTAAGTCGTGCTCCCACTGAAAGCAACGCAAAGTTTGCCACTGATGTCAGCAGGAGCAGGATTAGAGCCAAGTTTATCACCACAGGAGCCTGACAGCTCTCGCTCGCGTGACAGGTACACCCTCCCCGACAGAGACTGAAACAAACCCCAGAAGCTGCGGCCTGGGGGTCGAGCCGCCCAGCCCGTGTGGTGACTGTGGTCACATACACACTTCAGTTGGTTGACGACCATTACGTATACATTTCAGTCGAAAGGCAAGACCCTCAGCCAATGAAACACTTTGGTCGAAAGAAACTTCTCAGCCGTTGACCATATATGACTACAGATCAGATTTGACTAGGGTATAAACGGAACCCTGCTGGAGGGCAAATTGAGCCAGCCTTCCTTAGAGCAGTGGGTCTGCAGCCGGGGGGCTTTCCCCTTGGATCGGGACACTGCCCAAGGTAATAACTCCTGCAGGTTGAGAGCCTTCATCTTACAGGTGAGCGATTCCACATTTTTGATCCTCCTTTCTAAAGCTTAAGACTTAAGTGGGTTGTGCAGTATTAATTTCCCTGTACATCATTGAACCTGTGGTTTGCTAATGTTGTCAGAATCCTAAATGATTTTGATTGAAGAATAAACTTTGTTGAGTTTAACACCTGTTTAACTTGACTGCGTGACCCTCCGTGCCAACACTTTTGGTCTAGTGCACAGTGAATTGAGCATGTAAGAGGAAACTGATCTCTGAAGTGGTATGGACTTAACTGATAAGTTCAAGGGTACGATTCTTTCTCTTCTCTGACGGTTTCTTCCTCCTTCTGCCAAAAGCAAAGCAAAGGCTTAGCAACTAGGAAGGCTCAGCCAAGGAAGAAAGAACCCCAAACATGATATAAATGTTTCATTAATATTTTATAGGTATATAAACAAACATTAATCATCTGACTTAGCAAGTTTACAAGTCTGCAATAAAATACTGTTACATCCATTTCTTAGACCTCCTTGAGAAACATGAGAACTTAGGATTCATACTCTTAAAATGCAGAGGTTCTGAAATGGATCAGATCGCTTCTTTTTAATTAAAAGTACATAAGACAACTTTAGCAGTTATGTTTTCGTCTTGCTTGGTAAGTCTTGAAAGGCTGCAGCAGTTTATTTTTCAGAGTGCAGACTTTTTCTCTGAAATTTAGCAAAGTTCTTTTCCCTTTCCTTTTCAGGAGCTGAACTGAGCATGGCAGCTTTCCTTTAACACCAATTTATAAAGACTCAACAAAACCGTCACCAGCCCTGCTTAAGTTCCTGCTGAAATCAGTAGTAAAAACTAAAGTGATTTAGTAGGTGGACAGATACCACCCTGCTACAAGTAGGAACCATCATTACAATCCTCTGCTTGTATAAGGAATACCTTGCGCACACAGGGCAGGCTTTGTGCTCACACAGGATGCAACTACATCTTCGGGTAAGCCCCTAGTCTGGACTGAATTTGTCTAACATACATGGCAAGCCCTTCCCTTTTAGTAAAACCCTAGGAGAAAATAGAAAGGCAGGGTCTGAGCATGACTGGCCCTTAACTTTGGACTCTCACATGAGGTCTGAGCATGCTGAGTGCTCCCCAGCCCAGTCCAGTCACATATATTTTGGGTTTCAATCTTGCAAGCACCATGTAAGTGTTAAAATCTACCTACACGAGGAATGTGGGCCAAAAGCAAGCCCATCATCGTGTACCCATAAGCTTGTCTGTAAACCTTTCCTCCAATTCAAAACACAAATATGGGCTTCTCTTGTTCTGTGGTGCCTCCTCCACCAGTGGTGGACAGCCTTGCTACCATTTATGCATTTGTGTGCTGTTAACAAGCTACTCAGTCAACAGCAACATCCAAACAGAACAGGAAAGCTATTATGCTGTGTTGTGTTGGAAATTTCTTTCATCTCCAGGGACCTTGCCTCCTTACATATTTTGCTGTTCTAAAAATTACTTTGTCCTATTTCTATAACTTGAAAGAGCGTTTTTGGCAAACAATACCCAGAAAGGGAAAATTGAACATACCTGAGAACACAAAAAATACAAAAAAGCACATGCAGAAGAGAAAAAGAGGGCAATGTATTACATTAGATGAAGCCTAATAGCTTGAACTTCAGATTCAGCAAGGTCTAATAGTGAGGAACATTTGGTCAAAACTCCCCTAATAAATTTATAATTAACCAGCAGAAAGCAATGCTCCAGTCAGATTTCTATTCTGCACTGAAATTAGGTAACAGCCCAATAATCAGTCCTTGAAATAGTGTTCTATAAATGCAAGAGCAAGAGGTTGCAAAAATTCATGCCTTACCTTTGGGATTAAAATGCTTATTTGTCTCAATTCCTTGTAATTTATGTAACAGAATATGTCTTATTGGAAAAGCAGCGAATTATAACACCATACTTATTTTTCCTGAAGAGCTCTACTATACATATTTTAGTAGAAGCTGTGTATTTATTATGTGGAAACTTCCACTACTAGTGAGATACTGATCAACTTACTAAAACATATCACTGAGAAAAAAATACTCTTAGACAAAAAAGCACAAAACCAAAGTTTTAAGGACACACTGGTTGCTATGGTGTTGAACACAGACTCGACTGCCTGATGCTAGCCTGAGAAATAATATGAATCCTTATTTTCTACCATTGATTATTGACCATGTTTCTGCATAGAGTGGAAACAGATAGTGGTTGGCTGGGTTTTACATAATAATAAACTTCCACAGGTACCATGTTTGGTTAGAGCTATCTAGCAAAAATATGCAAAAAAAGAAATATAATTGCATTATGTTCCTTGAGTGATTTGAATACTACTCAAAACTAGGATCTATTTTGATAAACATTGAGGATAATAAATGATTGACACTAGCTTTATATGTTTTTTATGAGTGAAGAGTGAAAATTACCAAATTAAAATATTCTACTTGGGCTTTCACTAGAAGGTGTGAAAAACTAACAGTGTATGCCGATAATCTATCTTCTTTTTTATTGGCTTGAAACATGAATAATGAATCTTCTCATTATTATACTGAAGATTTAGTCTCTTAACATCTTACATTTCTTTGAACAAGTGAAGCGTTGTGTAAGAAGTATTATTATTTGTATTATTTTCTGCTTCCAGATAGAGCATTTTCAGTGTGAAGCTTATTTTTTTTTAAAAGGAAAGATAAAAATATAAGGCATAAGTTCTCTGCTTAAGAATGGTTTACTGTCATTTTGTTGTAACTTTCCCCATTAACAGTATGATTTTATATCATTATAATTAAAACTATATAATCACAGTGCACACCCAAAATAAGTGTCATTGTATGAGAAGAACAGTATCCATAATTACAACATCAGACTGATTTCTAAAATATAGTGACACTGTAGAGTCCTTTAAAGATGTGACCAGGAACTAAGCACATCTTTAAATGTAAGTATTTTCTTAAATGTTCAGCTGAACAAAGACCAGAAGACACATCACTTTGCCAAACTTTGCCTAAAAATAGCTACAGAAATTAGTACTTCCATAGCTATGTCAGAGACACCAACAAGCGATCATCGTGAATCAAAACAACCTTTTTTTTCACGTGTAGCTGCTCTGGACTGAGTCACAGTAGCAAGGGAGGCCAGAGAAGCCTGAACACCTCGGCAGCACATCATGTCCACCCTAATAGCAGAAAAAGGGTTGCAGTTGCCAAGTCTGTCTTCAGGAGGATGAGGAATACTTTTATAAAATTTCAGTCGGTTCCAAGAGGACAACTGCTGAGATTAAAAGTTTTGCAATATAGCACATATATTTTCATACCAGATTGTAATATAGTCTTCATTACCTTTTACTATGTAGGCTCGGTTGAACTCTGTACCTTGTCAAGGTATCTTTAAAATCTCACTAGTCAACACCTAATCATTGGCAGCACTGGGCATTTTTCAGCTCATGGCAACAGCTGTTGCAAAAGCTCACTTTCCATTGAAATTGGGCTCCAAATAAACTTTGATAATTTATTTCGGCTACTTTATTTTCAACAGAAGTATGTTACTTATAATCCAGTTTTTTTCAGAAGTGAGATGCATTTTATATGCTTCTACTTTGGATTATTTTGCATTTGCAAAGAGCCATATTTTCCCAAGGTTAGAATCAGGTTGATAAGAATGACTTTGAAAGTCATAGCACAGGAACAAGATTTAGGCATTTATATCCAAAATCTGATCTTAATAAGTGCCCTTTTCAAGGACCATCGTGTTCATATACAGAACCTTGGTCTTGCTTGTAAAGATGAGTAAAAGACTGATGTCTGGGAATGGTCCAAAGGATTTTTATCAGGGCATTATTTAGCATTTTGTAATTTATCTCACCCCTGAACTCACTCAGAAACAATGATTTTGTTAACACTACTCTAAGGAACTCAACTTAGTAGGCATCCCCAGGACATCTGTAACATAAACCTGTAACATCCCAGAACATCTGTAACTTCCCATTATGTGGGATACCCACTCCTAACATGATGCAGGAGTGCACACCCTAGATTCCTTGATCAAATTTCAAAATCTAGGTTTAGTTCTTCCCTCTGTCTCAGGCAAGTCAATACCCATGCATTAAACCATCCATTCATGGCTATAACTTTCTAACTGTTTCATTGAGTCTGACTATGTGCAGAAAATAAATTCAGTCAGCTGAAGAAAAAAATTTCTGCAGACCAATGGTCACAGCACTCAGAGTGACAAGATCTGAAGCAGTTCCCCTCCAAGGTCAGCTCTTGTATTTCTTAGTTATTGAATAAAATGCCATTTCAGTCCTTAGGACAGGAACTAGAACACAGTCTTCTCCTCTGAGATGCCTGGCTCTCCCTTGCAGTACAAGGAAAGCATAACCATCTATCACAAAATTATTGACATCAATTGAGGAGCAAGGTGCACACAGGTTCAGAAAGGTACATGGTGATGCTTATATTATTTTTTGACGCTAACCCTTGCTCAGCACTTTCTGCAAATCAAGCTTCCTTAAAGGAATTTTCTGTTTGGCAGCTAAAAGATGAGAGCACCAGAAATCACTTATTGAAAACTATAGCCTTATTTTATTAAACAATTATCTCCTACTCCCTCAAGGCATATGGGTAGTAGATAATCAGATAAGTGCAATCTCACTAATAATAAAATAGATCTAAACCATTTAAGCCAACATTAAACACTGCAGAACTAGTACGAGCATGTTTTCTGCTCAGCAGTTCTGCAGCTAAATAAGCAAAGTCTTGCTCTCTGGTGACAGTGGGTTATTCCCAATTATCATATCAGCTGACATCAGCATTGAACTGATGGCCTGTTTTCACAGTCAATACGGAATTTGCCTTTTTTTTTTTTTTTAAATAAAACACAGGTAAAACTTCTGCCTTTTCTGCCTAACCCTGAACAACTAAAGCCAGACGTCTCATAATTCATGCAAGAAATTACTGCTGTTGATTTTGAAAGATAACAGTATAGATGTAGTTTGATGGATCACTGGCAAGTGATTTAATTTTGTGTGTGTGTATATTAATACTTATGTTAGACCTGTTCTGTTCAAAGAGGTTATTGTACAGATTTAGGCTTCTGCTGTTCAAATAAAATATTGGGGAAAAGGTGAGCCATCTAAACTCAACATTCAGATCTCCATTACGGTGCATTTCAAGCACCCTGAAGAATTTCTTTGCCATTTCATTCTCTTCCTTTTCATAATTTATTTTGCTCTTCTACATGATTGTGTTAATAGATAAAGAATATAGCATTATATGCACAACTACCAACTGGTCACACACAACACAGAAAATGAGAAATGTGACAATGAAAAATACAATTTGAAAAATCTTTACACCAGAAGACCAAATAAACTTACTATGCTATACTGGCATGCACATTTTCTGTTGAATCCTGTATCTTACTGTGAGGCTGATCTGATCTATTTCTTCTAAAAAGTCACTGATTAATGTAATAAATAATTGCTTTTTATAGGATTTTAAGTCTGTTACAGTATATATCAGCACATTTTTTAAAAATGCTACTCCTGTAACACTGAAGTCTAAAATACCTTGCCAAGCCTACTCTGAGTTCATCCCACAGACATCTATCATACCATATTCTCCATAACTTTGTACATCTACGATGAGATTTCCAAACTTCCCTGACAATGCAGAGTCTCAGATTCATATAGCTTTTGGGTGCCTAAATAATCAATTAGATCCTTAATGGGATTTTCAAAAGTGACAATGTGCCCACTCCAAAAGATTTTCAATCAACCCTTCAGGCACTTTTAAAAATCCAACTCTTCCTGCATATTAAATGAAGTGAGCCCACGCTCTAACATCTGCTTATGAGAGACCTTTGTTATGTGACTTTACCAGAATTAGGCAGAAGCTGACGAGCAGAAGACTTGTCTCACTAAAGAACAAGAAGTGATTCTCTCAGGCTTCTGTTTGCTAAGAGTTGATGTTAAACTGCATGAAGGATTACCTAGGTTTTCACTGTTTCTGAAACAAAATTCTTGCCTTTCTTCCAAAAAAAAATCAACTGTGGTAAAACTAGTGACAAAAGGGAAAACCTGAAACAAGAACTATATAGGATAGCAGCAGAAAAAAAAATCTAGAGAAGTCAACTACATCCACACAGTTTTTATAAAACTGTCTTAATTCAGTGATCAGCCCTCAAAAAAACCCTCAAAAAACCAACCCCCAGAAGAAACAAAAATACTCTCCACCATTAATTTACCTCAGGATCCATTTGCTGGTCTAGACTTACAGGGATGAAATTCCATATAGGATAGAGAAAGCAGTACCAGAACTTTATAATTTATTTTCACCAGCCTCTTAATTTATTTTTTTTATATGAGATTAGACTGACATCTCTAAGGGACTCCTGCAAGCTGTGTTCCCTGAAAGTGGCATACAAATGCATAAGGCACCAAAACTATATGCACACCATGAATGACTCTACTAGAAGCTGTCTTACCATTTTCTGCTACATAAAGGAAAATGCCTTTATCAAAAAAGTTAGATAAAGAAAAACCTACAGTCTCAAATTCAAAAATGCAATGGCAAGTGAATGTTAGTGGCCCCTTCTTATTTATTACTATATTTTATACTACATTGTAAACCAGGAACTTTAGTCCTCATTTTTCAAATAAAAAACTATTTTATTAAAACAAAAAAAAAGAACAGTCAGTTGCAATAGTGCAGAGAACCGTGACAGCCTGGGCCAGTTCTCTGGTATTGTAAATTAGTATGCAGTTACACAGAATATTAATGGATGGGTTTAAATTACAGAATGCAGACTCACTGCATAAAAAGCAGTGTTACTCTTGTCATATGTTAGTTTATTTTCCTCCATATTTTAAATTTACTGAAATTCCTTTAGACCTATTAAATGAGCAAATCCTTTTTGAAAACAGTACGACATGGCTGAAATGCAATAAATATAAGCACTTTAATATTTAAGTGAGGAAAATTAATTTCAGTGTGTTTTCAAATTGGTTTTCTTCAGTGCAGTTTCTTTATTTGTCCAAACAAAATGGATTTGAGTGGGTGGCAGCTTTAAGGAGATGTGCAGCACTATTCAGTGGCTTTGTGAACTTGGGAAGATATGAATAATGGATTTGCTGTGCTCTTAAGACACGGAGCCACAGCAAAAACAATATCATTCTAGCTTCTCTAATAAGCAGCTGCTGGAGTAAGGAATAAAAAGTCTGGCTTACTGATTTAAGCTACAGGTGCTAGCATTTTTGTTCAGATCATTGTAGCAAACTATGGGACTGGTCCTATGTTTTCAGCAGGAAAACTACTCAAACACAGAGTGTAAAGGGCTAAATTCCCAAGGCTACCTTGCACCAATCTGATTTGCTGCCTTCTTATGTGCCCATTTTTATATTGTACAGCACCCCACACCCCCCAAACAGAGCTGGAAAAGGGCTGTATTTCCCTCTGTCAACAACTGGAGGAAAAGGTTAACTTGAAACACATGCACAAAATAATAAAAGCACTGGTTTAGTTTCCTCCTTTTATAGATCTGAATATATATCCCCCTTCTCAAGGAGAGAGAGTCCTTTGCTTTATTTAGTAATTAATTCAAAATACTTAAATTTCATCAGCAAGTAACTCGTAAGCACAAATGGAAACAACATCCAACTGTTTTCAGTATAGACAGATTTGACCAAAATTAATTTGAGAAATGTACCTCTCTTGGTCCTTTTGATAAGAATCTGGCCTCAGTCTGATAGAAAATCAGAACAGTTCGGGACATCTAATCCATTCCGAACAGTGTGAATGCTTTCAATGCTTGACACCACAGGACTGGAAAACCTAGCAACTTCTCTGAGGACTGGACACTTCAAAATAGGTAGATTCTACCTCCTCCTGATGATGTTGGATGATCTTATCTGCATTTTCTTCCCAAACTTGCAAATGCAAAACCTGTTCACTTTACACACATAGGCACATAAAGTAGTTCCTCATATTAGTATGTCTGAAAGTGTATTGAAGAGAAGCTCAGTAATCAGGATCTCAAATTCTGGTCCCAAAAGCCTAACTGGTGTATCTGATAACCAATAAATAGGTACTTGCCAAGATTTGAATACTGGCATTGTAATTCTAGAAGTTATGACATCTTATCCTGTTGGTAAATATATCTCCAGCAAGTCACTACTAAAGTCTTCAGCTGCACATAGCAAAGCTTAGTTTATACTATAGTTGTACATGCTGAATATGTAATCAAAGTATTGTCAAGCCACAAGTGATAACCTGATAAGGATTACTTTAAAAGGTTGACAGAATTAATTTTTCATCAACACCCAGTGCCAGCTGCTTACTTCACACCTAGTATTGCATACTGCATCCTCAAGCCCTTATTTTCATCTTAATCTTCCAAACACAGTTAGCTCAGACCTATATTACTATGAAACAAACTCTGATATAAAAAAATATATGAAAAGGGCCTTTTAATTGGCAGAACATAACTGCAGAAGATCACATACAGTATTTCTTTTTTTTTTTTCTTAGAACTTCAGAGGAGAGATACAAGTATAACTTCAACTATGTTCACACTGTGCAGCTAACTGGCATGCCCTTTATGCAACAGAAATAGTCCATGACTATTGCTCTGTATTAAATAATATTTTTTTTGACATTTTACTGCATTCTCAATATTAAGACTCCATTATCTACAATTTTTGTTTTGCTGACAGAAATATGTTTGAAAGAGATACTAAAATACAAATAAATTCATTGGGTTTGCATCAACTGGATAATTCCAATACATATTTAATAGGTTTCCCACAGACACACATGCCTTTGCAGGCTCTTAGTTCAGTAAATAAATGCATAAAAATAGTCTTTCAGATGGTGAACTGATTCCTAGCTGGGAAAGATACTGGACAGTCTAAAAAAAAGATTTTTGCATGATTTTGTGTATCAATTCACATCAGAAAAACCTACTCTGAATATTGGAAGTGTAGAAGGGAAATTGCTAACATTGTCTTCTTCATCCTGATCTTTGTCACACTGGCTATGTAAACAGTTCAGAGACTTAACTACTTGTGTCAGGTGGACATAAGATTTGTAGCTTTCACAGTCTACTCTGAAGATTCCAAGATATGTCTCAAAGAAAAATCTGCACAGGGTATCAAAAAAATTGTAGTATATGTATGGGGTGCTACCATTTAGGGAAACTTAAGATTTAGAACAGAAATGAGCCCCAAGATTTTGAAAATGGTCACTGGGAATAGAAACCAATGTTGGGCTGAGAATGATATTCATTCAGATTTTAAGAAGGTAAAAACACAATTCATTGCCTTCCAACTTCAGAATGACCCAAGAGACACTTTTTGTACGTAAGAAGTCATTGTTTAAGGATTATGATGTGACTTGTGTTTGTATTCCAGCTGAGGCTAATCAAAGATGAATGTAGTTTTTACTTTAACAGGATACACATAGTAGACATCTGGAGTTCTAGCAATTGGGAGAGAAAATAATCTGGCAATACAAGATTTTGTGTAAAGTCTGAACCCCAAAAGCATCACACACACGCATCTCTGAAGACTGCCTGGAGCCAAAGGACAAGAATTCAGACAACAGGAATTTATATGTATAAAGGCATCCAGTACAGCAGACTTTCAATGTGAAATCAAATGACCAACTCACCTAATTTAAAACTAGAAGACACGAGCAGCTAAAAATAGTTCCACATGCAGGTGGATATGCCTATCAAAGTAGTGCTGCTTACCAACAGTAAGATATACTCTTGTTCTTCTTAATTCACCGGAGATACAAGCAGGGAAGCAACCTACAATTACTTGCATTGCAGCTAACTGTGATTTGAGGGTAACAGTACTCCACTTTAATATGTATCACAGACTATACTTTTAATATTTGCACTAACTGGTACTGACAGGATATGGTTGTGATGATTGAAATACATCATTTTAATGAACTGGTGTCTTCACTGAATTCTGTAATAATATCTGACAGCTTTCATTGCTGTATGAATTACTCGTGTTGGTACAATTCATTTTTGTTTTGGTTGAGATACTGTAAGACAATATTTCTAGGAAAACAGGTTAGGTAAAGAAAAGACTGCCAGTAATCAGTGAATGTAACATGAGGGAGAAAGAAAACAACTGGATAATAAGCCTGGATACATAGTGAAAAAACTATGCTATGACTTCAAAATGTGCTGAATGTGTGCAGCGCTGATCGTTTGCATTTGAATACCAAAACTGAACGTAGGACAGTGGAAACACCTTGTCAAGATCTGAACAATATTTTGCAGAATCCGTAGTTATAATACCTGCACACTTGCAAATAAGACAAGGAATTCAACTTGCACATTGTCAAAGAGAGAAAAAAACCAACCTGCATACAGTATACACGATCAAAGTGGACTGAGTTTTCTGGACCTGCCAGTTGGTTTGGTTAGGATTTGGTGGAAGGAAGCCTAAGTATTACCTTCATAATTCATCCTGCTCTTGAAGTAGCTGTCAGGGAATCTAGGAGGCATTTTGACAAGTAAGGTAAACCAAGTAGAAAGGTGTCCAACTTATAGAAGATCACATTACTTTAGCAGTTCAAACAAATAAAGCTTCTGCTGTCCAACAAGAATCTCTCAGCCAACTATACACAATTTAGGAAATTTGTGCATCCCTGGGCTGACAGAGGGCAACTGGAACATAAAGAAACCCCAACCACATCTAGTAAGTTTTTTCCAACCCATATGGAATGCTGAAATAATGGGAGCAAGGAAGCTGTTGAGATAAGAAAAGGATACATCCTTTGATGCAAATCAAGTACAACTTTCTCTGCTTTCGTTCCATACAGAAAAAGGAAATCTTATGTAGGTAACTGACTGTAGAGTTCAGACAAGCCTACTAGAAATATTTGCAGAGATGAGAACTCAGACATGTTAGAAAGCAGCTCCATTTGCCACATCCTCGTTTAAAAAGAATAAAGTACTAATTTGATTTTTAACCCTCCCTCCATTAATAAAAAAAAGGTGCTGTACATTTCAAGACTAGTAGCGGAAACCAGAAAGCAAAGCTCTTACATTTGTCTTTTCAATCCTTTAGAAAAAAAATCTCAAAATATTTTTGATATTTAAAAAATAGCCATTTTATCTACTAAGAAATTCAAATATGCTTATGTACAAGCTAAATTTTCACAGACAGTTCCAGTAAAAACCACAGAAAACAATCATTTATCTAGACCTGTAGCCAACAACCACCAATACAAACATTTCGGCAGAAGCTACACAATCCCTGTCGTGTTTAACAGTGTAATTCCACAGAGACAAGTTTCTACTGTGTCCCAAATAGTGATTAGTTTATGTCGCAAAGTGTGAAAGCTGACAGTCTTTGCAATATTGCTAACAGCATATGCTTTTAATTTCTCTAAGTATATGTGTGCTTTGAATATTGCTATGCAACTGCAAACAAGTCCAGCATTGCTTTATCACTGCATCCTAATCATATAAACATATGTTTCTCATGAATCTACATTACTACTGAAAATCCAATTCTGATTTTCTTTCCTCTCCTCCTGTAGGAAAGTTTGAAGATGCTTCATTTTGGCATTTTTTTAATATTGCTAAGGAATGGAAAGTTAGGTTTTTAATGCTGCCTTCAGTAGTAACTCACTTCACCTCTTTGCTTAGTTTCACCAAATGTAAATAATTTTATCACTTGCCCAGTTTAGGCATCCAATGGGAATTAGGTAACTTGTCTGTTTTTTGGACTTGCAAATATGCGACCATATTAAACATGTCTCATTATTAATGCCTGTGTCTTGTACTAACTCTTTAAAGTGATTTAAATAAGTTTACAATATGTAGTTCAAGCTATACTTCTTGATTAAGTTTTGTCCTTCAAGATCCATCTTTTTTAGTATTATGAAGATTAAGCCATATTTTTCCCTTAACTGAACAGCTATGCTTTGATATCATTTTCTCCCTGATAATTCACATCTTCAAATTGATTTTTTCAATTGGCTCTCTGGGAATTCTAACAACCAGGTTTTAGACTTTCTTCGTCCTAAAAAATGTGTTATGGAACTCTAGCATAATTATAAATTTGGAGACCTGGGCATAGGCCTCATTTTGATTTGAGGGATTAATAGCAGGTTGTCTCTCCAGTACTCCTCAGAGGATTCCAAAGGGAATTCTCCTTTATCAAAACGGCAAGCATTTCCTGATGTGCTGTCAGGACAGACATTACAAACTACCCAAAGATGGTCCTTCCACATTTCCTCTGAGTTCTTCTACCTACCTTCTCATTTCCTGGAGGACATTTGTCTTTTCTGAAAATAGATTAGCTTCACTTTTACTGGAATCAATTAAACATGGTATCTGGCCAGAAGAGCTTGTGGCTTCTGTCCCACTGAAAAGCGAGTCAGGTAAGTGTCATCTGAAAAGGGTTATTTTGACAAGGTTACACTCCCTCATTCTGATTCAAAATGTGAATTTTGAAACTAGACAATCTTTATGAGTTTGTTCAAAGGAGATTTCAGAGATTCCTGATACAGATACATTTGGTGTGGCAAAAAATAACTACAAATCTGATAGTAAATATTTCATTTAAAAGCTGTCCATTGCCTAGGGGAAAAGGAAGGAAAAGAAACAGAGTATGATTGTAAAAGATGCCAGAAGTTAGGTTAAACTCTGTGCCATTTCACATTGCTCTGATGGTACAAAGCAACTAGTTTGACTAGCTGACTTAGTTAATGTTGCTTGAATTGCTGAGTTCTTCATTGAGACTAAAGCAAACCAAACAAAAAAACCAAATAAAACCAACCAAAACTATAATAGCAGTTTAAAATCAACTTAATCTCTTGCACTGCATACTGTCAAGATGTGTTAATAATAAAAAATGTGCAGTACCATCATTGCATGGTATCATTCCAAAGAAAGCTATAGTTGATTAGGAGCTTCTAATAAAACAAAATCCATCCCTGATTCATTTCTTTAAAATGTATACTAAACCAAAATTTCCCAAAATTAAAAGGCTTCTTATGAGAAGAAACAAAACTATAATCAGCACTTATCAACTGGAGAAAAGTTATAGCAGAAGCTAAGAAGCTTAATGTAGGCTCAAGAACAAAAGAAAGAATTATTTAAATAAATTAGCAAATAATTTATGTCAAATACATGTGGCACTAGATAAAGAAGTGAAAATTCCCAGTCTTCTTGTAGAAAAGCAAAAGGTGTCAACAATTATTTTTGTGTATATTTGGAAATAAGTAAAAGCATATATTAATACTTTACTAACAAGATACTATATTAGTGGTTGTACAGGTTAATTAACAGTGATCACAATAGATTCCTTACTTAATTTGCACCTGAACAAATGCACCAAAGAATACTCATAATAACTGAGGATTGATGTAAACAATTACACTTTTTAGAATTTTAAAACTAAATTTTGATTATGGGAGAAATGTCAGAGAGCTAGATGAAAGTTACTGTGTTAAATGAAAAGGAAAACAAGTTAAGTGATGGATTAAAAAACAGGAGACAAAACAGCAATGACTCCAATTCACAAACATTTATTCACCCTGAGGTCTGCTGCAGGACAATACAGAATTGCACTTCTCTGTGACCTACTGTCACTGTATTTTGCACTACTGAAAGAAACCAGAGAAAAATGAAGAATTGGTCCAATGATTATATAATGGATAAATTGGAGAAAAACTATTCTGAATGTTCTGACTTTTGTGCAAATAATTTCTCAAGCTTAAAGCATAAATAACAATGTTTGCATTAACATACAGTCTACAGCATATGTTTGCAAAACTAAATAACTGTCTGTGTTTACAGGAGATATATGATGTTCAGTTTGATTTGCATATCAGACATCAGGCTGTAAATCTCTAATGATATTTACAGTTGGATAATTGAAATTAATCCTGTCAAAATTATTTTGACAGTCCTGAATTTATGGCCTGAGAAAATTCTGGAACTGTTTGCCGAGCTATTAACATGGCTGGCTATATATTTTCAATCTGAGTTATGCTGCTGAATAAGAACCTGTTCACAAATTATAAGAACATGGGATAACCTTGAAAATAGCAGATATGCCTGTATTCTGCTGGTCTTGGTTTGAGGAGGGGGAGGGGTGTGTTTATTATTTTTCTAACCATGGCAGGTGCATTAGTTATCTTTCTTCCCTGCTCGCCCTCTCCTCCCCCTGCCCGATGTTATCCCATATTCTTTTTAATTTCCTTTAAAAGCAGCCAATTTTCCCAGCAGAAAGCATCAAGAAGTTCCAACACCAGAATTCATAGATTCCCTCCAATCTTTTAGTAACTTGGATCATGGTTACATCTCAGCATGTATCTGTGTCTTCAGGGAAGAAGAAGGGTGCATAGATTTTTGTTTGTTTATTTTCTGTTTTGTTTTTCGAACTCAGATTGTATCTTTAAATAGAAGGCACATAAGTTGTCAAGGAGAAGAACGTTGTTAACTACAAAGCTACCTCACGTTATCCTCCTGGTAGGAATGTCAGTTGTGGCTAGGTAAGATAGCAGCTTCCAACATACAAAAAAGAAAAATGCTTGTCAATAATATCAATCGAAAAAAAATTCAGCAGTAGTTTCACCTTCTAGTAAAACAAATTTCAAACAATTAGCAGGCTGAATTTTCTTATTGGCAAAGAATTGCATAATTTAATAAAACTGATGGCAATCTACCTATTTAAGAGACATTGCACCTCATAGTCTTTGGAGTCCAATAATGGATTTGATAATTGTGGAAGTTGCACCTTGGGTTGTGGCTAAAAGACAGCAAACAGCCTCTCCAATTTCTTGATACCAAGTTTCCAGCCACAGAGAACACTGTTGTAGGTATTTCAAAAGCTATCTTTATCTATAAAAAAGTATGTTCCTAATACATAAAAGCAGCTTTTTGAAGTCTGGAAATAAAAAGATGACTGCAACCCATTACAGAACTGTATGTATTTATATTTGTAGGATTTATTTACAACATACCTCTTTTAGAAAGGTGGCAGTGATAGCTTTGATATTCATCTTGCTTTCTTTTTCCCTACTACAATATGCTGCTTTCCAGGACCATTCGATTTGAAAGCAGGCATCCATCCAAATATGTAATATTAAGGAAGACAGACAGCTCTCATTTATAAAATGTTAATTCCTTATTAGTGGAAGGAATAAATCACTAGATTATCCAGAATAACTGTGATCACTGATTATTATTCTACCACAAGTACGTTATCTTTTGCTCTGTCCCCTGTTCAGAGCTTGTGTCAACTGGCAAGATAGTTGGAGAGGCAGAAGTCTAAAGATGACAACTAGATAAGCACATATTCTGTGGGGATGGGAAATAAAAAAAATCTTTCCAAGCATAGAAAACCCTTGTGGAAAGCCTGCTCCACCTTTGCATGTTGTTGCACACACCCAGACTATAAAGGAGTCTAAAGGAAGTTACATATTTATGTGGTACCTAGCACACCTGGCTTCATTCATATCAGAGAACTCCAGGCACATAACAAATTTACAAGTGACACTCTGGGAAACATCTAGGACTGGTATTGCCAAACTCAGCCAGTTAGCTTGGCAATTAGTACTGCCAAGCCAAAATATACTGCACATTCTTTTGTATAGCATTACCGTATTTAAGCATCAGCAAATTAACAATCCAGACTGGAAACTACCGGCTTGATGAATCTGTCAATAGCTTTCCCTTATTTCTACATCTTGCCATATATTCTGCACGGGTTACTTTTTTACTTGAATTACTCAACACGGGCATAAGGATCAATTGCAGCTGACTGCTCTGCAAAGTTAGGTCTTCAGGTGGGATGTCTTAAACTTGAAACAGACATGTCTTGTTGTCATCAAATCCCTTTTTACAGGAGCTCTTCAAGAGTATCTAATTTTTCCATGGTACTCGTTTTATACTAAGTGCATACACGACATACACTTCTACAGCACATCTTACAAATTCATCTAAACAGACTAGCTAAACAGAACTCAACTGTCTTTTGGACTTAGGTAATGTTATGTAAATGAACACATGGGCTTTTATTGTGAACAGACTGGAAGTCCACCAGCGAGGTCTCCAAGTGAGGCTTTTTTATTTCATGCTCTGAATACTCCTATTTTAAGCATACTACGCCACATTTTTATGCCGCCTCCTGCTCCCTTTAGCCACTGAGATTTTTGCATGACTTAAGGTTTCAATAATTATATGCTGATAACTAGCCTTTCACATCATGGCTGTGCTCCTTACTCTCTTATTTTCAAATGCAAAATGCACATCAGATACATTGAAGGTAGAAATTAGAGTTGGAAATGAGTGTGAGTGGGAGGCATGGGTTGGTGATGAAGATTTGCTTTGATTCCTCTGACTACAAAAGCTTCCTCAGTAGAGAAGATATTTTAAAGTGTCTAAACAAAACCTTTGTCTATGCAAATTCAAAACCATTCTGATACAAAATTAAAGCTATTCTTAGTTTTATTTCTTAAAGGTCATGAATATGCCATAAAGGATGATCAAAGTATTAAAATCCTACAAGTTGAGAAAAGATGCAACAATACAATAGATTTCTGGTGTTTTAATTTCTAAGCAAAGCACTGACCATTAATTCTTATTGCTGATAGTAATGGTGGAAGCATCATCTGTTATCAGAACTGGCCGACAATTTCTGTTATAAAGCCCACTTCTCAGTTGTCTTGAACTTTGCCAAACTTTAATTGCTTTGCCTGTGATTTTATAAACATTGAATATTTGTTTCAAGCTTTAGTTTTAAGTAGCTGCTCACAGCCAAAATAATTTGGAATAATCCTTTAAAGGGTATGTTGCTTATCCCATTTTGAAAACAATGTTTTTATTGTTTTGTAATGTTTCCTCAATTCACAATTTGAAAGCAAGACTGAAAATCTGATACTGACAGAGTTTTAATTAGCTCTCAAAAAAAACTGGCTGAATGACAACTTTTTGAAAAATTTCAACTCATACATGCTTATCAGAGAAGTATTTTACAACAAACCCCTCAACACTCCCGCTTCACCAAACACACTCCTAAAATAGGTCTCTAGGTCTCAAGAGCAGGACTTGGTGCAGTTGCACCAGACTGGGAGTGATCTAGGCAAAAGGAATGAAAGAAAGTCTCCCTTGCTTTTTCAGTGAAGCTTCTTTCCCTGCAGTGGCCAACAAGCTTTCAAGAGCATTTCATCTCATTCAAATGCAAAGGAAGAAAAAGTAGGAGGCAACTGAAAAATCCATTAGGACTGGATAATAAAGAACTAGGGAAAACATGAGACTGGACACTTGTCTGTGGACTGATGACATTCAGTTGTTAAATATCAGACCTAGTACAGTACAGTGGTGTCAGTAACACTACTCTTAAGTCTTTCAGGAGTCTAGAAGGAACAGTTTGGGAAAAAAAATAATCCATTTGTCCTGGTTTCAGCTGGGAAAAGTTAAGTGTCTTCCTAGTAGCTGGTACAGTGCTTTGTTTTGAGTTCAGTATGAGAAGAATGTTGATAACACTCTGATGTTTTCAGTTGCTGCTGGATAGTGTTTAGACTAAGTCAAGGATTTTTCAGCTTCTCATGCCCAGCCAGTGAGAAGGCTGGAGGGGCACAAGAAGTT
>JANZLQ010000001.1:13813881-13862264 GCA_026212715.1 Elanus axillaris
ACGAGTTTTTTCCGATTTTCTCCCCCATCCCACCTGGGGGGGGGAAGGGGTGAGCAGCTGCGTGGTCTTAGTTGCTCACTGGCGTTAAACCACGACACCATTCCATTCCTTTAAGGTGTAAATTAATCAAAATATGTCACCTCAAATATAACTGAAGAAAGTTGAGGAACTAATAATTAAATGGTAAGCAGGAATATACTAATATTCTAGAAGAACCTTTGCCTGGATAATAAAGAAAATTAAGAGGTATACATTGATTTATTAATCAGGAGTCACCTTGCCAAAACATATATAATGAATAAAATAAATTTCCACTTGTCCAACCTTAAAGTGTGTTGTATACTCATGAGCTAGAAATACTACATAGAAAACTTACTTAAGTTTTTGTTGTTACATAAACTACTTATTGCAGCTCCACAAAGCTCTGACCTTAAAAAAGAACCAACACCACAGAATAACATGCCAAATAAAAGCAAATAATTCAAAATAGTGCCAAAAAAAAAAAAAGTCCTTGCCAGCTCCCTATTTAGTAAAGCCTTTATCTAGTGAATCACCCGAAAACCTGTTTTTTTCACCAATCCCTTTAATTTATCTATGTTCTTAAAGTGAAGTCTGCAAATCGATGCTAGGCATCTCTCTTTCACTGGGCTAAAACATAAACCAGTGGTTATTAAGTAAAGCTATTAACCAGCTAATAAAGAATCTCTAGTCACTCCATACCTGTTAACATCCCATATTTTACTTGTGTTGTCCATGGAGGCAGAAGCCACAAAATCACCACATGAATGCCATGAGCAGTCCCATACAGCGTGGGCATGTCCTTATAAAGTCAGAATGCATCCATGTTTTGAACAGTCCCATATCCGCACTGTGGTATCCCCACTTGAAGTGACCAGCTGGGTGCCACTGTTACAAGGAATAAAAACACAGTAGTTTTTAGCAAGGATATTGGTGAAGATTTTTCAAAGTACACAGCAAAATAATTTAACTATGCTTAGAAAGACAGGTTAAGTATCAATTGTTGATTTTACATTAAAATACATATGAACAAAAATTATGTTTGAAAACATATTTTTACTTTACACAGTTTTCTGACACATCATAGATCAAGCGGTCATGTATTAAATATGCTATCAAAAGAAAAGAAAAGGAAATATGAAGTAGCTATCTTCCATGGGAAAGTAACTATGGGATCCAAAAATTACATTCTTACTTTCTGTAGTCTATTTATGAGTTTATCAGTAAAATAACTTAAGCCCAGAGAACTGCTTTCAAAATGGAATAAAACAGCTTCAGGGAAGAATATTTTCTTATTTCCCAAAACCATATCATTTTCTACATATAAATTATTATTTAAGCATCACAATTTTGTCTCTTCTGACTCAGTATAAACACTTTAACACATTCACTATCTCTGGGGGTCACTGATATGCTATAGAAATGAAAAATACAGAGTTCAACCCAGATTTTTTGGCCAAATCTTCAGAAATAAACTAGTACAGTTCTATTTCATTTAAGCATGGACATACAGCTTCAGACTAAATGTCCATCTCGTTAGTACCATGTTATACAACAACTAGTAGGGGATTGTTAATAAAAAGAAAATAAGAAGTAGGTAGAGTGATTCTCCTACTAAACTCTCCCAGAAATAGCCTGTGGCTCAGGATTTCTTTGAGACAGAAGCTTTGTGCTTAATAAGCATCCATGGAGATTTTTTTCCACGACTAAGTAATTTTTTAATATATGCAAAGCTTTGGCACCCACAATCTCTTTTGTTAATGAACTCCAAAATTCAATTATGTATTGTGTGAAAAACTATTTTGGGGTCTTAAAAACCTTACTTAATTTCATTTGATGCTTCTAATTCTAATACTGTGGTTGAAAGTAAACACCAAATACACATTTACTATCTGTAAACCAATTGTGATATTACAGGGCCCTATCACATTTTAGCCACAAAGCTGAAGACTCCTACTCTATTGACTCATTCCTCATTCATCTCTTTGACCACATTTACCATCTTTCTCAGCGCCTTTTGAGCTGAAACTGAAGAAACAGGTACCCAAGGAAGGTATACAATAGCACAGTAGTGTTTTCTGGTTTATTCTGTATTCCTTTAATTTGATTAGCATTTTTTGCATTATTACACAGAAATTCTCAGAAAACTGACCACAGTGGCTCCAAGATTTATTTTCTGAGTACTAATAACTAGTTTAGGCCAGTTCCTATCTACATACAGTTAGGACCATTTTTTTCTTATGTGCATTATTTTACATTCATCTGCATTGCCTTTCATCTACCACTTTACCTTCGAGTCAACTGTTGCGACTGAAATTCTTTTCCTGCAATTTTTCACATGCAAGCTTCATTTTTACTGCCCTGGCTAATTAGCAAACTCATCCACTTCATTCTCTTCCCCAATTTCCAAGATCATCTCAATAACTTGGGTCCCAGCACAGATCCCCTGTGGGACTCAATAATTTCTCCATTCTGAAAGTGACATTTTATTCCTATCCTTTCACCAGTTTTTAAACTCACAGGATAAATTTCTGGTTTATTCAGGACAGTTTTGCTTCTTTGAGAGTTTTTGTCAAATGACCTTAAGAAGCATTTACTGAAAATCCAAGTATACTGAATTTACGAATCTCCCTTGATCAAATGCTCAGCAAGCCCTTCAGAGAACTCTAACAGATTTTGGACACTTAATTTTCAAAGACATGCTAACCCCTCCCAATGCTTCACTATAACAAATGTATCCATGTGTCCTGTAATTTTGCTTCTTAATGTCATTTCTATGAGTCTTCCCATTATAAAACTTAGATTAACTGATCTACAGCCCTTTCATCCTAAACTCTTCTAAAATATTGGAAAAAAAGTTAATGCAGCCCTCCCAAATTATATCAGGAATAATGGAGGTTTTCTACTGTGCTTACTAAAAACCCCAGGAAAAACGTTTGGGGATAATACACAAAAATACAGGCCAAAAATATTTTAACCTTGGGTTTTCAGACCAACTTCTGCTGTTATCTCAACAACATCAAAAAGATCTTCTTGCCTTTAGGAACCAATAAACTCTGCTTTTATTTGAATAATGAAAAATGTGCTATCACAGGCAATAGAAATCCTTCTTCCAAATCTCTGGATATAAAACTGTGGGAACTGAAAACAGCTCAAGGGTTGACCCTAAGCACTACTGTAAAACTTCATCCTAAGAATATACTCAGAGATACTTACTTCACTGTTGCAGAAGAAAAAAAAAAATGTGGGAGGGGTGGTGTCAAACTTTTTCTTTTATATTCTTCCTTTCCTCCTTTCCCAATAGATGGCCACCAGATTGTTCTATAAAAGTACCTACTAAGACAGCTTGAAATATGTGCATCATTTACCTGATAGATCTTAAGGGGGAACTTGCCATTATGAAATATCACCTACCTAAACTTTTGACTATTTTTAACACTTACAGTTTAGATTGCTATTTTTTATGAAAATATCATTATAATCCTCATTAAGGCAGTTACACCCCCATGCCTAAGACAAAGTTTTGAGAGATTAATCTCTCAAAAATTTTAACATTGCACAGGAATAATTCTGAAGCTTTTTTCACACATACCATAGCATAAAGAATTGAAGCCTGAGTAAGGGTTCGGAGGAGACCCTAATTTTGTCAAGCTGCTAGGAATAAATGTGCTTTTATTAATGAAACACTTGTACTTTTAATAAATCAAGCTAGATCTCACTTCTGGAGACAGATAAAATTAGTGAAATGACAAATTATCATACCCCTTATACATTTATGAAATAAGAGCTATTTTAAAACAAATTCAGAAGCAGGTATAAAGTGGGACTGATGAAATCTATAATTGATTCAGAGGGTAGTATGCACTGGCACTGCGGTGAATCACAAAAAGAGATTTATTGCTTATGCATTTTTTAATATATAATCCCCCAAATGCTACATGAAGAACTGGTTCCTTGGGCTGAATTTTAAGAATACACCATCCAGGCAGTGATGAAAATCTTTCAGAAAACAGATATGAGCAGGGAGGTAGTTCAAATGGATTCAATTTGACAATCTGTGGCAGGGGAAAGAGTTACAAATGAGGTTTAGCACTCCTTACAGATCAAAGGAGAAAAAAATGGAGACTGAAAACAAAAGCGTAGCTTATGCAGGAAAAAATTTGAGGGACAGGCTGACAGTGGAAGTAAGGGCAAAATTACTCAGGAACAGAGGGACTCAATGCGGTCGCCTGCAACACAAGCTCCCTAATGTTTCCTGGGCATAAAAAAAGCACCACTTCATTAAAGAAAGGGGAATTGCATTAGTTGAGGATCTCTAGTTACACATGTACAAACTTAACGTCAGCATTTCTGGGAAGCACAAACTGCTGCTTTATAGGAATGACGTTTGTCAGAGCTGTTTCAGCACTGGGCCTGCACTTTGTGGTCATGAAATCTTTGCCACACACTAGTATTCAAACCAGACACACATATAATGAAAAAAAAAAAGTGCTATGTCAAGCCAAGTCAGGCACCTAAATCAAAATGCTGCTCTTAGAAAAAAACTCCTATCTACTTAATAGCTGATCAACAATGACATACTTTTTCTGATTTGCAACATTTCTTGGACCTGGGAGATAAAAGAAACACCCCAAATTCTGAGGCATTTTTTTGTTACCCATAGCTGCAATAATTTTTTTACTGCACTATTGTTCTATATGTATGATATAAGATTATCTGGGGAGAAAAAATATATCAGGAAAAGCAGATGTTTTAAATGATTTAGGCTGTCAGTTTAACAGTCTGTGATACCCACAGAGTCCTCTACTATATGACTGATTTTCAGACAAAATGAATACTGATTTTTATATTAAAAACATATGGAAATATGGCAGTAGATGCTCAGCCTTAATTATGAGCAGCTATATACAAAATCTCCATTTGAATTTAAGATTGATCACTAACAGAGAAAGCTCCAAGTAATCCTGTGCAGTGTGTATATCTTTAATTCAGAGGATAATAAAACACTAATTCTCTCTTACCAAACAAATCAAAGAACCAGACAATACATTAGCAGACAAAAGCAATGTAAATCCTACCTTTTTCTGCCACTTGGAACGCATTCACATACATGCAAATAACTTTGTCAGCTTTTAGAAATTTAGTGCTAGTAATTTTTTTAAAGAAAGTAGTAGCACGTTTTTGTACAGTACTCTATGAAACCCATCAGTTGGGTTTTTATGGACTTGCTTAGTGTGTTTTGGGGGCTTTCTGTTTAGACCTTCTAGCAGACCAAAGCACTATAAGAGATGAAATATATCTGTATAGTTTAGAATAAAGTATTTATGTAGAAAAAACTTTCAAAAGTTCTAGGCAATGGAGAGTCTATGACACCCATAACCCCTCCATTGTCTCTATGGATACACCTTTTTTCTTAATACTAAATACACATACAGTTCTGCCTTTCCACTGATTTCAGATATTCCTAATTGACACTGTAAACCTGCCCTTCCAGAAACAATTAGTGTGGAAAAAAACCTTGGGAAATGTTAATTCCATGTTCCACAAAAGCACATGGAGCATTAACTTCTCAAGCCTTAACAAATCCTTCCTCCCTCATATTCTAAACACACGCCTTTCCTTTCATTATACATTCCTCCTTCTTCCAGCTTCACTGTTCTCACTACAAGGTGCCTCTCCATTTATAGTTACTGAGTTGTAGACATATCAATAATTAAAGGTCATATTCAGCAACAACATGAGCCTTTGGCACCGAGTTACTCTACAACATTTCAGGTGACTGATTACCTTCCTGCAATACCAGTCAAATGAAGGCAATAGGTACACTAACAGCATTGCCCTGTAAATATATCAAACATAATATAAACAGTCAAAGCAGCTTCAAATATTGCACCTCATTCAAATGTTTCTGGATGATGGACTTGGATCTGAACCTAAGCTACTCCAGTGGGATTACTCAGGTTACCTCTGAAGATGCTGTGAAATATAGAGCTAGCAAACTATTCTGCTTCACAACATCAGCTGCCAAGCGGGACCACAGATCCCATCCTTCAAAATTTACAAGGACTGTCATTTGGCATCAGCCAAAAAAAAAAAAAAAAAAAAGATAAACCCATTTGTATCATTAGATCTAGCTGCCTAGGGCTTCTCTTTCACCCTCTCATATCAAGGACTGGAGCAATACCTCTTCATAACCACTAAGCATTATTGGTCAGCTTTATTCTGAGTACTGGCGGAGAGAGAGAACATCTTGCTCTACAGTTTATTTCATAAATAATAGTAAGGTAATAGTAATAATAGTAAGAACTTCTCTGTCCAACATATCTCATCTTAAGAGTTAATCACAGGAATATTACTTTTAGCAGTTGCCAGGGACAGTACTGTGAACCAGACAACAATTTTGTTACTCTGTTCTACATGCCATTAAGTGAATGTAGCAACATCTGTGGTGCTAGCACTTGTATGTATTATTTATGTAGTGCTGTGGATATGCCCGGTGTTCTGCAGACAAACTAAGATACAGCTCCTTTCCTGAGACAATTACAGTCTAAATCAAAAGGCGGTGAGCAAAGCCTTACACACAGAGCTGTCAAGCAATGGTTCTCAAGGCAACATATTAAACCAAACACAACTTGTGAATTTTTGTGTCCTAGAAGAGCTGCAGCAACAGGTAGCATCTGACTGGAACTCAACTGTACAACATAAGCATCAGCAACTCAACAACACATTTTAAACATACAGTCTAAACCATTACAACATTAACAGGCTTTTACCATGGCAATTAAAAAACACTTTAAAATCAATATTCCAATTGTTTAACTGGAAAAATGTCTCTCTCATTTAACTGTATTCATGCAATTATTCTAAAGCAAAATTCTAAAAGCTCTTCTACTATTTGCAATATCAGCACAGGTAGACCCTAATCACAGCAAAGCCCAAGGGAAGAACTGCAAATACTTTTGGAGATTACTTTAATTTTGCTGACATTTTATGCTAGGCCAAAGAGGAAAGAAAAAGAAAGGAAATGTCTAGAAAAACTGAGTTATTCCATGAAAAACAGAACTAATGAAGCCTGGATGCCTATGGAAGTATCTTTTGCCTCTTTGCCCTGTCATCTTAACTGTTGATTAAATAAATATATCAGGAATTGATTGATCCTTTAGACTTCTTCCTTCCAAGTTTTGCCAGCATTAGCCTGCAGGATAAAAGTGACCAGAGAGCATGGGAGAGGGAGTAAGGAACATGTGCAGAAGAAGCAGGGGTGGAGATACATCCTTGTAAGCTTCATTTTCCTTGGAAACAAGGTTAGAAACAGCGATCCAGACAGTTACTCTTAGGAAAGTATGTAGCTACCAATGGGGTCCCCCCTTTGGTTATGAGAGCTCTATTTAAACACTCTCTTTTCCATTTGACACTAAAACCAATGTAAGGGGTGGAAATACCAAACATCAGTTCAGCTGTCCGGCCATCATAACTCTTCTTTATCATCCTACTTTGTTGTGGTGTGTTTCTGTCATAGCCCTTCATTTTCTTCTCACCAGAGAAGGTGAAAATTGGGCTGAATTTAGAAAAGGTTGGGGTCAACATATTATTTTAAAAGTTCTCATAAAATATATTGAAAAGACAACAGTTGGGTTTTTCTCCACACCAGGCAGGAGACTTGCACAGTTCCTCAATAAAGGATGATGTGGATCCAGCTCCTTGTGGGTACAAAGGAAGGTGGGACAAAGTTCTGGAAGAAGAATACATCAAGGATTACATGGAAGCTGCATCTGGCTCAAGAACCCTTGAAAAAAGAAGTAAAGTCCAGGAGGGTATTACTGTGACAAAACCTCACAAATGCCTTTCCTATTCTTATCCATTCCTAGACATCCCCTGGTACTCACTGCTGGGGACAAGATGATGGTCCAGAAGAATTTGGCATGTGCAGCTATCCTGATGTACTCAGTCTGTATTTGAACAAAACACTCAGTAGCAAAGAGTTTGTTTCTAGCAGATTTTGTAACCTTGAAACAGACTTGAGATATAGTTCACTTTTTTTTTTGTTACTGGAACTCTGAGTCACATTAATTATTTACAGTGACATTTCTTATTAAAACCCCTAGGTTTTCTTGATATCTATAGTTCACTTTGGGTGTTGCTTTCATGGACTATGTGTCTAAGACATGTCTTATGTAGTAATAGTAATATGTTTCATCCTTCAGAATAATCTCAAGCCCAATTGTACTTCTGTTTTATTAATAGACATAAAATGTCATTTATACAGAAGGTGAATGCCAGAATACTCAGCAGCAGAAATACAAAAATACCTTTTTTTTTTTCTCATTTATCATCAAAGCTGAGGGAAAAAAAAATTCAAAAATGCAAAATTAATCATAAACTGACATTCTATAAACCAATGAATAAGTTTCAAAGCCAGGAAGTATGGCAGTAACTAGCAGATGGCGGACAGTACATAGGTACATGGCTTTTTGTCTGAGAAGAAAAACGCAACTATCCTGCACAAACTTGTGACACAAGGCTATTGGCTAGAAATCTTCAGAAAACTGTCAATGCATAGTATGCCAAGTGCAAAACTCAAGGTAATTCTTCATTCTACATTACCTAATTGCTAGATCTTTTTATCATATTTCATGCTTATATATTGACCCAAGACAGGATAACTGTTTCCCCCTGCCATTCTACCTGGCTGACATCTGGGTGTGACATCAAGGCGAAAAAAATAGAGCAGGCTTTTGGCATAGCACCACTTATCTAGAAGCAGTGACAAGACAGACACTGGGTATCATAAAAGCAGTAATCTTTTGTTTTAATGAAGTTCACTTTCTTTTTTAAAACTTCCTTGAGGCTACATTACACTTCAAAAGTGACAGCTTCACATCTATGATAATTTAAATATAACATGCTCCTACTAGAAAAGAGCATCCCAGTATAGTATATATGCAGTCTCAGACAACAAGTTTCAACCTAACAAGTCCTCCATATTTTAAAGCATTTTCCCTTTCTGAACTAAGTACTGATGACAAAAGCTGACATATCTAACCACACACACCCAGAGAAATCCTGCTTCGCCTGGTGCCTTTCCCACCTCTCTTACCAGCTTGCCTCTGTCCCAGTGCTCAATTAGTCCTTTATTTCAAGGTTTTGGCCTGCTCTAAACACAGTCTATAGTTCTGCATTCAGGATCATCATGATGATTTTTTTATGTCCACAAGGTAGCAGACTGCTCCAGTTTAGGTTACAATCTATACAGACCAGTCAAGCCTGCTACATTCAAATCCATTAGCTTGCTAAGATTAGCTTGGTACCTTCACAAAAATACTGAGTTTGTTACCATTCACTGCAGGCTAGTCTTTTTAACACATAAAAAATGAGTTAGCTGTCTTTCAATGTCATGTAATTAAAAGTGGTTAAATGAGATTTTAAAATAATTTAGGCACCTGGTAGAAGGCAGTTTTTAGTGCAGTAAAATTGCCTTTCAGGAGGCTTTGGAAGCACACCAGGTAAGGAATAAAAATGAAAAGACAAAACTTAAACTAGTTACAATACTTGAAGATTAGATGTAGCAAAATGCATGTCAGCAGGACAGCAGGTGCTAGACAATGCAGGGCTCTATGTAAGATCTAAAGACCAATGAATAATTAACTTTTGAACAAAAAAAAACCAATTTCTTTTTAATAAGAAAAAAGATGTACCTTCTAAAAGCTTTCTGCCAGCTCATGTCCAGCATCCCTCACCAAAATTCTACACCTATTTACTAAGGGGTAGGAGCATTTGGGCATCCTGTTTGAAGCAGGGAGCTCGTAGGAGCCTAGCCAGTGATATCTCCCAACAGTTATGATGGCTGCTTATGCTGAAGGCAAACATTGGTTCTGGCTCCAGTTGTGCCACCTTGCTTTAAAATACTGCCAAGTAAATTTTCCTCTGTTAACTGCAGGAGAAATAATTATTTTACTTGAAATCAAATATGAGTAAACATTACCAAACTACCATATTTTCTAGAAACAGTATCTATTCTGTACCATTCCAATACTTTCCCTCAAATGCTAATGTAAGTTAAAATCTACCTATACTCTATTCCATTTAAAAAATAAATTAGTGTATTCAGTCTACATAAAATGATGCATAGTACCAATCAATATCCATAACATATATTAAACAGCATGCTATTAATGTGTGATACTTCATCTCAATACCCATCCCATCCAGCACGGGTCATTTTTCCTCCATTGGAGTGACTCCAAAACCTCAAATTTTAATGAAGGGCTGTTGAGGTATGGAAAAATGTAGTTTGGAAGGAGATCAGATACATGAATTCCATGTACAGAACAGATTTATGACCTATATTAACGATGATAATCCTGTGTCACAGTTCTTCTGAAATGCAAAGTTGTGGATCAGTCATTTCAAATCCATTATCATCCCCAAATGGTTGTCCAGTGATGTCTAATCTCAGTCAATAGCCAGTAATGAACCACAGCCATTAATCCCATTTGCATGTTTGTACAAAGCATCATTTTTAAGCTGCATGCATAGATAGTTCAGTGAGTGTATAGAGATTTCACAGCCTGTGGAAAGTCCTGCACTGAGATTTGAACATTTCCCAGGTACCTGGAAGAATATTTGACTCAGACTGTGTAATGATCTTGACAGTGAAGCTCAAGAAAACACACAAGACAGTGGACAGCCAAGTGTTTGTATTTTGGGCAACTGATGATCTTACTGAGCCATGCCCTGGGGATACAACCATAACAAAAGGCAGGGAATTAGTTAATGGAGACAGCAATTGATAACAATTTGAAGTCTGACAGTGGAGGAGGAATGGAAATGTTGAACATGAACAGGTTCCTGGGTTGGTAGCCCAGAAAGCAGCATACCAAAATTAATACAATTTTCTACCCTTTCATAGAAACGCTTTGTATGAAAACTGAACTTTCTTTCATGAAGCCATGCAGTCTAACAGCCAATTGCTCAAGAAAGGTGGAAACCCAAAAAACCCAAAAGCCTCAAACCCAACAACTCTCAAAGCTGATCTAAAGTGTGGACATACATACTGTGGCCTTCTTCCTTTCTGTTCTGCATTCATTTTATATATACACTACTCAAAAGCAAAGAATACAATTAAAACTAGTGCAAACATGGTTCCACATCCTTCAATGGTCAAACAAGTCCCAATGCTCATTCAGCTAGTCAACTCCCCCTGCTACTTGTGCTACTGCAACTGTTTTGTGACAGAAGTTATCCAAATTACTGCAACCACGCAGCTTGAGGGAAAATACATAAATACAGCAAATAAATGACAGTGTCTGGAGTTTGTAGGCAAGACAAATTTTCCTTACTTCAACCATTAAACCTTATCATGTGCTAACAATGATTTTTGAAGTAATTCACAACTGAAATCAGTAACATAAGGTCTAGTCCTTTAAACAAGATTCATGCTAGGTGATCCAACATCTCCAAGGATTGATCCCAAAACATACTGCCAAAGGTTAGGGCAGAAATTCCACATGGTTTACTAAAAAAGCATATTAAATACAAAAGAAACACATTAGGAAATGCTACAAAGATACAATAAAATTAAAGAGTATCCAGGACTAAAACTACCATATTTAAATCCTTGCAAGGATTAATCTTGTATAATTGAGTTAAAGTATCTAATTAAAGGTAATGCATCACCAACCAGTAAGTACTCATCATTCCCACGTCTACTGAACTGTACTGGTTAGATCATTTTTGGCAAGATGAAATAAATGAAGGACACTGATGCTATTGTATGAAAGGGAAGGTCCTGACTTCAACCATGACAAACTGGTAATCAAGTTTTTCCTCCATCTAATTCAGAACACTATTTTTGATCCCAGATAGATCATTGTGACTAGGATGAGGTTTCACATCGTGTTCCAGAGCTACACATTCCCCTTGTTAGCATTATATTAGCAGAAAATTAATCCTGCAGAAAAAATGGAAATGAAGTTTCCTGGCAGTTGAGTTCTCCAAGAGGAGTCACTGTGCACCAGAACTGTCCAAGTCCAGCAACTGGAAGTGAGTGGCTGAATACAGACCGAGGAGGAAAGGTTTAGGATCCTCCCCTTCTGCAGCAGCTAGCCATAGCACTGGCACGGGCATAGCAAAAACCTGCAGCATCGGACAACACAGGGATTTGAACCTCTGCCTAAATACAAGCCAGAAATGTAACCAAATATGTCAGTCCTACTGATAAAAAAGCCCCCTCATCTCTAAATTCTTTTTTAAAAACATCAAAGTGATATTTGTATAAAACCTAAGCCTCCTACCTTGAAAAAGAGTCATTTCAGTGCAATTCAATTTTTGTAAACATTCTAAATATTTGGAGTTTATTTCCAATTCAAATATCTTAGACATTGCCTCAATTGAATTGCCATTCTCTAGTCAACTCTAACACTAATGTTTGTTATTTTAACAGCTACACTTAAGGAAACGCACATTTTAATGATATAACAAACATGGATATCTCTATAGCTACTCTTGCAGCAGACTTTAGGGAAAAAAACAATTGCCTTTATTGCACAGAAGAAAACAATAATGAACCAAGAATGTTAAAGGCATCAAGATTATAATTGCACTCAAAGATACATAACACAAGAGATTCTATTAAAAGAGATGTTTTGATGTGTGTAACAACTCTGAATAGAATGAGTGTGACATGTTGAGCAGAAACACAGGATCAGACCAGCGAAAGTGAGACTAATCCAAGCAAGGAGGCAGCTAACTCTCTGTAATTCCAACTCCCCATCCTCAAACAGGGATGCTGCTGAAGCTAGAAGAAAACCTAAATGATTCTAAATCTGAAGGCACCACAGTGAACAACACCTATTTCTCACAACCTAAATAAATGAATTGAAGATCTGCAAACCCAAATTGCTTCTGGTGACTCCAAGGCAGCAGCTGTACCAGGACTAGCAGAAACTGAAAATCAGGTTGATGTGTAAGAAAAGAAGCCCAAGAACTCCTTGAAGAGCAGACAAATTGCTGCAAAACTTTCACAGAACATATTCATGGCTTCACTGAAGCTGAACTAATAGGTTTAGAAGTATACCATTTTACTGGTACTCTATAAAGAGATTTCAACTGCATATTCCTCCTCACTTTCTCTATCAAAGCATTTATCATATAGAAATTATTTTCTTTCTTTCAAGTAAACACCAGATCTCATTACCCACTCAGCTGATCAGAGTTTCATCTTAATTTCTGAGTCAAAACAATCACATCAAAATAACACTGAATTTGAATAACTGAATAAACTTTTGTCACAAAGAGAATGATTAAAATTCACACCTGTTTTATGAAACAGATAATCATAATGCCTTTTCAACCAATATATTTAGATTGGTTTAATGCTCCCAATATTAAATATGGCTGTCTTCAGGTCTAAAATTCAGATAATGAGTCAATGTAGAATACAAGACAATCATTTAAGAATAATGAGATTATTTCTATGTAAGCAAAGCATTCAGTGTATTTGAAAATTATTTACCTTATAGACAAGCATAAAATTGATATATTATAAAGATAAGATAGCTAAACAATAATTTAAATAATACTATACAAAGACTAGCTATCTTTTTATTCCCATTAGGAGTTAAAATGTATCCAAGGTCAAATACTTCATACTGTGGGCATGAAGAGCAAGGTCATTTTGAAAAAGGCTTTAAAGAGATGTTTCATATTTGTGATGGGGGGGGCAACAAATTAATCAGTAAAAATGGCATTAGTTCATCTAAAAAAAAAAAAGAAAAAAAGATAGAAAATGAACAAGGTAAAGATTAGACAAAAGAAACCACAGAAGCCCTGTAAGAAGTCCATAAGAAATTCCAAGTTTGAATTAATGTTTCATTTGATTAAAATGGAATCTGCTATTATCATATTAAAACTGTTTCAAAAACAAAACTAGAGTGTTGACATGCTAATCCTTTGGCATCCCTTGTCACTTTCTTTCTCAGGGAAAATTCTTTGAAAAATTGTGGCCAAGGATTCAATTCTATTTGAGAGAATGTTTGTGTGCATGCGTATAAGACTGGCCAGATTCTTAACATCTAAGAAGAAAAACACCTTGGCAATTATCTATGGGCTACATAGGTAGTATAGAAATATCATCCAATAAAATATATTACATAATTAAAAATAATGAGTAAAATCAAGGGGTATTTCCTTGTGAGGGGAATGCAATCCTTCCCCAAACTTATCGCTGTAATAGTTAAGAACTTGTTTCAGTAGAAAGTTACAAAATGAGGGTTTTGTGTTATCACAGTTTCCATTTTTCAAGCTTGTGACATTTCTAGCCAGTGACCCATGGGCTGAATCGTTCCCTTCAGCCCCTTGTCCCCTCCTTAGGAGTAAAGCAGCTAATGGGGCTTCACTCAGCACCAGCAGCTGAGTGACTGTGGAGCAGCAACTGCTCCGAGCGGAGCAAACTGGAGGGATGTGCTCCTTCTGGTGTTTCAGCTAGCTAAGTAGGTGGTGGGGATTCAGCATCCTCCAGCAAGCACAAGAGCTGGTCAGGAGTTAATGTCACTGATGTTTCTCTGGGTATTTCTCTAAGTGTTTTGTAAGTCTGAGTAACATCCCTTTGAAGCAGGTTGCCTCCAACTCTTCTTTGCCCTCTTACATACACTTTAGCTGTCTTTCCTAGCATAGTCTTTGCTTTTTGCTGAAAGCAAGCTGCTGCTCAGATAGTCTCAACTCTGGGGAACTCAGGAAAAACATGTAATTTGGTAGCCTGCTGAGAAGCAGGACTATGCTCTTATAAACGTCCTGTGGAACAGGATTTACATTTCAGAAGCCATATTCCTTTCTCCCTTCACCAAGACAATGAGAAATGAAGTTTCTCGCTATGTATCCACACAAAACCCCCTTAACATACAGGAGACAGAAAACACACAGAAACAAAGAAACCAACTACACTTTTCACCATATTTACAACTGCAACTCCTTAGCAATACACAAGAAACAGAAGAGAGAAAAAACAACCTGTGTAAGCATTCTATCATAAATTTCTAAAATGCATGAGACCTTACTTCATTTCAGTTACAATAATGCCTTAAAGGCTATAGCAAAACACTTAAAACACCACCAGACTCGAAACACCTTTTAAGCAGCTCCCACTGTGCAAGAGCTTTTGAAAAATCTGAGCCATGTGTGCAAACCAGCAGAAAAAACCTAACAAGACAACCAACAGAATGGCTATGATATTAAATCTTTGGTCTCCAAAATAATATGTCCAGGTTAATCTTAAATATTGGAAAGGTTTCCTACTATCTATTAGTTTTACACAAAAAACTTGAATCAGTTTTCAATCATTGGTTTTGAAATTCACTGTGTAAAGCCACCTGTGAAACTAACTACAGAGTGGTTTCATCAAAGGGCAGCATTTTATTACAATGTAATTTCTTCCTTTAATTATTTCAGATATACATTTGAATTGCTCAATAGGAGGACTGCTTCTTCTGTGAGCCAGTTTCCTCCCTTTCCTCTCTCCAACTGTCATCAGCATTTCTCTCTCCTGCTGTTTGCTGAATTATTGTAATGGAGATATTATTAGTGAATCGAACTTTGAGTGGTCAATATTTCCACCAACCAAGAAACAGAAGCCAAAGGTAGTTTTTCATTAAAGCATGGCCATTCTGGATGAAAAGTGAAGCCTATTCAGTAACCACACTATGGAACTGCAGACTGTTTGCTTTTCAAAATCAATATAATGATAGACTCTTAAGGTTCCCAATAGAAAAGAAAGAAGTTGCATTTTGTCCTGCAAAGTATTTCTAGTTTAGAATAGCTTTCAAGGACAGCTCTGGTAACTGAAGGATATATTTTAAAGCGATGCAAAGTCCAAACAAATTTCTATAATTCAGGCAGCTACAACTCAACTTCAACATGCATGTGATAGTAACTTTTTTTTTGCCTTCCTATTGATGTGGAAAACTACTTCTTTAGAGCAGAGGTAACATCCTTGCAGAACATTAATGGTCTACTTATTAATGTTTCTAAAGTCTAATGTTTCTAATGTTCCAGATGGCCTGTGGTCTGCCAGTACAACCATCTCAAAGACAGAAGATCAGAAGGACTACGGTAAAGAAGACACCTGATAATCTGGCAACAAAGAAAATCTCCAGAAGTTTGGACACCTGCTGGGTACCCTCACCTGTGTAAGAAAATGCTCCTCAGCATGGCAGGAGTAGCAAAAAAAAACAACATCTGCACAACAAATCAGGATCTAAACATGGAGCAAATTTACAATTACTATCATCCCGTATTTTCCAAAAGTACATTGCAGAACTGATCTCTCCAAAGAAAATTAAATGAAGTACAAACACATTGCTGTTTCTTAAAATAGGTCCTCACCAATAGTTAACACAGCCCTCAAATGATATAAAACATATTATGTATATGTATATGTATATATCCCAAAATCTCACAGAGAATAACCAACAGTTACACGTGCGAGAAGAGATTGGTATGGGTAGAAACATTTTGGCTTGTGGGAGTGGGTGGAAGGGGAAAAATTTTAATCAAATCCATTACCTGCTTATTGATTTCTCTTTGCCAGACTGATCCTGTAGAATACTTATAAAGCCTTTGACATTGAGATGTTTGGCCAAAGATATTGGATTAGACTAAGCAAAAGCTGAGCTTCTCATGTAATCTCTCATATTTCATTTATATGTGATTTATTCCTTTGTCCAGCAGAGGCTTTTTATTGATAAAAATAATGAGATTGAGAATCCCAAAGGAAATCTAATGCCCACCCACTCAAACATGTTTGTGAAGTAAAAAACAGTAGGCTTTGTAGGCCTGAGAGAGAATGATGTTATGTGAAGACTGTTTCCTTGTATAAAAAGTATGAAGCTTGCCAAAGATTTTGAAACAAACAAAGCTACTTTTGAAATTAAAATTTTGCTGTACTTGAAAACACCAAATACGCTGTCAATACTGTATGCTGGGGAACTGACTGAAAGACTTCTGAAATAGCTTTTTCTTTGCAGAATAAATGAATGCAGCTATTTTTCTTTCAACTTCCTGTACTAGCTCAGTTTGATAAAACATCTTAACAAATGTCTAGTCTGCTAAATATGACGTGTTACATAAAGCCCATTAGATGACTGAAAATTCATTGTGCCACTCAAGAGAAGTTTCTAACCACTGTCAAATTTAGTACGTAATTTGGTAACTAAAGACTTCATTGAACTATATGATAATCCAAGATTCTCTAAGAAATTAAATCATTATGCCTTTTCAATACAAATGCCATTCAAAAGTCCAAAGTAAAACGTAGGAGACTACCTTGCATTTCTTTAATAACTATAAATAGTAATAAAAGGATAAATAAAAACTATCTGCTTCTGCAGTGAACCCTGAATTAGGTTTTAAAGTCTCTATTTCAAGGCACAAATCAGAATAATTCTATTCCACTGATAGCCAACAGAGACCTTCGTGATTAACGTTGAGTCTTGCAACTCCTTCTTATATTAATGCTTAAAGTGGAGTGAGCAGCTTTTAAGTCTCAGGCTTATTTAATGTATAATGTGAAATTTAGCATTTATGACTCAAAAACTAGCAGAAAAAGTCTTCTGAAGCTCACTGTTTATGGACCGTTTATTAACAGTAACCTCCAAGATTCTTTCACTGAGAGGACCATAAGTCTGGCTGGCTCAGTGGCCAGATGGAAAGGGTGAATTCTGACATTTTTCTTCCTCCTCCTCCCTGGCTCTCAGGTGTACACAGCAGCTTGTCTGACCAGTCTTAATCCTCATCTGAACATGGAGCTTCTCTTATCAATGACCCCTGTGAAACCGCCTGGGGCAGTGAGGCCCATCCCTCCCTTCTCCATCTGTATCTACAGGCCACGAGTATTGTTACCTACAAAGGCCAGTTTTGCCTTGTTTCAGCTCCTTACTCTCAGGCTGAAAGATGCAATTAATGGTACTGCATAATATAAAGAGTGATTGACCATGGAACCATCGCGGCTTTTTTACCAAGATTTTTGTATACAGAAACCTCTATTGTCCATAATGAATCCAGCAGTTCCCTGAATGGTCAGAATGTGTCTCTGGGATGTATTACACTTGCTGCACATCTGCAGGTTACCTGGGCAGCCTGTGAGCAGCACTCCGGGCTTGTCTGGAAGTAGTTGAAAAACTGGAAGCGTGCTGCAGAGCCATACAGTGCCTACACAGTGAATTATCTGGGAGACCCAGGACCTGCGTAGACAAGTTTGGGCTTGGGCAGTAATCCCATGAAAACACACACAACTCTCTAACGCCACTGGAAAAACAATCTTGAGCAGAACTAACGGGAGGGTACCTGGGCATATCACAGCTGAAACCTTTCCATATTGGAATTTGAATTTTTCCTGATGGAGCAGAATTCTCAGCCTGTTCCTTCCTTGACAGCTCAAAGAACTTCCTTTGGTCCTGAGCAGGTTAGCATGTATGGTGCTACCTTAGCATGACTGTTGACCCAGCCTGGGCAGTGGCTCTAAAGGATGGGTGGTAACAAAACCCAACACTTAAAAATCACTGACTCTAAACCTTTCTTCCTTCCTTCCTGTTGGCAGATTTTTTGAAGAGCACCACAAGTGTATGTGAAGGTTTCTAATTAGAAAGAACCTCCAGTAGCATAGTCAAATCACACAATTTAATGTTAAATTGCAGCTTACGTACAGACAAATGCCACTGTATTTAACTAAAACAAACATTAGCTTGTAGCAACATTTTGTAGATCCTGGAATCACAACTTAAGCAGTAAGTGTTTGATCTGGAAGTCTCCCTAGTTTCACCAAATAACTACAGCATCAGTACTTGAAAGTCAGTAAACAAAATGTCACAATAGAAAATTCCTGTTTCTTCTCATAGAAATAAAAATAAATCTAAGACTGGCATTAGGAATTATTAAAGTATGAAGAGGAATATATTTGATGTCAGTAGAATTTTTTTTAATTATCCTGTTAATTGTGACTAAAGAACCTAGTCACTCAATATGCTATTAAATGTTTTTCATTTGCTGAGGCTTCATGGGACACATACAGTTTCAGTTATTTAAAAAATATTATTTACAACATGTAATGAAAAAGAAAGCAGCCATTAATTTTTAGTGTCAGATTGTCTGTCTGACTCTCTTCATACCCTGGAGATGTTTCTCACTACACAATGATATAGGAGAACTTTATAATTGGCAAGAAGACTGATGTGGATCAATGCATTGGCATCTGCCAGTAATGGGACCCCTCCTCACCAGTTCAGTCTGTAGGGGGCCAAGAGCTGTAGAGGTGGGAGATGAAAAAAGCAGCATGCTTTCTGCCTGTAATGCACCTTGATAGTCAAAGCACTATGGGCTCTCAAGCTACAAAAGCATGTCCACTGTGAAATTCTGAAATTGTACATGTACCTGCCAAGCTGTCAAGTCTGATTTTTGCTCCTCAGTGTTTCCCTCCTCCTCTAAGCACAAGTCCCCTGAGACACAGCGAGCAATGAGCAGTGTCAGATTCTGCCCATTACCTCTGAACAACTGATCATGGCTGGCTTGAAATTCGGCCTGCCTCTCCTTTCTGTGAATGTCTGCCCTCCTGAATTATGCCCCTCTCTCCCATCACTCCTCAGAGGTTTCTCCTCCCTCCATTACTTGATTACTGTTCTGCTGGGCTTTGCAGTCTATTCTTTTTTCACACCAAACCCCATCTCTTGATAGTTTCTTCACAAGTCCAAATGACAACATAATAAAAAAGTTAAAATGATGTAAAAAATACAATCAGGGACTTACCTGAGCAAGAATTCATTTCAATTTCTCAGTTATTCTGACTTAAATTCTGCTCAGGAATTTACTTTTTTAAACCCTAAAAGTTTTTGTATGATGAGGAAAACACTTCCATTCTGACAGAGTCTTACTTCCACAATTTCATATTTATCAGTCACTGCTCTTTATAACTTTGAGAAAATATCACTATCCTGGCCCCTTTCTCTCACTCAGGATTGTCAGCAACATTTTAGACTTAGACTCAAGAAGACACCACAGTGCTCAGTCACCCACAGCACTGCAGATTTAAGTCTGGAAAACTGCCTGAGCATCCAACTGGATTTTCCAAATTGTATCCTGTGTTCCCCACAAAGAGCCTTAAATTTCCAGTAGAGACAGGGCATAGCTACAGTCAAGAGCAACCTTCACAGCTTTTGGCTGCAAACACAAGCTCAGCGTGATTTTGTGCTGCTCAGCTCTACACAGCTGGAAGAGACCTTGGTTTTAGACACAGCTGTTTAGAGCTTTCAGCAGACCAAGCTTTCATAAATGTTTCATTGCTGACTACCTATAACCCCCCAGTCACCCAGGGAGCCTCAAAATCACTGCCTCTCCACAGCCAGCTCTGATGTGCTACAGATTTCCCCTAAAATCTTCTTGTGTGAATTCAAGCCCACCCAGAGTTGCTATTCCCTCCCCAACCAATTCAATCAGTCTTTGTGTCCTCACATCCATCCTCAATATATTTTGCTAATTCCTTCTGTACCCTTCTCTACAAGGCTGTCTTCCTCATCCATCCATGCATAGATTTTCATCAGGGTAACATCACCTTCTTCAGCTTTGAGAGATACAGTCTAGAACTGCTTCTGTTCTTTCAGAACATGGGTTGTTCTTTTAGCCCAACAACTCATCTTTCTCTTGCATCCCCTCACTGGCACCTTCTTCTAGAATATCAAACATTAACTACCTTCATATTCAAGATGCTTGATTCATGAATGTACTTATCCTATCCACCCCCCCCCTCCCCTGCCAATTATTGAGGAGACAAAACCCACCTCCAGTTTTCCAACAGCAACAAAACTTAAAGAAAATCCACACAGTTCAAGGTAACTGCTGTGGTATTTTCTGGTGTAATAAAAAGATTGATAACAGTTTTGATTTCTTTCCTCAGTAACTGTGAGAGTTCAAATAGCAAGAGAAGGAATATAAACAATTCCACTTCTGTCTCAGGAGAACAGGACATTACAAAGGAGTTGACAATTTGAAAATTTTCAGTGCAAGTTTTAAATAGCTTTAGGAACTTACAGTTTGTACTTCTTTTCAATTCAGAAATTTATTGTACTCCACAGACTCAAACAACGTTTGCATGAAAAGGGCTGCAAATGTTTTAGGAGAGTTGACTTGATTAATATTTATGAATATATTAAGGACATTATGTATTATACCAGCACACATGCGGAGCAAGAATACAATATTTTACTGTTCACTGGGATTTTATCGGACATTAACACACACCTCTGCTACGCTGCAGAGCTTGATTTTTTAGCTACCCAGGAAGGTTAGTAATAAAGATAAACAAATCTAGTACATGCCATGAAATATCTTAGTGTAATTAGAGTATGGTTCTTAAAGATGCAGCATTAACATCCTCAGCTTATTCTGGAAACTGGCAGAAGATGCAGATTTTTGTCTGCTATTCCAAACATTGGGGCCACCTAGTATCCACAGGTACACTACACAGCTTTTCTCCAGCTATCCCGATTTTTAACACAAAGCCTGTGTGGATGACTGTGGCAGGAGTCATTTTGACTCCCTCATTCCTTCACACCTATAAAAGAGAAGTTGGAAAATATTCCTGAATTTTTCAATAGTGACAGGAACTTGCAACCACTAATCATCTGCAAAGTACTACTCAGCCAGACCGGAATAAAAATAGTGTTTGTTTTTGAAGTTAGACCAGTTGTCACCTGAGCTTCAAAAAGGAAGGACTGTTATCCTCCCTCCTTCCAGCTGCTGCACGCTGTAGATGACAGGACCTGTTTGAAGTTTTCCTTTTATTTAAAAAGCTTAAGGCAAAATTCGACTCTCAGATCTGCAGAGAGCATCACAACAGAGATGTTCTGCTCTCCCCACACGCACAGAGCTAGTCCACTCCCCTTCATCTGTTGTCCTGGGAGCCAGTGCCATGCAGGAAGGACACATGGGGAACTAAGACCCTTTGTACAGACAGAAGAGCCCTGGGTGCCATACAAAAAATGAAACACCACCAGACTCAGGAGCTTCAGTAAACCACACACTCTCACCTCACTCTACTTTGCTCAGATGTGAAGGAGATGTGGTTTTACTCAAAAATAATTGTGGAATGAAACACACTGTCAGTGAGGGGGAAAAAGACGACTCCTCCATCCAACAACTCTTCAGAAACTCAGTGGCCTCTGCCCCTAAGACTGAATGGCATCGTGATACTTAAGGATATTGTTGTACATCAGTACTGGGAAAGATTCAAATGACAATCCACATCACTATTATGTATTAATCAGCAGGCAAGGTCCAGAGCCTAAAAGTTACCTTTACACTTTTATTGTATACAGGTAAGTTCCTACTACCAACCCACATTCTCCTGGAGAAGCTGAGGATATATAAATGCAACAGCACCTTTAGCTTGAAGATTACAGACCTTCACAGCTACCAATGAGACTTGCAACTTTACCCCTATTTACACAGTGGTAGAACAAAGACAACCATGAGAAAGACCCTTGTTCAAGCAATAGTACACTGTAAACATGTAAAAGTGGATTTCTGGGATTTTGTCATTTGTGTGTGCAGAAGCACCAGGTAAATTCAGATCATAGCTCTACGGTTGTTTCTTCTCAAATTATTAGTACACTCAATGTTAGTGTGTGGATTATTCTGATGCTGTCCAAAGATGATTTGGAAGTGGACTTCTGTGTGTGAGTGTGCACGCACGCATATCCTGTGGCTAGACATAGCATATCTCTTAGACCAGAAGTGGAGATTGTTCTAAACCTGACTTTACAGGTGGACAGAAGAAACATAGAGGAGAAATGATCTAACAGAGGACAAAAAAGAAAGACTAGAGAAGCATGGGAGTTCTACCCAAATTTTTGGATCACAATTTATTAGCCTAGTGCCACAAAAATGTTTTTCTTTTCAACTTTTAGATGAACATAATTTTAAATCTTTAAAAAAGGAACAAAACTAGAGGCTATCTACATTTGATTCCAGAAATATTCTGTGAAGAATATATTTCCATTTTTATTTGATTGTTTTTACTCCCGGAACACCTGAAGTCCCTACTTAAAAAAAAAAAGAAAAAAAAAAGTATGATTAAATGTATTCTGTCACATTATATATATTTTAGCCAGTAACGGAAGACAATATTTTAACAGCCCTGCTTTTGAATCCCTCCAGAGCATTCAGCAGGAGTCAATTTATACTGCAAGAGAATGATGATGTATCTCAACTCATTTTAATTTCAATAATTGAATGAGAAATAGGAAAGCCTATTGAAAGGACTGTATTCTGGTCAAAGACTAATGAGAAAATAGTTTTGAGTCTCTGAGTCAGCGGGCGTCATGGTAACAATGCATTATCGAAATCTGATTAGCATGCCTAGCAGCTTTATAAATGATAATATGCTCTTCTAATTGTATTTTCCTTTCTTTCCCTGTGATGAGTTTTATATTCATAACAGGTAAGAGGTAAGGCAGCATTCTGTTTATCTGCAAGTTAGACTTAGGATGTCCAGCACGCTCACAAACTCTGTGCAACCTGTCATTCAGTAACGGAAAAATTTTCCTACCATCTTAAAATAAGAAGCTGAGCCTTCAATTTCTTTCCTATATTATATGTAATTATTTAAGTAAAATATTATTCTCTCCCTTTAAATATACAGAATTATTTCTAAGGATATACCCATGAAAAAGAGAACATTGAATACAAGTATCTTAAGAAAAAAAACCTATATTTCATAGGAGAAAGAGATGCAAGAAAAGAGCAAGTGCATATTTAATTCATCCCAGAAAGCATGACTCCATGTTCTTGAGGGTTTGAAAAGAGAGAGAGGATTTTCTTGTGCTTAGAGATTGTGTGTTTGCTAATTCATTACAATGCCAGAAATCAGGAGGAACCATGAAATTAAATAGGATACTTTTCCTTCTCATGAAGGAAAGAGCTAATATTGCTTCATAAAATAAATACAATGAAAATACAAGGTTGGAGGTTTAATAATGCTCTTTTTATAAGTGAACCTCAGGTGAGTACCCTGGCAGACCTTTACTATATTAACAGTAAAAAACTCTATTACAACTGCAGCCTCACAAATCTGATGCAAAATAATTTTAACATACAGAGGCTCAGTCTTAACAAATGGAAATCTCCTTTTTTTTTTTTTTTAAGAGAGAGATTGTAAAATGCATTCTATTTTTCAACAGAATGACCAAGAAATCTACTTCATGTTTGCCCTATTTCATGACCCTTGTAACCTAAATATTTATTTCTTATTTTCAATGTTCACTTTCACTTATTAATTCAGCTTGAAGTATGTGTAAAGAGAAAGGAGAAAAGCTCATATTCTTATTCTCTAGGTAAACTCAAAACTCTTAGTCATATGACAAATAATGCCTAATACAAGAAATCAACTTTTCTGTATTATTAATAATGGAACCATGTTTGTTATAGTGCATGAACACGGAGCAAATGAATACAGCGAGACCTAAAAAGCTTATTACTCCTTGTTACGTGCACTGGCACGTGGACAAAGTTTAAGATGTACAAAATACTAAAAGCAATCAATCTTAAGTCAACACACTGAAAGCCAGAGGAACATTTATCTACATGTTTGGAAATTCAGCAGAGAGCGCAGGGTTATACTGAGAATAGAAAGTCATCAAAGCAGGCCAGTGAACAAAGAAAGAGCAAACAAGTACTCCCCAGAAGGGATTAGTGCTAGTTCAGGGGACTGTTTGCACTAACCTTGGATGGAAGCAGCAGCCCGACAGCCAATCAGTGTGACCTTCGCCTGTCATGATGGTGTTCCCATCAGGTAAAGCCCACATTTTCCAGAGATGGTCATTACTGCCAGTGACTACAATGTCTTTTCGAGGATGTAAAGCCAAGCTACAACAGAAAAGAAAGACAGATTATATTCCGTATCAATTCCTTTTTACGTTAAATTCATTTAACTCAGGGCAACAGCTACAGAGGACTCTGATGCTGGATGGACTGAAAAAGCAGCAATGCTTTCTATGCTCAAGAATTTAAAATACATGCTATGTAGATGAGTTTCTGTTGCTGCTGAAGAAAACAACAGAACATGACTGACTTTTGTGAAACCAGAATTGTTTTCACACTCTCCTGAAGTTTCAGTTGATTGAAACACTCAAATACGTTTTAAAATAATTTGTTAGATTATATTCTTACAAACACACAACAGGGTAACATATGAACAAGCCATACCAATGTGAATGACTTTTTTTCACACCCAAAATAATGTCAAAAGTCTTGGTTTGTCAGCCTGCTGCTGATGGCCAAAGGGAAAAAGGACAAAAGGACTCTCTGCTGCCTTTTTTTTTTTTTTTTTACCCCACTGTGACCACACGTCTAAAGTCTCTTACCACTGAGAAATAACTCAAATGGTAATTACAGTCCAGGAGCTACAGTCTTTGCCATCACTTTAGCACCTATTCACTGGGACTAGGTCAGAAAATCCATTTCAATTCTCTACTCAAAAAGCGTTCCATGTTTTCATTTTTTATTATGTAGCACACGGGGCTGTAATGGAAACCATACACTTATCACACCCCTATACTGAAAACTTGGTTTATTTTTGATTTAGCAACTGCAGTGCAGCTTAAAATGGATCCAGGGAAGAAAATAAATCTGTTGGAAAGATAACAAGTAGTGTATTTCATATGGATTTGGTTATTTGATTTAAATTATTGTAATACTTTACTATTTGTTGAACATCAGAAAGTATCTAGAAGTTGACTTAAGTCCCAGGAGTAGATTATTTAAATAGATTAAATCTGGAGTTCAGAATCAAAATGCAACAATGGGGAGAGGAATCATAACCTCTGTGTGCACCTATTTCAGTTGTGCATCAGAGCCTACAGTTTGCAGAGAAAAACATTAAAATAGAATGAGAGTAGATACAGACAATGCTAAGCAGCCAAATGGGGGGAAAAAAAGAGAGGTTTTAGAAGGCACACTATTATAAAAATCTCTTTTTTAATAGTACCTTTCTCCTGCACTCGAATTATTTCATAAAATTCCCAAACCAGAACCACAGCTTCTACTATATTGGGAAAAATAATTCACTCTATCAAATCCATGCTAAAACCATATTTATGTCAACTAGATTTTCATCAGAGAACACATCTATTCTTGCTTTTTAAAGGCACAGTCTCAGAAGATTCCTATAGATTCATCAGTTGAATTCATCTACTTGACCAAGGAGCCGGGGTTTTACTCATTCTCTAGTTTCTTAGACAGAAAAAAAAAAAAGTTTCCATCTTTGCATAAAGAAAATTCCTTTGCATTTTTAGAGAGAAAAGAGGAGGGAATGATGCGATTTAAATTCTCCAGAGATACACAGAGAGCAATCGTATCGCTTAGATTGGCCACAACAGATATCTAGAAAAGCAAGGAGGGATTAGAGATAAAAGAAGAACATTAAAAGCTGAAAGAAGGCACGCCAGTGGCCTGTAAATTACAGGATGAGAAACAACTGTCCCAGAATCCCTCTACTATCAGAGACCTCTGACACACCAAAAATCCCATTGCCATTTTCTGCAGCATGCATAGACATGTAGCATTGTTATTCTGGGGACTGCTAAGAAGGAGAGTAGCTTCACAGAAAAATGAGTGGGCTAATAACTATAAAGAGAAATCCATCAGGGCTGCTACACACACTCTTCTCTCAGCCTCTAAAACAGAGGACCTCCCTCTCCGGCATGCACCTGGCCGTGAGCTGCACAGAAGTGAGACCAGGGCAGGAATATCTTTTACTTGCTAGCAATAAGGTCCTAAACCCCTCTGGATGTAGCAAGGGAATGGCAAGGGAAAACAAAACCAAAAACAACCGCAGCGGTGGATTCAAGGAGACTCCAGAGGGAGAAAGGATGCCTGCTGCAAAACCACTGACAGCATGTGCTCCTGCAGGAAGCTTAATTGCCGATTCAGGCATGTCTATGATGCAGTTAAAAGACTGGATTTTTCTGTTTTGGAAACCTTATCATTGTGTTATTTGGAGAAAACAAACAAGCAGTGTCATATGGACACAGCTCACATTATTCGCTTAACCTATTTCAGACACTTCAGATACCCTCCAGTTTTTCCCTCTAGATATTTCTGCTCTTAGTTGAGTGCATGCCTGTTATGAAGTCTTTCCATCAATTCTCTCTCCTACATTCTTCCTAAATATCTGCCTTCTCAGTTCCCGAGATATGTTACACAGCCTAACTTAAATCACCTTCAGGCCATCTCTCACTCAAAGTAAAGTTTATCTACTATCTTCCTCCAGGTCCTGACTCGCTTTCTGAACAGCCCTTGCCCACTGGCTTGGCCGCAGCTGCCCATGGTTGTGAGCTGCATTGTCATTCGTCCTGCCTCAGCTCCCAGGAATGTTTTTCCTGTCCTTAACCTGCCCAAGACACTTCCAGGACAACTTTTGAAATGTCCAAACTTCTTCAGTGACTAGACGTTCCTAAAGAGCTTTGAGACAATCCATGAAGTGGATTTCATACAGAAGAAAATATCTTGCTGTCAGTATGAAGCCTGCAAGTTTATTTTTCACGGGCTTTTCTTTTAATTGCAGAGCTCTTGTAAAATGCTGCTACTGTCCAACAATTTTTTTCTCCATGTCATTTTTACAGGAACACAGCGAACACTATCTAATTAACAGCAAATTTGTGACATAACCACTGTTGAGCAGCTTCTAAGAAAGGGAAGCCCATTCATCCAAAAGGCATTCTATATGCAACATTAATTAGGCACCCTTGTCTTCATTTCTGGCAATCCAGCATTGTATAGATTTTTGCTTCATTTCTGTTCACGGGGTCTAATTATTTCCAGCACTGGGTAGATTGGAATGGAAATCAATAATGGAATATGTTTGATAGGAACATTAGTTTTTTCTCCTCCTCCTCCTCCTCCTCCTCTGGGATAGAGGCGGGATCAGAGGAGACTTGGCCAAGAAAAAATACACAAAAACCAACCAAACAAAATACACTCTCAGAGATTTGCTGCTGTTGAGTATATAAATACCCATGTTTACACAACTCATTCTGGCATTATAAGACATTCTCATCTCTTCAGCACTTGCCATGGTAGATATATAGTGCTCCCAGTAATTTGCTTTCAAAACAATCATTGATATTTTTAATTTATTTTGACTGAACCATAAATAAAAATATGATATCTTCAGATGCAAAATACTTTCAGTCTCAGCCTGTACTACATTTGATCATCTCACATGTATAAAATCAACCTTCAGGCTAAAAAGTGTTAAATCCCAAGCTGTCTGCGTAACCTTAACTGTGTATTCATTTAATGCTAACACTAACTACATTGCACTGAGGCATGGGAGATTTCAGTTAGATGCAAAAGAAAACTTTCTTGCAAAAATCTTTCTGAAACATTGGAATCAATAGCCATGTGCCATTATTAGCCTGTTCTTCAAGCTCTCAGCACACCTATCACATTACCTAGGTAGATTACTTCCATCATGGTTAGAAGAACAGATTGGTCTGTGTCTTGAAGTTCTTTCAGGTTCTAAGGTATCAGTGCTCCTACATAAGACCTGGTTCATTCAATGCACAAAATAGACAGTGCTTATATGTGAAGGGCAATTATAAAACAACAAAAGCATCACCTCAAACTTATAAGGCATAACAGCAGTTAAACCCAATTGCACAGATGCAGGACAGTAAGGCATACAAACCCCCCTATAATTTTAAAACCATTTTAGTGGCTAAAATATCTCACAAAATCACCACATATTCAGCCTTTTTTACTAACTTCCTACACATCTCAGGAGGTCACAGGAATAGGAGTCCAGAAATAAAAACCTAACCTAAATAGTCTCAAAATTAGGCACTCTGAGAATGAAGAATGCAAAATTAATGATCAACTTAAAGTACTTTAAGTGACTTAGCCAGCCTTGCCCAATTGCTCTGTGGCAGAAATAAGGACAAAATCCACTTTTCTATGGTTTCATATATAGGAGTTGTACAGAAAAATATGTTCTCAATATAGACAGCATTTAGCTGCCAAACTCTAATACAGCATTGTACTGAATATCACTTGTGATACATAATTTTAGAACTTCACAATTTGATCAAATTTATTTGCATTCCCGGATACTGGCAAAGAGGATTTTTGTTAATGCCAGTTGCTGCTTTCAGACCAGAAAGCTCTTCTGCTGCATTTCTTGCTTCAAAATATGAGAGCAGCAGAGTTCCTCCAAGATTAAAAATGAACAAACACATTTTTCTTGCTCACAGAAACATTTTACCTAACATTTTCTTACACAAAAATTTAGCCTTACTCATGATACCTAGCACAGGACATTTCAGTCTGAGCAGTTACATTTGGGTGAAGTTATAAAGGGCTGAAAAACTCAGGTTTATAATGGAAAATGTTGGGGAATTGCAGGTATTTCTTCCTCTACCATAAGGCTCTCTAGGTGTGTTGGAATGGAAGTTTTGAAGGCAAGAACATAACATGCACTGAATTCTAGAGGATGGCTACTGATTATGGTCTCAAACAAGAACAACAAATACACGCCTAAATATGAGGACATAAACAGCCCTGCTGAAATCAGTGATATTGTTCACACACATATACTTACATTATACTGCTGGACTGTGCCCTACAAATCTAAAGAATTTGTAAAAGCTGAAATACTATTCCAGTCCCAATTTTCCTGGTCACTAGCCAGCCACGCCGAGACCCAAGTTAACCAAACCATTAGGAACAGTTTCTGTAGCATGGATGGGCAGATTGCACGACGTAACCTTATTTTGCGACCTGCTGTGTTTGCAACAGCTTTTGAGGCAATACACCCACCATCATGCAGTTAGGTCCCAGGTGTGGCTGCTACCTGTGGAGGACCAGCACTGCTTCCTCACCTCTGCAACCACACTCCGAGAATCTAATTATAATCAAGGTCAATCTCGAAAATTATGACAGGTAAGGCAGTAGAAGACCACGCAAAAAAAATCAGATCGATAGAAGGGCCAAGTATTACCTCACGATGGACTGAAAGGCGCTAGCTGGCAGTCATGAAAATCCCTTCACTTTATGAGCAGAAAGGGAGCAATAGGAAAACATGCAGTAAATCCCTTTGCAACACCTTTTGGCATATCTCTTATTTTCCTCCTTATCTATGTAATGGTGGTGCAGCAGGGGTGACAATGAGAAAAAACAACAGCAAACAGAAGCATGTTGTCCAGGATGTAAATGGGGAGGTGCTGGCAGCAGCGGGGGCTGCAGCGTCAGCTTCTGTGAGGAGAGGTGGGGGCTGTCCTGCACCAGGCACAGCCCGATCCGGCCAGTTCGCACCAGGTCCGCAAGGACCCGCGGTGGGATATGGCAGACCCCATCAGCGACACTGGTGGCACCTCTGGGAAAACGTGCTAAAGAAAGGGCAGAAAATACTGGACAGAGAGAGGAGGATGGAACAAAACCAGTGAGAAACACCAAGGTCAGAGAAGCAGGAGCTCCATGCTGCTGGAGCACGTTATCGCCTGCAGACAGCCCACGCTGGAGCAGATTTTCCTGACAGGAATTTGGGCCCACAGAGAGCCCATGCCGGTGCAGACTTTTCCTGAAGGTCTGCAGCGACGTGGAGACCCCACATCGGAGCAGGGGAGAGTGTCAGGGGGAAGGAGCAGGAGAGAGAATCCGTTGTGTGCTGGCTATACCTCCCTGCCCCTTGTGGAAGGGTGGAGGGGACTGCAGTGAAGGAGTGAAGTGGAGCTGGGCAGCAAGCGAGGGGAAGGGAAGGTGCTGCTTTCATGTTTGCCTTTGTTTCTCACTACCCAAATCTATTTTAATTGGCAGTAAGTAAAATTAATTTTCCCCAGGTCAAGTCTGTTTTGCCCACGATAGTAACTGGTCTTTATCCCGAGCCATGCACTTTCTCAGCCTATTTTCTCCTCCTGCCCTGCTGAGGAAGGGGAATGAACAAGCGGCTGGGTGGGTGTTTGGCCCTCAGCCAAGATTAACCCACCAATAAATTAAAACCAAATGCATCACAAAAGCCTAATCAATCATTTTGCCTGCTACAACTTATCCTAATATGTTTTCTTTGAACAACATCTCTCTAATATAGTTATTTCTACCACCTTTTTATCTTTGCTTGAGTTACCCAGTCTCACCTGCCGGCATAATTCAGCAATAATTATAACCCTGACATTTCATCCAGGGTTTTATTATGCAAAGGTAGCATAACTGAAAAGCTATGCATTCCTGTTTGAGGTCTTAAAATTTATCTTTTCATGACAAAATGGAAAAGGGAAAAATGCCTTCAAAAGAGAAAATAAGAGCTAAAACAAACAAAAAAAGGAGAAAGCAAAAAAAAAACCAAAACACAAAAAGTACATAAGTAGGGGAAAATACTCATAGCACAAAGCTCATATCTTTTGTTTCATTTATGTAAATGCCTGTCTGGAAGTCAGTGATAGACCTCACTCACCGCAATTCTTAAAAACCTCTATCCTGCCTAGTGAAATTCCTGGCTGCTTCCCAAGCTCCTATGACTCAGATCTGGGGGATGTGGGGGGGGGTTTAACTTGCTAGGATCTCAACATACCTGAAGTTAACCTTCTAGACTGCCCAGCAGATCTTTGTACACCTTAGAAAATAATTACAAAATAGTCTTCCAGAAACTTAAACCTGTATCTCTAAAACACCAAAAGACTTCATAATTTACAGTGCTAGTTTATGCACTTACTCTATTCACCACAGACACAAAATCTTCAATCTTAGCTGTATAGCAATAGCAAACATACTTATTCTTGTGAAGTGGGATAAATTCACACACTTTCTAACTTGCCAAAACCAGCTGTCCTCTCAACAAAAAACAACTTCAGAAAGTGAACACTCCGTACAGTGTATGAATCCTCCACAAATAGTTGTACTAAACGCATCGTTATAACTCACAGATATAGACACAGTTGTAGTGATAAATTAATGAAGTCTGTTTTGTGATGCTCTGTTTGATCACTTTCTGTTTATCCATTCTGTGTGCAGTTATCAAAATGCATTAATTTGTATTAGCCGAGTATTGTAACCTATCTAGGTTTTATCACATAGATCTGATTATGTACATGCTGGACCAGTCTAAAATAATTTTCTTCTTAACAACAGTTTGGCCCCACATCAAATCTTAGAAAAATTCAAAACTATCCTGTTGATCCGCATGTGTTTTATTTAGGTCTTAGACCTTTGAAGATATATGCACATTCCTGAATTATGCACTGCCGGGAGTCCTGATGATTTCACAGCATATTAACTTAAAAACAGATATAATCCTTTTAAAGATAGTCCTTAATCAGATCAGAAAAAGAGGATTTTTCTAAAACATATATAACAACATGCAAATTGTTTATGTCGTTATAGTCTTGTGTACTGTGAACCTCTGCAATCTAATGTTAAGCCTTTTATCTAGAATGCTTGTAAATAAAACTGGCATGCATCTAAATCACTTAGATAATCTTTACTTATTCAGTCCTTCCTTTTGCTTACAAGGTTGTTGATAATTACTTCTGGCCAAAAAAAAATATAAACTAAATAACTTAGTCTACAATGTCAGCTATTACACATTACAGAAACAGTGGAATTCTAACCTGGCTTAAACCAATGCAGCAGGCAACTAACAGATCTCCACCTTACTCCATATTTTAAGGCACTGTTTATTTTCAGCCTGCAGAATCTATGGGTTTTTTTGTTTTGGTTTGGGTTTTTTTTTGTTTAATTTGTCACAGTTTAGATGATGACAAAGATGTGAACAGAACAATGGACATATGAAATAGTTTGCAGTATCTTTTGTAAGACTGAGGGTGCTTTAAAAAACCCAATTAACTCAGGAGTCATTCCCTGTGATTCCAGTAGCTCACAAGCTCTTATTTAATATGTATCTGAATCAATTTTTCAAGCTTAGTCAACTTAGTAGGTACCCAGCATAGTTTAAGGAGAAGTAATTAAGCTGAAAAGAAAAAGAGAGAATGAAAGTAGCAACAAACAAGTAGATGCAATTAAAATGCTAAAACATTTACATCCCTTCATAATATGTCCCCTCTGGAGTGAAAGCTGTACTTCCTTGCCTGAAATGATTTATACCATGATTCATACTGCCCATCACCACATAACTAATCTTTTACTATCACTTCCTTTATGGAATACGCTACATCACTTTCTTTTAGGGAAAGACAGTCCTATATGAGTATTAAATTACAGCATTCAAAGTAGTATTGAAACAGGATTAGCTTAGAACTGCACAGTCGAAGCCATTTCTGAAAGAGATCGCAGCTCATAGGACAGCAGGGAAGCTCCAGAGCAGCAGGGAAGAGGCTATAGATACCCAGGGTTAGACCACGCACAAAACCTTGGCAAACAAACGTCCCACATATTTTTACACTGCACCTGTCGTTGTGAACCACTTCACATGCAGAGAAGCAAAGAGAAAGGCAATGTAGGCAAACTTGCATAAAACTTTCCCTATTCAGTATATAACTGTAGCCTCTTTTTTGACCTGTGCATTAGGTACTTGTTGGGTACTGAGATAATAGCTTGTCCTCCTCCATAATGAAAGACAAACTGCTTTTTTAAAAGGCAATTTTAGCTTGACCAACTTGAAAAGATGCAGATTGCTTTCTCAAAAGCTTCTACCTGTGGCCTGGTTTGAATTAGTTTTTATCATTACTGTTAGCAATTCCCAGTCTTCTGTTGCATGGCAGCTTTTTCACAGATGATTAGGAGCAGTGTTGTGGTATATAGGAGTTTGGAACAAAAACTACTTGAAACTCACCAGTTGGTAAATTCTGTTAAATTATCAAGGTTAGTAAAAGAAAATATTTAAAAATATAATTTGCAATTAGATCATCAAACTGTCAACTCACATTTCTAAATTAATAAGAAACCAAAGCACTAACTTTTCAAGGTCAGTTTGCCTCCTGTGATTCTTTCTCACTTTTGAAAGCAAGGAAGGGTATTATGTTCAGTGCTCTATTTCAGTACCATAATGCTGAAGAATGTTTCCATCAACAGAATTAATGGGAAATCTTGTGGGAAGAAAGTTACATAAATAAATAGTTTCTTCACAGTTAGAACTAAGGCAAAGTGGATACCTATGAATCATGTTCTTCCTCTGATAATCTTTGTAACTGGACATATATGTATGAGAGAGAAATGGATTTTAGGTTCAGAAAGGATCATGGTAATTCTCTAGTCCCATTATCCCTAAGCTGTAGGCTGCAGAACCTGGCTGGCCTGCAAAGCTCTGCCGAGTAGCTTGTCTGCCCCAAAGGCTGTGTGATTTTCCACACTGCTGTTCAACTTCTCCATGACATTTCAAGAGAAACGTTTTTCAAGCTATGTGTCCTGCACAAAATTACAGAAACACATGTTGAAAGGCATGATCTAGTCCACCTTGTGATAAGGAAGGAATGTGTGGACTCATGCAACATAGATCTATATAACTTTTCTTTGAAAAGGAGGTTCTACAACACCTCTAGGAGTTTTTTTGTGGGGTTTATACTTCAAAAAGCATTTTCTAAAACACATCCCTCACCACTCTAAATGCAAATTACAGAGATATCCCGTAATTCTTCTCTCAGGAATATGGAGAACAATTTCTCTCTACCTTTTGTATTCAAATCTTTATATCAGGTGGTTGTTACTAACATTGTCTTAAATTAGGCAAACTCAGTTCTCTGATACAGTTTTCTAAACTTTTTTAGAAGTCATGACCAAACATGGATACAATATCTCAACTCAGATCTCACTAACCCTCATTTGGAATAATTACCAAACGTTATACACACCACATCCCTCTTCACACATTGCAGAATTACATTTCTTTGGTTTGCAATAGCAATGCATTGTAGACTTTGTTAGACAATTTTTCTCTTGACAGGTATTCCCTATCTTGTATTTGTGTATCCAAATTCTTCTTCCTAAATGTATCGTATGGCACTTCACTTTACTGAATTTCATCTTGCTGATTTCAGACCATCTTTCCAATTTGCCAAGTTTATTTTGGATTCTGATCTGATATAGAAAGGTATTTGCAACTCCTCACAGCTTGGTATCATCTGCATATTTTATGAGCTATTCTGTATTCCATCACCCTCACTGCTAATGAAAACACTGAACGGAACTGATTTCCTAAGCAAATTCTTAAACTGAAATGCAGGCCATTGGAGTTCAACCAAGAGAGTCCTGCACCCAATCCATTACATTGGCTTGTACTAAAACTTATCCTTTAGAAAGGCATACAATACATATTTTAAAACCTTAAATGCAAGAAAAGCCAGCATTTGCTCTGCTAAATTGTTGAGACAGTTAATGATCCTCTTTTCCTTTTGCAGAATTTCACTTTAAAATCAGGCCAGCTTCACTCTCCAGCTGCATATTATACTCTGTTTACACTATCAGAGGATACCCATAGAAAAGATTGACTTATAGATTTATAGACATACTGACTGATAGATTCTACCATATCATCCCTTAGAACTTCTATGGATTAATCTTCACAGACAGTATTAACTGAGGTTAAGAATTCCTGAAATGTTTTGTGAGACTTGAACAAAGTAATGCTGTTTTAGGAGAATCAAATAATATTTTTTGTCTGCAGTTCCTGGCTCTGCTATTGAATTATATACAGTCACTTGCAGAAAAATATTACCCTACTGGGCAAAGCTAAGTCCTTTAAAACCATGTAATTTCTAGAATATTTGCTATGTGATATTTGGCATATTGGGCAAATTCCCTCCCCTCCCCCCCTCCCCTTCCCTGTCCATAGGCATTACGGGGAAGAACACAGGAAGCGGGGGTGGGGGGAAGCTCTGCAATACTGGAAAACAACATCAGAGAGACCCAGATCCATATTTCTTTATGAAAACTAGAAATAAGTCTCAGCATCCCCTTCAACTTCCAGCATGTGCAGGGAAAAAAAGAACTTGGGATAGAAGAAATTGGAGACTTATTCACTCTGGGACACACACACACAGAGGAAAAAAAAAAAAAAAAGCTGAAGACATATTCCAAGCGCTGTTAGCTAGAGATTAAAAAAAAAAAAAAAAAAAAAAACCGCAAAAAACAAAACCAACAAAAATCTCACCAAAACACAAAACAAAACCTTTATCTGTTTTACAGCACTTGTAACATTTATCCAGCCCTATAAAGCACAGACAATGGGCCAAACCGTCTGAATGCTTAAATACCTACAGTTCTTCAGTGTAATATGTACCTGCAAAAAAGAAATGGTATATATGCATTCCATTTAAGTGGTTAGGATTCAAGTAACATTTTGGGGACCAGAATGTAATATATGAAAGGCAACCATGACCAAGTCTACTGTGATGCCTGGACATGCCATGCTGCCATCCCTGGCATAGGAAAGCGTATGGCTGCTTTCCCACCTTTCTCTCAGACAAATTCCATTTATACCATTATCGTCTTAATATTATAGTACTGAATGCAACATTTACATTTTGACAAGACCCCAAAAACATCTCTTGTAACTTTGACCGCACACAGAATAATAATCTTCATGGTCAAATCTACCTATTGCCACCTATTTCTCTACATCCTTCTAGACCCCAAAATTATAACAGACCACACAAATTCTTAAGTAAGGTGGTTCTAGCCTTTATAAAGTATAACGATGCATTAAAGATGATTGACAGAAGAGTTTGAAATAATATAACATATATATATAACATAATTACAAATTACCACTGGTAAGCATGAGTCTCCCTGATACAGATGGGAGCCTTAGAGTCAAGTTACAGGAGTTATCCATCTGAAAGGAATTATCTTAAAGTTGTATTCATGCTGTTAAATATGTGATGCTTTTCAAGATTTACTGACAAAACAAACCTCTAAAGACTCAAGTCATGCAGGATACAAATTTTCAGTTTGAAGCATATTCAGAATAAAATGCCTTTTCCTAAGTCACATCCATATGAAAATGATGGGATTCCAGATTTCATTTTTTCACCTTTCTTAGCATTCCCACCATCTGCTACCATTTACAGACCCCAGCTGTATGTTCAGAAGTGGTTCTAAATCTTATGATGGTCCGAACAAGCTAAATCTTCTGCTGTGCCATGGAGTTACCCTATTAACTAGCTGGTTACCATTAACCTCCTTGAACACAGTATCATAGAGTATCAAAGACTTTCTAACCCTCCACCTAGCCATTTTATTAGCTGTTGTTGTCTGTGGTAAACATCCAAAAGCCAGACTCCTGCAAAGACAGTACTTACATAAACTGTGCTGGAAGGGTAAAAACATGCACACAACTCAAACGATTTTCAACAACTGCAAATTTATAGCAATACTAACCTGGAGGGTTGGCATTTATCCTGCTTCGAAATGACTTTTGATTTATTTCAAACTGGGCTATAATGAAGGATAAAGATTAGTCTCAAAAGACCACTGCTGCTTTCTTCAATCCTCATTAATAAGAAGTAACGAATATGTACTTTTAAAGTACACCACACAGCCCTGCTTCTAGAACAGGAAAAGGAGGGAGAAAGTTACCTGTTGTAGTGCTGTAAGACTCTTAAGTCCAACGAAAAGTAACATAGAGTCCATTTATAGAAAGATGTACTGTTATCTAATTTTTTGGTATCCTATGTCTGAGTCTTAAAAGAGCTAAAACCATCTTGGTTTCATTTTGCTGCCACCATTTTGTGTCCTTCATCTTATGCATCACATAGCTGTTTATGAAAAAGAAAAAAACCCAGATTCCTAAACTTTGGTTCGGAGAGAGCTAACGACCTCTGAGTATGTAACCAAATGCTACCAAAAAAACCAACAGCAATTTTTCTAAGTTTTTTTTTTACTTTTTTACAGATGCAAATGTTAGTATATCATTAAGGTTCCAGAGGACTATAAATGAGGAGAGAGGTTTCTGCTTTTTTTTGACCTGAAAGACTAGATCTATAGGAAATGTTATTCTTATGCCATCTATTCTGTAAAAAAATAATGATGTCTTTAAGAAAAAGATGGATGAACTAGGGCACTGCAGCTTGCACAAGTCATTCAGAAAATCTCACATATACAGTTGCAAGATTTGCTTCTGATGAAGCAAAGGTACAAAGCATAACGTCAAAGAAGTTTCCTTTCGAGGGTAAGCATATCTGCATTGCTGCATATTTTTACCAAGACACTGGCTATTTATTGAACAGAACCTGGCATGCCACATATGAAATGTTGCCAACACTGCTTTAGAGAATCCTTCTGGATGAAATGTTAGGATACTCATTGATTGCTCGTTCATTCATTGCTGAGTCTGAATATTTTTCAGCAGTACCTATATGTGTGACATCTGTATATTACCTCCAGATAGACTAGCAAGGTTGGTTATTTTAAAAAGTAAACACACTAGTTCCTCTAAACTCAAAATATCGGAATATTTTGTACCACTAAAAAGAATCCCTTTGTACTAACTAAAAACCAGCAACCCTAAAAGCCAATTCTTGATCAGCTTTAGAAAAATAGCTGATCAAGTATAGTATGTATTAGGTCTATCACACATTCTAATTTTAACATTTGCATAATACTATTTACATTTGATCGATATATACTGCAGACTGCATCCCCCATCATGCCTACTGCAAGCTCAGTATTATTGTAAATTTAAGAATTTCTAGGAAGCAGAGTGCACAACAGAACTCTATATTTGTCATAGAAAAAAAATCATCAATATGGTAATTGTAGAAGTACAAAATGCAGTTTAAAGACCAATGCTGGCAACTTTTTTTTATTCCACATAGCAGGAAAACTAATGAGGCACATCTGAGGTTAGTTTAGTGTAATACTAAAAGCACTAAATAACACTTCCTATATGAGTACTTTAAAGTAGATTGCTTAAAGTAGAAACAACAGAAAAGATTCCACTCTAATATTACAGATGTGGAAACATCAGATTAAATCACCATTAAATCAGAAATTACATGGACTATTTTTATTACCATTAATTACTCCAATTTAGCAGAATACTTCACATCATATTAACTTCAATTTTAATCTGAATATTGTTTAGTTTTCTAATTAAAAAACATCTAACTTTAAAAAAACCACAAACACAAACAAGTAATACTATCCACTAGACAGAAACATCAAAAAATCAAAGTAAACAATAGATTTTTAGGGAAGCCACTCAATATAAAGCTACACTTATCTAAAATGAGGTTCATCAGTTCCCCTACCGTGTGGAGTAAAAAAGGAAGCAACCTGAGCATGAATAGCTTAAACTCTCTATCTTAAAATGGGAACTGTACAGACAAAAATCTCTTACAATAGCTACAGAGAGCTAGAAGTAGAGTCTCGGTTAGTAAATGAGCTACACTGGTACTCAAGTTCAGCTTATCAAGTAAAGGCGACAGGCACACTGCTCTCTCCCACGTGGCCATTCACAACTACTATGCAGAGCAGAGTAGAGCAGTTTGTTAGGTGTAGTGGAAGTTCATAATGCCAGCAATGGAGACGTTTACTTCCTTTTTCCCCGCTCCACACCAAAAACAGCCAAAGGAACATCCATAGCAAGTCCGGGGCTCGCTTTTGCAAAATTCCTTATGTGGCTTGAAAAAACAAGCAATTATAATAGTTCTGTGTACAGAGCCACACCTTTAATATGAAGCATCTGCCCTGAAACAGGGTCTTTTCCAGGTCTGTTCCAATAAATTCATTTCTATCCGTCAGTCTCATTACAGCTTGTAAGTGGTCAGGAAGAGGTACACTATCAAAGTGGTGTTTGGGGTTATATCCACAGGAATCTTTTTAACATTGAGAGATTTCTTTACATACCAAAATATTATTTTCATTTGCATGTAAGAGGGACAGAGTTTTGCAGTGTTCACGCTTGAATCCCTGTAGCCAGATGCTAAAGCTAATGTAATCGATAGAAATCCTTTGTTCATTTAATGGGACTTGTACAGAGAATTGCTTAGAAGAAAAAAAATACCATTAAAGATCATGGGAATTTGGACTGACTTAGTACTTCAGCATATAGCACTCTGCAAACAGTTGCTTAATGTGCTTGATTCTCCCTCTGTAAATGCCACTGATCAGCCATGTGTACCTTGCAGCAGTGCAAAAGGAAACAATACCCTATGTCCTATTCCATGAAATAACTGCACTTACAGTAATAAAATAGGGATTTATAGAAACATCTACTTTAAACTGTTTTTAAAGGTTCTGAAATATATCTGGTCTAGTTCATTTTATCCCTGCAAACCTGTACAAATAAATGTACTCTGGCCATAAAGGCTTTACAAGTAAGAAAATGCAGAAGGTAGCTGTACCAAGACATGTCAGTCTGTTAAACCACACCTAAAATCTCTCTTACAAATAATAAGTAAATCAGAGGTTATGTGTATAAATGAGTGTACAACACTGGAGCTTTATAATGCCCTAAGACCTGCTCCTGCACATATAATGAGCTGGATAGAGGACTTTGGGCTCTTTGTACAAATTCAAGTGTTCCAAATAAGAGCAAATTTGGAAGAACAAGGCTAATTGAGGGGGATACAGAAATGGAGTGTCACTATGATATTTTAAAATATGATCCTGTATTGTGCTTTAAGTTCCAATTGTAATGAAGTTAAACACTTAAGTTATGTGCATAACTTTATGCACACAATTAGCCCCACAAAGCAGAGCTGAACAACAAACCACAGCAATTTATTTTGGTGTCAGTAGGATTAATTACATCCTTCAGCTTAACTACTACCCTGTGTACTTATATCACTTGTGCAGAAGAGCAGTTGATATCGACACAGCACTACACACTTATGAGACCCTATTCCCAGCCCCCTCATATCCAGCGAGCAGATATTCCAATTCTTGTCTGAGTTGTACACAGTGAAAAAAATACATTTTATGAACCTGAAAAATAATACATCTTGCCCTTGTTATTGCGTATATATATATTACCAGAGCTTGCGATTGCAGCTGGCCTTCATATTTGTATATAATAAAGTAGAATATTGAGAACAAGTATCTGTGTAATTAGCACATCAATCATGTTCTTTAATATAAATGAAATATTAATTCACTTCTCCATAAACTCCCTCACCATAACTAATGCAAATTATTAATTAGCTAACCACAAGCAAAAGAAATGCAGAAAACCACTGGAAGCACACAAATTTCAGCAGCCACAGCTCAGGCAGCATCCATGGTAGCGACCCACAGTCCCACCAGCCATGGTGGTGTGCAGAGGCACAGAGCACCCTGCACCCAGAAGTTTGCCAGCTTCAGCATCAAGCTGGGCATCTTTGTTACCTGCCAGTGCACAGGTCGCTGCGAGCTGTGGTCCTCTCTGCTTAACCACTGCTAGAGCTCCCATCTTTTTTGTGACCATGTCTTGTTACTGAGAGCCAAATATTCTTTTTTCAAGGGATGCGTGGAAGGTTTAAGACATGTCTTTACCATTTTTTTATGAGGGCCCTGTACTTTCCAGCAGGGATACCCTACATCTGTCTTCCTAAAAGGCTTTCTGAAATTATTCCGAAGCCTCTGCTGCAGAGTGTTGGGCTTCTCCCCAGATAACACCATGATTGCACCAATGCAAGGCAGGAAGTCTGGTAGAAGGTTAAGGAGAAACCAGACCAGGAAGAGCAAGACTGGCCCAGACACACAGCGCCAGTGACCCATGTGCTACAATGTTCCACTGATCCTGTGCTTAAATACAGGCAGTTCACTCCGCTGAATGACAAGGTCTTATTTGTGTAGCTGCAGGTACTATCTGCTTCCTTCCTTTCTTCTTATTCAAGCTCAAAAAATTATTCGAAGAACTAAGCTAAGGCCCTCACTGTAAATGCACACCCACCCATGAAGCAAGCCTCTCCAAAATCAGAAAAGAATAAAATGAAGGAAATTGTTATGGTGTTAGCATCTGTGTCACTGTAGTGTAGCTACCCACTGTGCTCCCAGACAACAGCCTTCTTGCTCTGCTTTTACAGATATCAGTATAGATTTCTAAAACCATCAACTTGCTGAACCCCATTTCTCCATTTCTTCTAGTGCATGTTTCTCCCCACACATAATGGTTTTCCACACTGCCTGCGACAGGGAATTTGCCTAGCATTTTTCAGCGCCACGCTACCCAAGAATTCAGATTGCTTTCTTCATATCTACACTGCGCACATATACTTCATACATGTATTTTTCACAAAGACTTATACACAGAGACAGCAATAGAAGACTATCCTTCCACTTTTTTTCCCTAAACTAAGTAGTGACCTTGTTTAGAGGCCATGAGAACCTCAAGAGAGTTATTATAATACTGAGAACTGGATACCATTCTGAGACATATCCCTCTAAAGCATAGAGCACAGATATCTTTTCCCTTAGGGACATTACAATTTTAAATGTAATTTTCTTACTTTTGTTTGCAAAAAGAACCATTTTCCTCTTTCTGTATCCATTAGCAGCAAATAAAAAATTTAGTTTCAATGGAGATGTGTTGAAACGCTTGCTCATGAGAAACAATGCAGCCTTCCCCACAGTATGAGAGTATGATCAACCCATCAGACTTCACTGGCACATGGTGGTATGGCCGCATAGCACATCCTACAGGTTTCAAACAGCATGCAGACATGTTTGTTTGAGGAAGAACATTGTCTGCTTAGTCACTACTGTAGATTATGGCAAACAGGGTCAAAGAGTTCTTTTTGAAAACCACCGAGTTTATCACAAGAAATAAAAGTTGATCATCCTAGCACCCCCAGATAATGGTTACTAAAGTCATTGGACATCGATAACTACTGAAGAGCTCCAGTGCCTTCCAGTCAGCTGTACAGGGTCACCTTTTGCAGAAAAAAATGGAAAAATTCAATTTACTAAGAAAGGCAATGGCATAAACACTCCATTGAGGGAAGAAAGGTGAAATTGCTTCTACTGATTTGGCCAGCTGTCCTTTCAATATGATTTAGCCAAATATTCTCCCAAAACTTATTTACACTAGGAAGATGACAAGCTGTAAAACTCTTCACGTCAAGAAACATTTCTATAAAGTAGCTATTAAAACTCCTGTGGCTTTGAGTGTACAGGTAGAGGATAATTTGAGCACCTTGCCTGAAATCCCTTCCTTCACCTTCTACCTGCCATGGCAGAGCCCTGGAGCTGGCTGTGGCCCATGACACGTGTAAGTAAATTTGGGTCTGGAGGCTTTTTTCCAAACACAGACCCCTGGTTTGGTAGAATGCACATGGGAAAGACATAATAATTTTTGCCATTTTGTTGCACCTTACTTGATGCTTAATTAAACAATTGTTTCTTTCCCTGATAGATAAGTCATCCTGAGGTTAGACGAATGCTATTTCAACTTGCCTGAGCTTTCTCTTCCTTGCATCTTTCCCCAAAACCAAGCAAAACAAATGAGCACAGCTGAGCACACTGAGCACATCCAGGGGCACTGGAGAAATCAGCCAGCACCGTGCTATCACTCTGTGCTTAGCTCTGACTTTTACAGCTTCTAGGTGCCATACAGATACCTACTGTGGAGTGGACAGGATTACACAAGAAGGAAAAGAAATACTGTTGCAGAATCAGTAGTAAAAGGCTGGTTAGCTTAAAAGATCTTACCCACCACTATAAATGAAAAATTAATTTCAATTTTGATGCTGTACATTCATCAGAATCCTACCCTGTATCAAATGTTCCTGCCTAACAGAAGCAAGGTATAGTGTAGTTCCCATGCTAGCCCAGTCCAACGAAGCTGCTTGAGGGGAAGGGGAGATGACAGTAGCAGCAGAGCAGGAATGACCGTGAGAGCCCAAAGACACCAGAAGGAACATTCTGGTGGGCAACAAGAGAAAGAAATAATGTATATGTGTAGAAAGAAAGAGGAACTGGGGAGGGAAAAGGTGGAGGTAGCAAGTTTTAGCTATAAGGCTACAAGGCTGTAAACTGCTGGGCTGCAGTATACAAACATCATAAATATACACTAGGAGCAAAGAATCAGTTGTAACAGCCTGGCAAGGCTTGTCCTGAGACACCTCGCTGTCTTCACAGGTGTTGAGACTGCTGTAAAAGCACGAGGTGACTCCGCTGACTCTCTGAAGTTTGTGTCCAAAATGGAATCATTAAGTGCAGTATAATATACAAAGAAGGTCCAATCACTGGAAAAAAGGATGACAAATAAAGAGACAAATAAAGGGAAATTCCCTTTCAAAGGGCCAAATTCCACCACAGCAATAACCCCACACGTACATCAGCAATCACCAGATGGCAGAATTTACTTACTAAACTGAAAACTATTCCCACACCTTTCAAAAGCAGTAAGGGAGCAGAGAAGCACACAAGTTGCTCACCTACTGCAGTTATTAGCTAGGAACAGAAAAGAGGCTAGAAAGGAACAAATTAGAGATGCAGTAGTGCCATCCAGATCTAAATGCATTCTGTACTATGAATTCTGTTAATACACCTCTAGTTCAGTAAATTTTTTCTACTGATGTTCTTTCTTTTTTTTTTCCTCCCTGAAGGATTCTAGATCATGCTTCCATGGAAAGAGTGAAGCAGGAATATATAACACAAACCAACTTCCAAGCTCTTTTTTTTTCTTCTCAGACATGCAAAATCAGTAGTGAAATACTTCACATTTTTACCTTGGATTGGTTGCAAGAGATTCTGAAAAAAACCCTAATCCAGTTTTGCAAGTCAGGTCTCTTCTGCTGTCTGCCTTCAAATTATCAAATGATAAATGAGCAAATGATGTGGGATATGGTTGGTTGGTTTACAATTCCCTTTGAAGTGAAAAATAAAGAATCCTATGAATAAACAAATGCTGCCGTTTCCATCTGCCATTTTACTTTATGGATCACATGTTTTTCACATTTTACCATGTCTTAATGGTTGAGCATAGAAGAAATGCTGGATACACATCCAGAGAAATTTTTGTACCGTACCCTAAAGGGTGAGAATAAGAGTTGTAAACCATCCCTTTTCTAATGACTCTCTGATGCAGAAATAGCAGCTACAACATATGCATAGGGGTAGAGGGAGAAGACAAAGTACATTTCAAATACAAAATTAAATCTATGTGCAATCAATGTGTAAAGGACACACTGACAGATACTTGAGCAGAAAGTCTCTGTAAGATAACAGATGTGAAAAGGGTATTTTTTTTCAAATAAACAGCAATGTGAAAGCTTTTTTTACAAGAAAGAACAGAGGAAAAGGTAGGCCTAGCAGAATAATATTGGAGAGATGGAATCATGTTTCACAGCAATTGACATGGGCGATAAATGATCACAGGGGGGGAAAGATCCCTCAGAATGAGAGATACAACAGAGTTCTCTCTCCTGTACTCTGACGCTGTCATAACAGCTAATTACTCTGATAAAATATGATGTTGTTTATGTACATACACACAAACGAAAATCTATTTTCTAGCAGCATCGTATGAATTCAAGCAAACCCCTACCAAAGCGCAGCAACACAGTGCAGTTTAATCTACCAACACCAGACTAAGCAACCCCAAAGTCCAGTCCTCTTGTGGTCCTTTGTCCTCCTTAGCTCTATACTTGATTTTACATGTCCTACAGGGCAGGGGAAGATTAGTTTTGCATATAATCTCTAGGGCAGCTTGTTAGAGTCACGCCATTCTAAACAAAGGAATAACTCTTAAAATTGGAAGCGTTTGTGTCAGAGAGGAAGAAATGTAAAGTTTTGGATTCTGCAAGGAATGGTTTTTTCAGCAAGATGCATATACACATACAGGTTGTTTCCAGCCCTTAAAAGGTCTGTTTGACTTTTTTCCCCCATCATTTATTGATATCTGGTACATGATAACTGACATACTTAAGCCAGTGCTTGACAAAGGCAGAGAGATCCTGACACACAAGCTCACTTACACTACTTGGAGGAAAATGGCACATGCTGGGAGAGTATTCCCTACAGGCTGAAGACGAGGAAGATGATGGACTAACTCCTGTGGGATGCAAAAGGCTTTGTAACCATGCAGCACACTGGCAGCAGAACTCTGCAGGGCAAGAAAACTGATATGTCACACTAAATCTGGTACACTAGAGAGGTATGAATAGAGAGCATCCTCATATTTCACACAAATTAGACTCGGTTTCTTCTGGCCAGTGCTCAGGGGTTTCTAGTGTTAGGCTTCATACAATTGTCTATGGCAGGAGAGAATAGATAGACAGTGTTATCAATTTCTTGTTAATTTGTAAACTTTTTAAAAAAATTGTATGTTGGACAGGAGACATTTAACATACAGAAATTTGTGTTTTCCAACTATTCCATAGTGCCTAGAGCTGTGGGCTGGTGTCCTAAATATTCAATAAATATATAAAAAACTCAAACACTTCATTTCCAGAAAACTTATTTCTAAGCTTAACACAGTAAATTTTCATTAATTTCTTCCCCTAGGTTAATAGGAAACAAATTACATTTCAAAAAATGTTAATGGAATTTCCCTACAATTTCTCTTGTGTGTACTTGCACCTGTAAATGTTTAAATATTATAAAAATACATAAGTAGAGCGAGACAACAGACAATTTATTCTACTGTAAGCACAGTACTGCGTAGGATGGATTGAAAACATGAAAACAAACCACATCTCTTAAGCTATCTGAAAGGTCTAGCAGGCTTGCTACAACAGTTTGTTCTGTTCTTAAAAGAATCATTAGAATAATGAAAGCATTAGATGGTGTCTTGCAGCATTAGAGCAGAAAGGGGTGGTGACTCAAAGTTCAGTAGAGAAGAACAAATGGTAACAAGTACTGAAATAAGATCAGGAAGACAAAATAAATAAGGTTTGGGGTGGTTCACCTATAGCAGAATAGGCAGAGAATATCATTGACAGCAAATCAAGAAGCCCAGATGGTACTCTCTACTATAGAGGCGTAACAGTACATGATTTCATGTTCCATTTAAACAGCACTTAGTTCTATTCTTCCAAACCTTAGGATAAACCCACTACTGAGTCAATAGATCACTTTCAAAATGAGTTATACATGTTGTGATAATATGTTACGTATTTTTTACTTTTTCTGTTGTGACATATCCACCCACAATGAGAACAATTTCTAACAGATAGCTAAAATTAAATAGTAAAGCAGGTATCTTCAGATGTACTTTGTGTTCTTTTCTGATGCTCTCTCTAAAATTTTAAAGCTCCTCATTTCCATTTCTTATGCACAAATGACAGTCAGAAGCAGAGCGATTTCAACTGATTCACCCAATTCACATCTCAAGTGCAAAACTGCAGATGAAATTTTGCCAGTCTATACAGCAGTGTTAGGCTTACAAAAGGATGTTTCCCTGCAGCGGATCAATGGCAGAGGTTCCAGCAGCACTTCATGTGGCCAGTATGAGGAGTCTCCTGCTAACCGGTCAAGTCCCCAGTGAACATACGGAATTTTGTTTTAAATGCAACCTATTTGTGGCAGCCCCTACTTTTCCCCTGGTGCTCCAACAGGTAGAATTTCCCGTAAGGATCCCTAAGGGGCAGCCCAGCTCCACAAAAGTGCAACCCTGATTCCAGTGACAATGGCAACCCACATTTTACAGGGATCACATGCCTTTCATTCTGAATCTTCAAGTACCAGGCAATTCCTAGGAAGATATCGTTATGGTTCCCATAGACTCGGCACAGAACCCCCACCTCTCATGCAAACATGCCCTGCAGTTCCTAGCCCACACTCCAGGCAATAACTTGTTGCGATACACTTGGCAGGCAGGTTTGCGCATCTGTATCTCCATAGCTTGCAGGAGCAGAAACCTCCCTTTGCACAAAGCAAAGCTTGATTGCTTCCACGTGTTTTAATACTTTGAAAGATGGAGGAGTTCCTTTATAAATTCAGCATCAACCCAGTCTCTTAAAGTAAGGGACAATCAGTTATTCCATGTGAGCCTTGGTGGATGGGGGTAAAACTTCTAGTATTCACAAAGCCAGAAGTGGGAGATACGGTCTATAAAGAAGGAAAATTACATGGTCCACCAAGTTCAAAGGGTGTGATCAGCAGTATAAAGTCCAGCTAGCATTGAGTTAGAAGTGGCATTCCCCCAGGGTTAGTGATGGGGCTGAGACTATTTACCAACTTTATTCATGACCAGGATGGGGGACCTGAATGCATCCTCAGCAAGCCTGCAGCCGCGCTGGGGCGAGCAGTCAATACGCTGGTGGGAAGAGCTGCTGTTCAGAGGCAGCTTGGCAGACTAGAAATATGTGCTGACAGAAATCTGACGAAATTTAACCAAAGTGCATGCAAATTCTTGCATTTATGATGCAAATTCTCTGTAAAACACTGCAGGATAGGTGTTGGAGTGATTAGTGAGCAGCTTTGTGGAAAAGGACTGGGACAAAGTCGGGGGGGCGGGG
>JANZLQ010000001.1:13872963-13906030 GCA_026212715.1 Elanus axillaris
GCAAGTGGCCTATGATTAAGGAGGCTGAACTGAGTGAAGGGCTCAGTGTATAATCCAGGCAACAAGACAGAATGACAGAAAATGGAATTTACTAATTAAACAGCTGTTGATCCAGTTCGACCCCCAGAGAGAGAGCCCTATCCTGGAACAAATCACAGGCGAGGTAGTGAGCGCAGTCGGGGCTGGCGGAAGGATGCAGCACAGCAGCACTTCTTTACCGTATGAGGGGACACTTGGTTCTGCTTTCCTCTTAGAGGGTGAATACAGGCAACTAAGTACATGAGAAAACAGAAATAAAATGCAAGCATGTATAGCGCATACAGCACAAGTATATAGAGCTCATGCACTATGCATATAGCATGAAGTATGTTTTTATAGCATGCTTTGGTATAAGAACCTGCACCCTACTGATTTTTATACTAAAAAATATCAGCTAGTAATGTTTTGTCTTGATGTTTTCTTAACAAACTTATAAGTAGGTAAAGTGCTCTACCAATTAGATTGTTCCAACACAGCAGCAACTTGCTTGTCAACTGACAATTTACCAATACTGAGCGAAGCTTTGCCTTCACTTATTTCTCTACTGCCTCAGAGGAATCAAGCTATCAAATAAAGACCAAACCTCCTGAGGATGTACAAGTTCCGAGTGAGTCGGGCAGCCAGTTGCATTTCGGCTTACAACAAGCCAGCACAGACTCTGGGATGGTTTACAAACAACACACAACTATATGAACACCTGTGAAAAAACCCATTTAACATCACTATGAGGCTTATCTATCAAGGACTTATCTTTCAACCTTAGAATGAAAGTGATAGTAAAATTAAATATCTTCAATGCTTCTTTTCCTTCCCCAGGATTACTCAAAAAGCTGTTGAGTACGTTGTATGAATTTAACAGTAAATAAGCACAAATAGCATCTTCAATTAATTTGAGTAGGCATTAAAATAAAGCAACATGTTGAGTAAAAAATAGGCATAGAAATACAAAATCAGAATAAGAACTAATACACACAGCTCAAGAAATTACACCAGAAAGTACTAGCTGCTTGGTAGTGAGACTCTTGGCTTTTGACTACTACATCACACATCAGATGGTGCAAACACTGAGAAATGTGAATGATGATGGTGTTACTTCAAAAACACCTATAGAAAAGTAACTCTCAAAGTAGAAATACCGATAGCACTTCTATTTGTAGAAACTTACTGGAAGCCCAAAGAGCTGTGTCCTTAAAGATATTCCCTTCACTGAGATACACTGAAATATTCAGAACTGTAAGAATTAAATCACAAATTAATTGAAGTACAAATGCAAATGAAGGATTCATACCCTGATACAGTTATTAGCAATTTGCAAAGCTTCCTTTGTGAGCTACATACACAGAAGAAACATGTTCTTTGCCTTGTTTTTCTGCTGATGCTTACTAAGATTTGTCTTCTATATACACTTTGTTAAATTTAATCAGTTGCTAAGTAATAAAATAGATTGCTGTGGTTGTTTTTTTTCTTAGAATCACAGAAAGGTAGGAACAGAGGTCTCTAGTCCAGACTCCTGATTGAGGCAGAACTATCACCAACACTGGTGTGGCTTTCTCTGGCCAGCTCTTGGAAACCTCCAAGAATGGAGTTTTCACCACCTCTCTAGGTACCCATTTCTGGGTTGCACGGTCATCCTGGTGATAAGAGTGTTTTCTGGCATCCAGTCCACACCACCTAAGCTACACATTGTGGCTACAGTCCCATTTTATCATCTGCTGCTATCAGAAGGAGTTTGGCTCCACCGTGTTTGTAACCCCCCTAGAGTAGCTGTAGGTCAGCTGAAGTCCCTCTTCAGCCTCCTTTTTGTGGATAACTAAATAAGACCAGTTCCCTCAACTTCTCTTTCCAGGTTGTGTGCCCTATGACCCTACTCATTTTGGTAGCCACCTGCTAGACCCTCTCTGGTTTCTCAAAACCCATTTAGACATGAGAGGCCCAAAACTAGATATAGTTTTTCAGGTGTGGCCTCACCAGCACCAAACTGAAGGGAGGACAGCTGCTTCCCTTGTACCTGCTGGCCACAGTCCTCCCAGTATGCTGGGATGACCACTCATGGCTGGCTCGTATTCAGCTATGCCTTTTTCAGCAGGGCTTAGACTAGGCTGGCTTCCAGCCTGTATTGATATGTGGAGTTATTTACCCCAGAACAGACTTTTGATCTTGACAGATGTGTCTCCAGGCTTTGTTGATGGTTTTCCCCCCCACTCATATCAGCTTTTCTCTAGCTTCCCTGCCCCGTGCCATTCCTTCATGCATTATTTTCAAGAGCTTCAGATGCAAATTCACAGCTGAATAACTTTTCCCATCCAGAAAGATGCTGAAAATGCATCAAGCCAGGCAAGGGATTAGTTTGTATCTTTAAGTGTCTCTGAACACTGGGCTATATGATACATAAAAGTCATAGTTAGCGTATATTCATCATGTAAGTTACCTGGAAGCTGTCACTGATCACTTCGGTAACTTGTTCTACCTGCCTAAGCCAGCACTGAAACACTGACTGATGGGAGTCAGTGAATGCTTTTTATCGACTACTACTACTGTATATTCTTCCCATGACCCCTCGCTCTACAGTAACTATATGGAATATGAAATTATAATTTCAAAACAGTTTATTTTGCCCCTATTTTAACTGCTTAAAAGATTCATTAAGCATGCCTTCCTGAAAACTCAAAAAAAGATAGCTAGAAGGGTATTTAGGATAACAGGCAGAAATCTAAACATGGGATGTAAAAAAAAAAGTTCTGGATTTCTTACTTCACTGGTTTTTGGACTTTCCATCTGAGGATCCAAAATGAATAGTGCAATGAACACCACAAAGACTAAGAGACTGAAGCCATCATTCTGTGGCCTGAGCATAGTCTTTATTTTGTAATTTCATACACACTTTACAACTTGCTGCGGAGGTTCCGTGCTATTATCAGTTCATGTTCTTAGCATAAAAGAAATAAATTCTGCCCGTTAGCTGAATTTCCATCACAGTATCTGCACGAAGTAGTATTAAGACTGAGCTCAAAAGAAAGGTAATGATTTTTTGTAACATATCAGATCAGTGATCATCTTCACTAAGCAAAATGGAGAGGTCAGCACTCTGTCCTGAAATACAAGGTAAAAAAGTAGATCTTGCATTAAAGCTGCAATTCATCTTTGTTAGCATTGTATATGTCTGTTCTCTGTCGGCACCAGTGTTAAGATTGCTCATCATAACATTTAAATTCAAAGCAGAGCATTGACTCATTAGTAAAGAAAAACAGAGGGGGGTGAAGTCTTATTTTAAGATCTTCAATTCCTTCCTTTAACATTGCAGAACTTTGACAAGATCTTCTTTGAGAGCCAGAGCTGGCAATGCTGGCAGGAAATGGAAGCGGCCCAGAAATCAACTGCTGTCTCCACATTTGTGCGCTTCACAGCGGATCATACCCAGAACTACACCAGTTCAGCCACACTTTCCAAGAAAAAAGACAAACGAGTAGAATCATTTTAGCATCCAGTTATGGGTAATTAAACAACTAAACTGTCCCTTCAGAATATGACTACCGCTCTGAGATAAGGAACTTGAGCTCTTGCTGCTGTGTAGGTCCCAGTATACAAGTGCAGTCAGAGCATTAATGGCCCTTACAGCTGTACATCAAGAGGAGCTGTGTGGAAAAGCAGAGCTCAGAGGTATATACTGTAGCACTGTTGTACTTTATGAAGACATATAGACAATAATTGTGATTGCAGCATTGACTACAGAGCTTATCCATCACTCTCTGTGGAAAAGTGGGATAGGTTTTGATGTTTTCTACTGACACTTGAAAGCCAAGTAATCTTACTATCCATGTAAATATTGTCTGGTTCATTGAAAATTTCCTTGGCTCAAAGAGCTTTCTGCTCAGCTGGTCTGCCATTATGCTGGCATTCCTTCACTATGGAAGGATACAAAAGACATGGTTGTTGTACCTGGAGAGTCCTCCATTGATGATCCGTTGCTATTCATGTAACAAGACTAATTATCCTCTCACTGTTATTGCATGTTGGAGATTTTGTTTGTTTTTCCTAGTTTCTTTAGTGCTTCTGCTTTCTGCAGTTTTAGGGAATGTATACTCCCTTCTCTACCTCTCCCTAGATTGTACAGACAACCTTTCTCATGTAACAAGACAGATCTTCAACACAGGCATTGACATCTGCAGTGGTGAGAAAGCTGCTTCCAGTTACGATGCCCCTTCCCAAGACAAGAGGGTTCTAAAGCAAAAGAATCAAAGGTTCCTATAATTCTTCCACTTCTTTGGATGTAAAGATTCATTGGGATGTATTATACATGCCATTTTACAGCAAAGAGTAGAATTCTGGAGGCTCATCCATTTCCGACAGAGAAAAGGCTTACTGTGCAGTTACTGCAACCATCTGTATGCAGAATGAACTACTGGGCTAACAAATGAGGCCGTCCTTCATAACGTTTGGACACCATTCCAGCTTGCTTGCTCTACTTACCTCATCAAGCCACCCATCATTTGGAGACAGATAACACTGCTTTCCAAGCAGTCAAGCCTTCCCTTGCATTTTCAGAAAGCTTGATGATGAGGTTTGTAACATCCCTTTAAGAGGAGTATTGCATACATATATGATGATATAATCTAGTCATTGCAATAAACAAAAGTAGAAAAACACATACTACTCTTTACTCTTTGCCTTTTGCCAAGCCATGCTAAGCAGCAGACTTCCACGCCAACAGTTGTAGTACTAAAAAGAGATCGCAGGAAGAAAACAAGATCAACATGTACCTGATGTAACACAGAGATCAGGAAAACCAACTAAAATGTCAAAAGAGTTTATAAACATCATTTAACTAAAATACTGCAATTTATCACACAACTATTTTAAGCGTCACTGGGAAAATTTAATAATATCTTACAGAAGAACAACAGAAAACCAGACATTTTGAACATTAAACTGTCTGCAATATTCGTTCTGTGATCTTAGTATTATGATAAAGTAGAAAAACACTTAAGTTTTTGTTTAATACTTTTCAGGGTGATAACATAAACACCATAAAAGGAAGATCTGGTGAGAAATCAATTTCCATATGCAATTTGCTGCAGTGAGATCACCAAAGCACACCACTTCCATTAAAAACTAAAAGCTATTCCTGTATTACCAATGACAAAAAATTCACCATCACAAAATCAGCTGGGACTGAAGGTTTTGAAGCAAGGCTTCACACAATCAAGAGCCATAATTTGCATTTACAAGAAATAAAGGCATCCTTTCCCTACTTTGATGTGGTAAGTGAGAAGTTAACAAGATAGTCACTTCAAAGATACCTTATTTCATTGAAGGACCTTCAATTGTGCTATCAACAGGACAAGGATTCCTTCTTCCCAGCAGTCTCCCGTTATTAGGTGGCACACTTTTTAAGCCATCTGTGCTTAGAAAAACCACAGAGACCTTTGTTTAAAAATAAGTAAGAAAAACATGTTGCCCATGGAATTTATCCTGTAATACATTTTTGTTCCTCCTCTATTTAATGATCTTTTTGATCTCTATGTTTCTGCAGAGAATAAACCACTTTTTTTACCGCTGCTGTTGCAGTTCATTTCATATATGCCCATTCTAGTTAAAGCTCACAGAATACGGTAATTTTAGCCTCACAGGTTAACAGAAGAGCATAAAAGTCATGTGCTGCTACATCTTTTAGACAAGTTATTTTTTCCTGTGGTCAGTGAAGCCAAGGGAACCAACGGTCTAGTTTTAAGGAGCCTTTATATATTAAGCCACAAACAAAAGCAATTCATATGTGCTATTCTGCAATCTGGATAGACATATATTCTACAGGAAATGCCATGTGGATTGAAAGTTTTAAGGAGTCTTTACAACAAAGGAGGATTAAAAGTCATTTTTTAAAATTCTGTAATCTGCATTATCATAATTCATTTTTATGCCAAAATCTTGAAATTTAAAAATTATATTTCATAACATTTAAAATAATAAATGCTGTACTGTCAGATCAAAGAAGTTTTATGGATTAGTGCTATTACATAATACTTTATTACTGGTCTTATGGTTTTAAAGTATTAACGTTCTATCATAATTTCCCAATCCACTATTTCTCCTATGTGCTTGCAGCCAAACCTCAGGATGCTGTGTCATCTGAATTAACTACACCATCAACTTTGGATTCTTCCATCCCATGGCAACCTGGTGCCTGGAGAGATCATCTTAGACTATAAAAATTAAAAATATCCTATGGCCATGAGCACATTGCATGCTAGTGACAGGTGTCTGTGTACTCAGGGAGCAGGACCACTAGCCACACGCTGAGATGTGGTATTAGTTTATGCAGTTTATCCAAAATGGTTTCATAAAATGAAAATGTATTTTTGACTCCCTGGAAACTCAAGACCAGTACATTTATAACAACTGCAATCCTATCAAATCAAAGAAGAAAAAAGACAAAACAAAAAAAAAGAGAGGGAGAATGAAGTCCCCCCTAAACAAATGACCACTCAATACACAAAAAACCCCAGAAGTTCTTGAAAACTGCAGCCATCGATACACAAACACCAGAATATCCCTTATAACTATTCACCTGTGCTTTTGAACCTACAACAGTTTCTACAAACATGCCCTAATGAGTTTGACTCTTTCAAAAGAGCCTTGAGAAGCAAAGCCCGGCCATTTTAATGACGACGCACAGCCACGGTCGCCCAGCTTGCAATTTTATGAGGTGTCTTACAATAAAACAGTTTCGTAAAAGTAAAAGCAGAGCTGTACAACTGCACCCTAAGGGATAAACACAAAGAGGTAACATTAACCTCATTTTTTAATTTGTAAAGGACACATAATTTTAAAACCAGTCTCTGAAACGTCTTTATAAAATATTTTTTTTAAAACCCAGATGCCTAGTTGGGCATGGCAAGTTATGCTTAACACTACATGCATAATTCAAGTATCTAACTAACAAACAATTTGGGTATTCACCTCAAAAAACTACTTTTCACCCAAACAGAAGCTCTGAAATTATTCATTCAGACTGAAATGTGTGTTTTCAGATGGAATTTTCCTGAGAAAACAATAAAAAAACAAGCATCTTTGGTTTACTCCTAAATATTACTAAATTTAAGATCCAGCCAAGCCTCACATTTGCTCTTCTTTTTTCCTCCTGAAATAGCTGACACTCACGTACATTCCATCTTGATCATTGAAAGGGATACATGTTTCACAAGTTAACTTGCATGAGAAGTTTTGTTAAATGAATGCTGATTTTAAAAAGACATACTTAGCAATTTAGCTTATAGCTCATTTAATAATTATTCACAAAGTTAACAGAATAAAAAAGATTCAAGTAAATCTTAAAATAAAATTACTTCATTTTGATGGAAAAAAGGCTGTATTATTAATTATTCTACTAGCCTTTACTCACACAAGCAAGTAATGGCAAGAATAGGAAATATTTTGGTTTCTTATGTAACAAAAAGGAATTTGTTCTAATTTTTCAGAATTCTTGCACATTCCAGGCTTCCTTAAAAACAAAACAAAGCCCAACAAACTATGTCTGACCTTTACAGCAATAAATTTTTTTTATGAGAAAAAAAATTTTTTTTATATTCCTAAATACTATAATGGGAAAGGTAAAAATGTTCTCTGTTTCTTTATTTTAAACCTCTCATTTTTCACACAGTATGTATTTCTTTTTCTCCAAAAAGTGAAGAAAACTTCTAACAAAGTTTGTAAGAAAACCAGTTGTAAAAATAAAACAAATTTCACTGGCTCTGTAATGGGCTGTTTTTCATTTTCAGCGCTTTATACTAATGTGAATCTACATGCTGTGATTTAACTAGCAAGAAGTTTTACATCAGTCTGACAGTCTTATTAGCCTCAGTAGAAAAGGAAAACAAAGAGAAGGTAGCTAATAGGATGCATACAAGCTTTCTGCATCTCTCCCCTATCTATTCAAACTTCACCTTGGTACTGGAAGGATCTTAGTACTTCTAAGAAAACCTAGTTAACTCTTCATAGCTTGCTACTTGTTACTTGTGTCCATTCTAAGGCCATCTTTAAATTAGTCAAGTTCTTACCCAAATGTTTAACACTGCTCCGTTTTTAAAAAAGCTAATAGAATAACCAGATAATAGGTTCTTCTCCTTGTGTAATTTCATTTTTCTCTATTCTGTTAGTAATAAAACAAGTACAAACCTAATACAAGAAAATGGACAAGGGACCTTTTTGATCATAAATACATTAGTTTCTTCATTCATTTATACAAAAAAACAGAGAACAGCTGCTTCATTGACTTTTATAAGCAAGCTCAGATTTAATACTACAGGCTGTTTTCCACTAGTAGCTAAGTAACTGATAAAAAGCATTTCTATTGTTAGGAAAAAGAACGTCACCATGGGGTCACTGGTAAGTGCAAGCCTAAAAGTGAAAATCTGTATAAATTCACACTCTTGGGATTACTTATCAGGGAAAAAAGGTTAATTGATTTACCACCTCCAGCCAGCAGTTTAAAAAAATTAAGTTTCCCTAGAATTGCTGAACAGCAAGCACTTTTTAATGTGAAAAATTATGAAAATCATAATTTTTAATACTCTTCGAAGACTGTTTCTCTACTCTTGTCTCTCAATTCAATCAAGCCAGCAAGTCTCTTGGATATATTACATCTTTAAGGGATACTGTGTTACAGACCAGTATACCACAGACCAGTGAAGCCACACAGTTTATATTCCCAGACCCACCTATGGAATGATGAGGATCTCCATACCAGTTCATCATCATACACATTTTCATAGCCTCAATTCATTCAGGAGTTGTTACATTTATTTTTATTTTAGTTCCTAAAGAGACAAACAGTATTACTTACACATACAGGAGGAGGAGAACTAAGCCTAAACTATAACAATCCCAGAAATTAAAATAAAAAGCTATTTTCAGGCTAATAGTAATAGATTCTGTGAAATCACATTCACATAGTTTAAGTAGAAGTGCTAACCAGCTGAAAAGGAGAAACAAAATATAACCTTAATTCCTTTAACTGAGTGATGCAGGAAAACAAACTATAAACACAAATATATATGAGCTGCCGTGAATTGTCACAGCTCCATTAATTTCCACTTTCCACCTGGAAATGTTCTTACCCTGACACTTAGATATGAATATCTGCTTTGTCTCTCTTCTTCTGAATTTAAAGTAGCTGTGTTGCTAGTCCAGGCATTATAGTTAATGCAAATTTACTTATTCTCATTTGATCTGTGAAAAATGAGTGTAAGCTTCTATACTACAATGCCAATCCATTTTGGGTTTGTTTGTTTTTAAAATATAATGCAACACTTTGCAAATTCCTGAGCTCTCCTTTTTTCTTACAAATAGAAAAGGCACCATCTGAATTAAACACCCTGCTGGAAAACCCCAAGGTCTATTATAACATATGAAACATACATCTTTCAGTCAGTGGGTTATGGAGATAATGAAGCAAAAGTAGTGAACCTTCAGCACACGTTCATCATTAAGAAGGACTCAGATCACTTACTATGATGGGCAGATTATTTCAGACCAAGAAAGTAAGATGATCAACATTAATTTTATTAATAAGATCTTGTTATTTAAAGGAAATGTGAAGGAGCAAAACAGCCTGCAATGGAGTGATGAAAAATATAGCAAGCTGACTGTTACTGCTTTAAAGAAAACCTGTTAGTGTGAAAAATGATACCACCATTCTGCTCTCACGGATGAAAACAAAACACATCTTCCATGCATTCACCATAGCACCTTCAGTGTGCAAATGAAGATGTGCCATCCATGCAGTTTCCAAAGAAGAGAATGTTAATTTTTTAAAATTAAAATTCATTAGTGATGATAAACAAGTGTATTCCTTAAATGTAGTCTTATTAAAATACTATTGCTCATAATGCCTTAACATACTGGCAAACCAGTGCTACTGCTCTGATCAAAGATCCACATAACCCCCTATCCTGTTTCTGATACTTGCCAAAAGTGGATGTCTACGGGAGAAAGAATAGGAAACTGTTACGTCCCAGCTGTCAGTCACTTACACCTCGGAGGCTTGTTGAGCCAGATACATGTTCTGCGAACTCCAGAAGTTTCTGTTCCATAAGCTTTGTCTAATCTCCCTTTGAGCCTCTTGCCAATATCCACAATGGATAGATGCAAGAACCACCACTCTTTTGAGTTTGCTTTCAACACACCTCTTGCTGGTTTAATTTCCTATCTCTTAGTTCTTGTGTTAGAAGAGACAGCCAAAATCCCCCAAACCAAAACAAAAACACCACCAAAAAAGCCACCGACCCCTTCCACTCTTTGCAAGCCATTCATGACTCTATAGCCACCTGTGTTCCAGGCTAAAGAACCCTGGCTTACTTGGGTATTCCTTATAAAGCAGCAATTGACAACCCTGTTGCTCTTCTCTAGACACCTTATGAATCCACTATATTGTTCTTGAGATGTGGGGACCAGAACAATATGACCTATTTGCTGTTGTTGGCAAAACATAGATTTATTCAGTGATGTCCCCTGCTTTACTCTCTATTCTGTTCTTAAGAAATCTTAATGTTTGATTTACTTTTTTGAGCACTAAGTGCTGAGCTGATGTATTCATACAGCCACCTATCACAATCTCAAAAACATTACTCTGAGCAGTAAAGGTCAGCTCAGAGCTCGTATTTGCTACTTTGAGTTCTCAAGTACTAAGGAAGTATTATGGAAGACATTATGCATCACAGCTAGTAGTTAAGCTGTTTTGACTCCAGTTCTTGAGTCAACAGGATCTGATCTTGGCGACTCATTACTATTCCTTTCGTCCGCTTATTCCATACTACATAATCCCATGATCTCCTAGGAGACATTTAGATTTGAGACAGATATTGTGCTAAATCCCCCACAAGGAAGGATTCCCATGTGGGAACCACATGAACACAGGTAAGAATAATTACTTTAGATTTTTTGCAATGGCCTTATGTTCCTTGTTTGCTTACCTCTATATTATATAAAATATCAGCTACAGACATCTACAGGCTTTCTTCTTCTTAAGTGATCTTGCCAGTTTACCAAAGGAATGGCAGTGCCTGTCTACTAAGGGACACACGCAGAGGTTTGCCATTGCTTTCCATTCACAGATCTCAAAATTAATTTCAGCAAGTGTATTTTGTATATAGTATATTATCATCTTTACCTTAATTATGCCTAAAACCCATTAAAGTGTATTTGTGGAGAAAAGAAAACCTATGAAGTATTACTGGTAATGGTTTAAATATCTACAGTATCTTAGTAGCATAAAAACTCACAATAAAAGAGTAAAAACTAACTTCTTGGCTTTATCTTTTTAATAGGATTAGACAAATGCTGCACAGATGGCAAACAAAAGAGATATTTATGCAAGGATATGCAAAAAAGTCTCAAAGCCACAAGATTAAGAAACTAAATTTGAAGGGAGAGAGAAGGGGTATTTGAGAAAGCATGAAAGCACAAAGAAAGAAATACTGAGAACAGAATAGTTAGGAAAACATTCTAAAGAATTAGAGGAAATTAAGGCAAGACTCCTAGCTACATAAGAGGTGTCTCAACAGCTTTCTAGATGAAAAGAACATGAAACCATTCACTGATAACTTGGAACAAAAGCAGAAATTATACTTCAGCAAGCTGAACTGTCTCAGATAAAGATGATCCCAGCAAGAGTGGCTAAATGGATAAACTAAAACCACCAACGGTAAGGTAGACAATTAAAAGAATACAAGTATAACTTTGAAAATAAGGATGCCTTTTTGTCCACAGCTGACAATAATAAGAGCTAGAAAGAATCTAAATGGAAGGTTGAAGTGGGGGAAAAAAAACAACAGCAGGGATACACATTTGAGATGATGGAAGAGATAATGGTGATGCTAAAGCTAGAGCAGAAGAATTCATAACTGAATGTGTCTAGATAACAAACATCAACTGACTGCAGATGGTAATATGATGAGGGCAGGATAAAAAGTGAGGGACACGAGAGCTTTGTAGGGGGAGATACAGACCTCTGCTTTACCTTTGTTATCAGCAAGCTGTCAAGCCCGAAATGCTGATGATGTTAGATGAAATGCATGCCTGAACAGAGGCAAACAAACCGTGGGCTGACAAACAGATTTGCAAATCATCTGCATAAAAATAGTACCTGACCATGTAAAAGAAGAGGAGATCATCCAATGATAAGATCCACAGAGATAAGATGGTCAAAAGCAACACAGCATTCCTACAAACTGAAGGAAGGAACAAGGGAACTATCTACAAAAATGATGATGCAAGAAGCTGGAGCGGTAACTGCAGAGACAGAGAACTGTACAATAATGGGAGAAGTAGAAATTACAACAGAAAGGTGAATGAGTGATCAGCTTTATATATACGACAACATGAGGCAAAGGCTGTGATCTTTGATCAAGAAATCATTATTTTAGGTTTGCTGAAACAGTTTCTTTTAAAAACAGATGGAAAGTAGTCTAGGGCGTACTTTGGAGTAAATCTGAGGAACATGACCCTTTTTAGTGTGTAATAATATGTGGGGGGAGGACACCCAGGAGGAGAGATGTGGACTAAGAGAAAGCGATAGTGAGAAAAAAAAAGGTAGCTGTATAGGATGAGGACATGAACCTGAGTAGTGAGTGGCTAAACCAAAAAGAAAAGCAGTAGCAATAGCTGTTCCTGAGAACAGACAGGAGAAAGAAATCTCCTCCAGAGAGCTGTAAAAGAAAAGAGATGCCGAAGCAGAGGGAGACACTAGCACTCAGCTTGGTTTGGCAGTCTGATGGAAACACATAAACTATAAATGAAGTACTTGACTGTGAAGAATAACAACAAAATTCAAATGAAGGGATTAGGGAGTCTGTATGTTAAGAATACAAACTTACCTGTGTAAGAAAAACATAGTGGCACTGGAAGAACAGCACTGGAAGCAGCTGTATAGTATGAGTTAGGAGTCTAGTTGAGAAGGATTATGCAATAGTTGGAAACTTGGGGAAACTGAAGTTAACAGTATTGACTACAAAATTACTAATTGTACCAGGCGAGGTGAGGAAGAAGGAACTAAGAGATGCCCTGAAATGAAAAAAAAGATTAGTGGGTCATCAGTAATTAGGGAGAGGAATAATTATGAAAAAAAAATGAATCATGAAGAGAAAAAAAAGTCTATCAGTGCAAACAGGCGAAACCAAGAGAGGATTTGGTGCATGCAAGAAATCCAAATTATGATATCAATCAAGGAAGGCTGGATCAAAGGGCTAAATTGTCAAGTAAAAATAGATGAGGGATTAAGGACTCATTGTGAAGCCAAAAACGGGGTGGGCCCTCAGAAGATATCCCTCATGCCCTCTGGAGATGTACATCAAGATTTGTACCAGTGGCCCATGGTTATGCTATCTGCTACATCCAAAAAGGGAATAGCCCAAGAACAACCAAAAGTCAGTGTGGCTCTCACATTGCCGGACTACAAGAGGCAAGATGACATGATCAATGTAACTCCTTAAAGAGTTTTGTTCATCTTGAGGAATATGCAAGGACTCACGTGTGTTAGTCTTGGTAGATATGCTGAAATTAGGAAAGCTATGCAGTTTACATAAGGGAATACCCAGTTCTTTGTCTCCTAACTCATTGTCCTGTGATTCAGTCATTTACCTTCCCATGCTCAAAACATATTTCCTCTCCTGGTCTGCAGAACTAGGCTTCTTCCTTTTTCAGCATGAAATCTACTATTTTGTCACAAAAACATGCTGCTAATAATAATGCACCTAAAATTTACAGGTGTTTTCCATTCCCTGCAGCCAATGTATTTTCTCATTACCCAAACAAGATTTACTACAACAGCACTTCATTAATGAGTCTTAGAAAGGGGATGTAGCATTGCAAATGAGAAAGCCCTAAGCTTAAGATCCTTCAGGTCTTTTGTGACTTATTAGTCAAAACTCCTAAACCACATTGGGCCAGATTGCATCCTTATCAAGCTACCTACAAGCTTTCCTACAGAATAGTCCCATAAAAATCAATTAGCACCTTACTTCATAAGCAGGATTTTCAGTGTGAAAAGGAGCCAAACAGTATTGCAATACTTGTATTAGTGCACTACTGCAATTCCCTCTCACCAACAGGATGTCCAATAAAGTTTAAGAACAAACAAGTTTTCAAACAACTGGTTGCATGTAACTACAAACTGAAATGCATAATGTTAGCAATAGCTGTTCTGGGGCAATTCCGTGAAAACTTTCTATTACTGATTCTAAAATGAATCAAAATTCACATTGGTATTGAAAGATGTAACATTTTTATCTCACTTTGCTTACTTGGTAGTAGGCAATTTCTCTTGCCATTATCTTAAAAAAAACCAAACCCATATGAAATTAACATCTTGGAAGATTTGCTGTAAGCTGATACACAGGTTTTATAAGCTACAAGAACAAACATCTAAAAAAACCTCAGATTTTTCTCCCAATTCACTAAATACATAGAGATCATCTCTATTATGAGTTACACAAACAGCAATGTTTAAAAGGAGTGATGAACAGCTTGACACATAAAACTTTAATCAAAAACCAGAAGCTGTAGATTTACACTGGTGAAAATGAACCTCATCAGTCGTTCTCAAAATTGTTGTTTAAATCACTTAGCTATAGAGTAACATCACACCAATCTGTGTGAACAAGCAGGAGAATAATTGAGGTCTTTGTGGCTGTTTACACTGTATTTACTGTTGCTTTGCATGACTAGAGCAGTAGAAAACAACTGGTGCGCGCTAGTTAATCTGGCTCATTTATTTGTTCGTTTATTTTGACCACTGTAATTTGTTTCACAACATTTGTGCCTTAACAGAACTCCATAGTAAATGTAATATAGAACGCTCCATCAAGTCAAAGTCAATGGGAATATGAGCCCTCAGTACAACATCCTGCTGTTAAACCTTTGTTAAACAGCAGAAAGAGAAAGGCACAATTTCTATGTGGCAAGTATAATGTGAGAGGATTAGCGAGGTGTTGTCATAATGTGCAGACTAAGCTCAGCAGCTCCTGTGTGTTTGTTTCCAACTTGAAAAGGTTTCATTTACTTCAAGTCAAGTCTGTTTTCTCTCCAGGATCCTGTTTTTCTCCACTATCTGGAGACTCTTCACTTAAAATAAAAAACCTGCTGAGAATTTACAAGACATTCTGGTCTTTTTTTAATTTTTTTTTATTATGGCAGTAGTGCTTTAAATTTAAAATCAGTTAAGTGCTGCCTGCCTTCAGTTCACCAGCAGGATTCTCCTCTGAGACTACTATTAAACTCACTTGGTAAAGCAGTTGGCTCCAAGAACATATCGGAGTAAGGCACTGGAGTGCTACATCTCTCCTCCTCAGTCTTTATAGTCCTTAAGAGCAATCATCAGTATTTCCTCGTGTTTAAAACCTCCGGGTATCTCCGTAGCCCAGTTATGCAGTGGGCAGAGATGTGTGAAGAGCCATAGAGTGGTGGTGTTTAGAAAGACAACACCACAGTAATCAAGTGATGATGTAACTCAACATTATTTTGCTGAAAAATCATGAATTGGACTGACAGAAGGAAAAAATCATTTAGGTGTATGATTGTATCGCTGGTTTGCTGGTTAGTATAGACTACCATGCAAAGACCTACTGACTGTAGTACCAGAGTAAAGGACATGCACTGTGTTATGTGTAAATATGCAAAAGTTTTTTTCTTATTCATACAAGAACAGAAGTCCTAAGACTTATTTGAATAATGTGCTGTTAGACTGTTTTCCTTTTTATAGGTGGCAAAGAAATTCCCCTCACATTTAAACTATATGAGGGGAAAATGATAATGTATCGCTATGAAAAAGGGATAATTCCATAATACTTTGGGTATTAAGTGATCAAGCATGTTCAGATCAAATTACTTCCACTTTGTACTAAAAATCAGATAGATAACTGATCCTTTCCTTCCCCTGCCCAAACACACACTATAGCTCTGCAAAGAAATACAGTGCAACCAGAGGGAAGCTAAAAATTAATAAATCAAATGGTATACTGCAATTATCCTAGTTGAAAGCGATCACATGCTTGATAAAGAAACCTTGTGACTTTCTTAATTTCAATGATTTGGGAATTGTTTTGTTAAAATACCAATGTTCCCTTTAATAATAAATTACTAACACATTTGTGAAGCACCTATACTTTGTCATGGATTTTTTAAAGCAGATTTTACTATTGATTAATGGACAGTTCTGCTCAAAATTGATGCTATAATACAGTCCTGAGACTCAGCTACTGGCAAACTGTTCTATAAAGACAAACATTGCACTGATGTGAAGTCCTAATGGCTTCAAAAGGAGGAAGTGTTCTCATCAATGTGATTACAGAATTAGGGCCTACAACATTACCAGTCATTTTCAGCAAAACTGTCCAACATTTCTCATGGTTGCATGATGTGTAACAGATTTTCATATTAATATTTTAATAAATTTGTATCTTAATTAATCTTTCATTGTACACTTTTTTCTCCTCCCCCCCCCCATTTCCCCCTTCACATCTTTTGTTTTTTTAAAAAATTCACGGTTGTATTCTTCATATATTTTAAGCAGCTTTGCAGTCAAAGTTTTATGATCATTACCAAACAGTTACTACAGATGTCTTGTAGTTTAAGTACAGCATAAAGCCAGGCAATTTCAGATGCTATCTTACAGTAAACAGTAGGAAAAAAAATTTACTTCTAAATACACACTTATATAAATGGAAATTCTGGGAAGTCCGAAGCGCTGTGCGCTTCTTGGCTTAGTGATCTGTACACGCAGCACTCTCTGGGACTAGCAGCGTATCAGATATGCAAATCCTGTGCAACAGCTGTGCACTTGGAGATTTTCAATAGCAACCCTATAGCAAAAAAAATAAAATATTTAGAGGCATCTATGGACACACTTGGCAGATTGCCAATGGCAGTATCCATATGGTTCCCCATAGATCTAGCAGTATCAGCTTTTTCCACACTAATATCTTCTGTACTGAGTTCTCCTGCAGTTCTGCACTAAACAGTGATTACAAAAACCCTCTACGGGGAATTTGACTTAAAGTCATCCAGAAGTTTGCGGGATGCTATAAATATTCCTCTTCCACTGCTGCTAAGCAGTACAAGCAGCAGAATGAGCCAAGCCTGGCTGCAGCCCAGCTTATCCCTGACCACGTGAAACACCAAGCGCAATTTGTTTAGATGCCTGCTGAAAAATAAGTGATTTCTCATTTTCTTTTGTTCCAAACACCTTTGCAACAGGCCAGTAATTTCTTCCAAGTCTAGTCTAATTGAAACTGGAACTCAAGGTAATTGAGAGCCTAATCCAGAGGCTTTAATAAAACGAGTGTCTTTGAGATTGTCCTGCTAGTAAAACACTACCTACCAATTTAAAAGGCACAGTCTCACATGGAGGTGATCAATCAGAATTTTGTGGGCTAGAATATCACTTGACAGCTGCAAAGATTTCACTTTCAACATATAATCATTTAGGTATAACTCCAGCACATGTTGCCCAGTAACTAAACAAGAATTATGAGGAGATGAGTCAAAAATGCTGCACAATTAAACAACTTGCCTCTCTAAAAGAAGAAACAGGTAAGTGGAAAAGATAAGCACCCATTATTAATAGTTGGTTTAAGTATGTTGGAACAGCGAGCAGAAATTGCTGACCAATTTTAAGTCTGCAAATGAAAAAAAAATTAAATAAAAATCACCATTACTGTCAGGTTATCATTTTTTCCACCCTCCTGCAAGTTGCTGAAGACCAGCAATAAACCACTGAAAAAGCACTTCAGCAAAGTTTAAAATCTGAACTATAACACCCATGTTAAATATTAAAGTGGACATATTAAACTAAAGAACCTTTTTGCCCCTCTTCACTTTTAGTCCACTGAGATCTCACAGGTTCTGGAGACACTACAAATACAACCCTTTAATTGTACAGATTGTGACATATTGGAATAATGTGCCTCTCCTCTCTCCTCCTCCACTAACTTCTCTTTTGCAGTTTCAGTGAGTTCTGTACTCTTGACAAGGAAGTTCTTGTGACAAATAGACTAGTCTTTTTTTTTTCTCTTTTCCAATTGCTTTAAAAAATTTGAAGTGGTTTAATTTTATGAATACACACAATATAAATTAGTATCTAGATCTCAAGGTGTAACTGCAGCTTCCCAGCGTGGAATACCGAAGAGAGATGAGAAAAAACTGGAACAGATGAGTCCTTTCTCACTGGAATCTCGTGCTCTATTTAAGCTGTTGCTTCCCAATGCACACTAGCAATCTTATTACAAAGAAAGTGCACAGTAAACTGGCACTTCTGAAATGTCTTGTATATTTTCTCCAGTCTGCAATTGCTGACCACTGTGCAATAGTAAGCCTGAGTGATGACTCTATTGGGTTGGGGAGATCAACGTGGAGTCAGGAAGAGGACTTTTATTGCCTTACACAAATGAAAAAGGAAGAAAATCTTAGAAAGCTGTAATGCTTTTGACCTCTGATATTACTACATCCGCACTCTAATGACTCAAGACCTAATCCAGTTGGGTCTTGAAAACTTTCAAGGATAAAGACTGACAGCTTCTCTAGTCAACCTGTCCCAATGCTTAGCTGTCTTAATGGTGAAAAAAGTTTCTCCTTATATCCAGTCAGACTTTGACCTCCAACAACAGAGATGTCCTTCATAATCTATATTATGGAATCCTTTCACAGAAAAGGGTAAGGGCAACGCATGAATATTTTTCTTCCCAGTTCACAGGCCAAAATATATTTTCTTGGCTGGGACCTCAGGACCCAAGTTCCAGTTCTTTGCATGCACGCAACTCTTATGGGTTTCAGAGGGAAAGTACTTCATGCTCAAGAGCAGAATATAACTAGAAATGACTAACTCTATTTGACATTAATATCACAATTACAGTTCATGCACTGTAGCTAGTCAATTCTCTCAGCTAAATTACTTCATCTTATTTACTAATCATCTGGAGTAGGATTCAGGATTTTATGATGATGGCAAAATGGAGATACAAGGGTGTCATTAACTTTGCCTCTATTTTCACATTATTTTGATGAAGCATGCTCAAATTTGGAGAAAAAAAATTAACTTGGCAACATATTTGATTAAAAAAAAGCCCTAGGCACTAAATTACTAAAATGTGCCTTTTTTTTCTTAAGGAACAAAAAAAGATTGATTTTAACTAAACAATTTTAAGGTTGACAATGTTTCCATATCACAGATATATTATTTCCTATCCTTTATGGAAAAGTTTGAACAACTTTTACATTAAAGACACATAGTGCAGACAATAGTGCACTAGACAATATACACAGAGTTAAAAACATTATATACTCATTACCTTGAGTGTCTCTAAACACTGATGATAATAAAACAACATATCTACTTTCTTTTTAACCACTACTGGTGCTGGTGATCTGAAGGCACTTCACAAACAACACAAGACATCTCAAAATACATGGGACAGATGAGATGTTCAAATCAGCCTTCTGCAGCCTTACAGTGAGCATGCATCTACAGAGCTACACACACCATGATCATAATGCAGGTAGGATGCACTGAGCAGCAGAGAGAGAGTAGATATATTGAAGGACATATACCCACTATAGTAAATATTCCCATAAAAATTGCAACGATACCTTTTGTGCACATGCAAAACATGCAGTACTCTGTTGCTTTCTGTCTCATCTGAACAGCAGATAGGCTGTCTTAATAGACAGTCACTAAGAAACCCAAAAGAGGAAAGGATGGTAGTGTCTGCCTGTTCAGCTATCACATGCTGAAACCTGGGTATTGATGTGAAGCTCTAAGTCAATAACGGTATCAAGGGGAAACAATGGCTCCCATAAGAACAATCATGCAGTGCTAAGACAATGATTACATGATCCTCAGTGGTGAGGGTATACGAGAACTGAGCACGTTTTATGGCATGACTTCCCAAATTTAGAGTCTTTGCAAAGAAGCTGAAAAAGTTAAGGCTATACTGACAACATGCCAGTAGAATACATTTGTTTCTCTTAGAGGGCCCCCTACCAGAATGTCATGTTGCTCCCTGTATGCACCATCCATGCGTCCTGCACACCTGGTTTCTCCTCACTGAGCACCATCTCTGCCCTTTTCATTCCTCTATGATACATCTCCACAATTTTGCTGTTATATCGCTCCCAATTCTAACTGTCAGGCTTTCATTCATTTCAAAAAATACCAAGAAAATGAGTTAAGAATGTCAATACAAATTTATGGAGGTGGCATTGCAATGTCAAATCAGGAATATGGTATCAAGATGAAATACACCAGTGTCAGGATAAATGTACCAAGCTGACAGCACAAAGTCAAAATGGAGCAATGTCACTGCAGATCTACAGAAACAACATTCATCTGTCAAAACAAAATCATGTCATTACACATTAAAGAATAGCTTAAATAAACTGGAAAGCAGAACTATTCATTCAGATTAGCAAATCCCACCCACACTCTCTTCCCAGCAGGGGGAACCACAAGTGTTGTCAGATGTAGGCAAATAAACATTGCAATGGGACTTAATACCACAGAACCAGTTGGACTCAGAAGAAGAGAGCATGCTAGCATAAGGAAACTTCAAAGTAAGGACCAACAACCACTGGTCAAAGCACCAACGTAATGACCAAAGTAATTGCCAAAGAATGACCCCGGAATGAGTAGTGACTATTCATGCAGAAGCAAGTTCACCCATCAACTCATTTTCAGCTCTACACTTTCATAGAACTGAGGTATGCTTCTTCACCCATTAGAGTTCAGTTCAGAATAACCTAATGCCTCACCCTCACTTACTATTAAGAAGTCAGTGTGTAGCCCCAAGCAAAGGTCTCTAGAAAGTCCCCACAGCCATAGACTTACTCGGATCCTATTTCTGGGTCTAAGGTCCTCATTAAATGAAATGCAGAACATTTGCTAAAAAAACATGGTTTGAACTCAGGACTGCTAATTTTAAACTCCACATGGCTAAACATGCAGTTGTTCCCACCACATGTGCAAATACAAAAGGAACACTTTTAGAAACATCTGAAAGTTACGACTGTAGAAGCAAGGTCAGGTACAATGGAGAGGTAAGCAGATGGAAGAATGCTCCTGCGAGTCACTGAGCGGGTATTGCTTTCGGCAATGCCTGCTGTAACCTTAAATTATGAGCTATGTGCTTCATCTCTACACTATTGAGCCCTTCAGCCCAGTTCAGCACAGCAATCACTACACATGGAATATATCAGCTATAGCATCTCAATTTTTCAAATCAGGAATGGAAACAATATTGCTTTCTTTTGGTCTTTGTGTACGAAGTCACTTAGATGACAAGTCTCTCTCCTGTTTGTACAGAATACAGTATTAAGTCTAAAAGAACTATACCTATCTTTATTGATGATCACAATCCTGATTTCAGTATGTATAATCCTACAAGCTGTTGGTTGTAACAGCTCTAAATTTGACCTGAAACTATAAAAAGTATTTTTCTCAATGCTAGTAGCTGTATCCATCAATACATGATTCACACTCTTCAAAACTGGAGATTAAATTATCGACATTAGGAGCATATGTACAGAAATACAATGCATTAGTTGAATTCTTTGAAAGGTATAATTTTATGTCTGTTTGTCTAGGTTTCTAGTAAATTAGAAAAGAAAACAAAAAAACCACAAATGTGAAAAATGCATTCTCTCTGTCCTGCCATAGCTTTAGTACAGAAAGGAACTATGGATCAGTGGAAAACTGTAAATAAAGTAATCATACTTAAGGAAAAGATTTCTTATTCCTAAGGGAAGAAAACAGGTAAATGAAAGTTTGTATGTCATTGAAGAATGTCTAATATCAGTGCTTACTCTAGTCATCTTCAGGAAACCCTGTGAAAATATCTATGCTTTTGATGTTTCTAGCCAGGAAGATCTTTTATTGCAATGTTTTCTCTTTTATATATCACTTTCCTGAAATAACTTTCTGGCAAATTAGATTTTTACCCTCTATTTAAAAAAAAGAGGGGGAAAAAACCCACACAAATGAGGAGAACAAAAAGGCAATCCACTTTTCATTGAGAAAGCATCACGCACATTAGCCATTCACTGTCATTTTCCAAGAGACATTGGCTCTATGTGTTAAGTGTAGGGATACCTCTGTGAAGGACACATATCCAAAAGTTAAGGAAGAAATAATTGTGTGTTATTTATTATTGCTGCAGAACACATTGGTTAACCAAGCATAACCCTTATACCCTTCCACATGCTCCTATTTTCAGCAGTTTCCAATTAAGTGAAGACTGCAGGTGTTGAGGATTCACATAGGAACATCTGTGCTAGTCAGCCATCTCTAGTGGAAGGTTATACTAATTTTCTTATGGTCAATATTTTAACTGGATCCTCAACCCGCAGCCATGAACATACAGTACATGAAATTAGAAATTGCATTTATACCCTCATGAGACACTTCCTAGTAGTGCATGGTAATTTAACATACGAGCATGTATGAAAAGACTGAGACACTGACCTTCAATAGGGGCACTGAACTATACCCTTCCATTTCTGAGGCAGGATAAACTAAGATTCTCTGCAGGGATGGTTACAGCACTCAAGATTAAGACTCAGTCTTGTATCTTTCCCCAAAGCTTCAGAGATTGGAAGGGGAGCTAAAGTTTAATTTGGATTCTCTCTTTGGCGGGGTTGTTTTCTCAGGCAATGTTGATATGAAACAAGCTACGTTCCTTCAATAACACAATGTTATTCCTTCCTCCCTCCATCCAAAAGAATTAAATGAAGCTAATAGAAAAAAAAAACATTAGAATATCCTAACAGTGAACAGTTAAAACCTCAAACTCAAAGGTGTACAAGTAAAATATTTTGCAAGCACAAATCCATACAACTTATGTCAACTGAATCCTGATCACAGAAGCAAACAAGAATGTTACTCTGAGGCTGACCATTCCTTTAATTACTTACACTCTTTTTGAAGGCAATCAGCTTCAGAATGATTTATTATGTGAATTCTTTCAGACAGCACTCACCTACCAGCTACACATAACCAAAGACAAGGTAACTTATTTTTTTACAGTCTGGGGAATTTTCTTCTTCCTTTAAAACCCTTTCTTTTTAAGTATCCATATTCAGCTTTTCACCCAGCTTGCTATTTGATTTCGGACCAACAGGAATCAGCAGGGGAGCTTATTAAATAGAGATGAGATCTTCACCACAAAAACACAGAAGACATTATCCTGACATGTTATGGAAATAGGCACGATGCACATACACAAACTGTTGAAAGTTTCAAAAATCATGTTTTTATACGGTCTTTCTAATAGAGAGGGTAGCAAAGCAACAAGCTATGCTCCAAATATGTTCATTTACCTTGGCTGAAATTAGGGTAATTATCTAGCACTTCCCTCCTACAAATCCAAAACTACCTCCCATGGCATGCCATATCCTACACCAGATACTAGGGAAGCCTTCACTACACCCACTGTTTTGAGCAGAGGATCCATACAGTTCAGTGACTCCTTAAGACACACTACCAGAAGCTCCGCCCCTCCTGCCCAGTTGGTACCAACTCTCAAACACTGAAATCTTTCATGAAACATAATTGCAGTTTTCCCCCATTCAAGGCCTACATCTCTTAGGACTGTATTTTGGTATACAGCATTAGTGATAGCTATTATGAAGCAGGATGATAATAACTTTCCAGAACTGTTGGCTCCCACAGCTAAAACTGGATATAAATTTTAGTGCTGCAACAGATGCTAATACATACATTTACATTATCTATACCATTACTTATTAAATAATCTGACCAGAAAAATTGCTTTGTATTTGCCAGTTCAAAGACACAGTATTTCAAACTAATGAAGCAGCTTAGATTCATGGAGAGCCTTTGCAGTTTGCCTTGATACTACATTGTGAAACTGCTACCTAATACTTTAAAGTTACATATTACTTAAACATTTCCCATGTGGAACAAGCACAAAAGGAAAGAGGCTACCCAGATTAAAGAAGGTATTTGTAATCAAGTTCTGCTTAAACATGAAGAAAAACTAATTCAAGCTGCTATGTCTCCTTTTTTGTTTCTATGTGGCAGGCTGTGGATGGCCCAGTTAGTACCAGGTAGTCCAGTTTTCAAGGTGCTGTGTAAACAAGTAAGAAAGTGTCTGCCTCAAGATCTCCCACCTTAACATTATGAAAAGACACAATAGACAAAGCAGAGAGAAGGAAGAGGCAGCAGCAAGAACATCATGTGCATAATAAGTAATTCCCCTAGTGCTACCAACACAGCTACTGAGGGGAATTACGATGAGCTATGCTACATATGCCTACAGCTAAGCTTTGAAAGAAAAGAAAAAGCCTCTCCTTCAAAAATGAATTCTCACATTTGCCGAGAAAATTGTATTTTTTAATTTTCTCCCAGCTTCTCTAAATCTAAACACCCCATGGAAGCAATATCAATTTAGCAATGTTCTGATGAAAGCCAGGAAAATCCTTGATGGATTTTTAGTTGTTTCTTCCTACCTTGCCCACCAAGTTCCTTGGTGCCATGCCTACCCAATGAAACACTCTGGAGTCAGTCTGCAAGACATGCATTTCCACTGCAGCTCCAACAATTTTTTCTTTCACATTGAATTCCATAATCTTGGATTGCTTCTTAGAAAGAGTTCAATCTAAAATCCTGAAGTACTAACATCCTTCACAGATCGTAACTTCATTTTATTACTTAACTCCAAAATGCAAGTTGATGGTGTCACTATACAAATCATAACTACCACAATTTCACTTGAGAAATAGGTTGAAGTGTTGAATTTCAATTCCTGTATTGCAAATCATCCAAATGGCTTAACTCTATAGAAGATCCAAACAGTGCTGGTCTCTCTTTTCCAGTGCACATATGCATAAAAGAAAAGCTTTGTTTATGAAATTTAAACAGAATTTTTCTAAGAAGATAACAGCCATTCTAAGATTTATAACAGTTTGTACAATAAATACTTGCTCATATGAATACCTCCATTAACCCAAGCAAAACTGTCACTTTCCAAAATCATTATCAACAAGCCTAGCCCAAATTCATAACATTTAGCTGAGTTTGACTGTAGATCTTAGTATGCAGAATAGTCTCCCCCTTGAGGCAGTTCTGCTCTTGAAACAAACCTGAACGTCTAGATTATGAGGTGCTCCCCACGAAAATGTATTGGCAAGGATGGAGGAAAGGTACCCGTAGACAGAACCTAAGCTCTGCCTAGAAATGCCCCAGCAATGATAAGTACTGTAAGGACTTCCAAGCCATGTAGATGGGCAGTGGAATGGCACCAAGGGCAGAGGAAAAAGGCTTGTGTGCTGTTGTCAATTCAAAAATCAATTGCAAATTCAGTACTTCCAAATAAAGCAGATAACTAACTGAACAGATGACTACCAAAGCTACTGTGAAATAAAATAGTATTCATCTTGCATACTGAAAAGATACTGCCACACACTCCCAAGCTGTCAGTGTGCTCCATTCTCCTCACTGGACCTCTGTATTTGGAATCATGCAGACTCCGTGCTTACAAGACCACCAGCTTGCCTATCAGGTTTTCAGAAATACTGAACGGCAGCCTGAGTTTCTGGGTTTGCTGGTTTCTAAGAACATTCAGCTAGCTGAATCTGGCCCTTGTTCCTGCTGAGTGTGACAGCCAGTTTTCCACACAAAGCCTCAACAGCACTGCCACTTCTTCTAAGGATCCCTCACGTCACCGGTTTATGAGAAATGAGATTAATTGCGCTCTTTCCTCTGATCCAGTTTCTGTACACTACATCCCACAGAACATAGACCTATGCCAGTCTAGTCAGGAAGCAGACCTCTCAATCATCACACATCATTTTTTTTAAATCCTAAGCTGCAAGATATTTCTCTTGGACAATTAATACAGGTGTAATTGATGACTGGTATGCCACAAACTCTCTCCCTTATAGGTCACAAATATGTCAAAAATATCTTTAGGGAGGTATATATCACAATACACCATCTGCTAAATAGCCCATATAGCAAAATAACGGACTTTAGCTATCGATAACATGGTATTAAAAAAAGCTTAAACTACAGCAGTTTTCTTCCTCGTATTTGATACAAGAAAAACAATTTAATTACTCTGCTCTTAATAAAGAACATCTGCACGTTTTGTTGTCATGACTGATATGAGCCCTTCATTTAAATTGTTACTGCTTCTCCTCTCATTTAGATCAAGTTCAGACCCTGCAGAACTGCCAACTCCATAAGATGCTTTACACAAGGGAGGAAGCAAAACATGAGAGGCCAACTGTTCATATAACGTCTTCACATTGTGGTTTAGCTGTCTACAATAATTAGAAAAGCTTTGATATGTATCTCACATTTGGGTGAATGTTGCTTTCACTTCTGCAGTAGTGTGAACAACTACACAGATATGAAAAGTGCAAGTCACTTATAATCATTTAAAAATGTGTTAAATGCTGTAAAAAAGTAGCCTGTGGTTTATTTCGCACATGAAGTGTTGGGGTGTTGATTTTAAAAATTGCAACCTACAGATATTAGAACCCAAGTTGAAAGCATTTTCTTGACTGGGAGATTTATCCTGGACTTAGTAATAGCGACTCCAGACAAATACATAGTTCAAAAACTGCAATGTAATACATTGAATTACCATGACTTCAACCGCATCGTCCTGTACTTTAACGTCTTTGTCAGCAAACAACAGAGATTTTCCTGAGAAATGCTTCAACTTCCTGCAAATAGACTATGGTTACTTTCTGCTGGGTATGCAAGAAGAAAAGAGTGGAAGTCGGTATCACTACCGTTTGTGTTACAATGCTCACCTGAGCTCAGGAACTAGTTATTAGATGTTACTTATCCAGGACCATTGGTAGAAGGCCATACACTCCTGGCACATTAACTCCTACATCCAGATATTACAGAGCAGCTCTGTCCAAAATCTGACACAGCACAAGATAAAACAGACAATCTGACACCAACTAGATCCTAAAATTTCAATTGCACACTCAACAATGAAGAGCGCTCTAAGCCTGTACTTACTCTGAGTTGTCATCAGGCACCCAGCAATTCAGCTGAAATACCTGTATTTGATAGTCAGAATTAAGACAACGTAAATATACGCTGAAAGTATGTACGGTTTTGAAAAAAATAAAGTGACAAATACATTTTAAAGCCAACATTCTGATGTTAAAGGAGGTTTTCTTAAGAAATGGGACCCAAGTAAGTAAATCACAGTGGATCTGGGAGATGCTGCTCCCAGCAGCTTGGCACTTCAGTCAGTGAAATTTCTGTGCTGACTAGAAACTCTGACAAGCATTAAATTACATTTACATATTCCACTGGAAGATCACTGTAAGGTATGTCAATACAGAACTGAGACACCTTTCAATGTTCATGCAAATGATCATGAAACTCATTAATAATCTTTTAAAGTCTAAGCAAAGTCTGTATATTTTAAGTGATTAAAAAAATGAGCAAGAACTTGGTTTTGCAACGCCTCTGAAATCAATTAGGTTGCAAGATTATGTCAATGATGAATATTGTTAATGCGTTTACTCAGCATACAGATTACCTGTGTATGTTTTTATATAAAAATTACTATGAAATGGAACCCAAACGCTGTGAGAAATGTATGTGCATGTACCATACCTTATTCTGCGTGTTGAAACCTACAAAGAAATGGACCTGAAAAAGTATGGTGGCAGAGGCACAATTATGTCAAAGTAAATTATGCCAATGGAGTCAAGGTACAGAGAGGTTACAGGACTTGCCAACTGCCAAACAGTAAGTCGGCACCAGGCTCAGAAACAGCAATCAGATCCATGAACCCTTATTCTGGCCATCAACCTCTGGAGCAGCATCGTTTCTCAACAACACTGAAAAGAATGAGATCTTTTAAAACAACAACTTTACACTGAATTAGCAGAGGAATTAGAAGCAAAACCTATCAAAAGTTAAACATTTTGCATTTATGTTCTCATTATTTGTCCCTCATGCACACACTACCCATTGCCACTGTCTACTCCCTTTAGCTATCCTTTACCATCCCTTTCTGGCTTAAGTAGCAAGTAAAACAGACAAGACTGAAGAAGTAAGCACACAGACAGTAACACTCTAAAAACAGCCTGGAAAGCTTAAAAATAAAGAAGCAGAGCTAGAAATAAACAATGGCATGAAAACATAAACCCCTTGCATTGAAAGTACGACAATGCTCAGCTAGAGCTTCTGCAAACGTTTGTGGGTGTTAGCATAATTCATATCTACCATGTCTCTCTCAGTTTGAAAGACTTAATTTATTAATTCTCTTGTAAGTTAAGTATATGTCTACATCCAGATACAAGCACACTGGCATAATGACCTCAACAAGCTTGGCGTGTACACAAAATCCAGGCCAGCAAATTTTGCAAGCTAATTTTGGGCTCTGACTGTAAGGTTTTCAAAGGGGACATGTTTTCCTGTTGTGCAGAGGACCTGCTTTAATGGGGCAATAGTACCACTCGGGCTTATCAGGCTTCATAACATAAAGATTATTACATTACTAAATCAATGATGTTGTGGCATTGCCATCTTGATTAAACCACTAAAAAACATGCACATCCTGTCAAAACAGAGAAACACAAACCATCAACTTCCCAATTATCTACTGCATACAGGTTAGATACTAACAGACACTGTTTCAGGACCTGCTAAATTATAGGAAATAAAATGAAAATGTTTGATAAAAGAGAGCAAGTCTGACACGTAACACCACAGATCCTTACTGTCATTTTCCATCTTTAAGCCCACATCAGCCCATGTCCTTGCTTTTGGAAACATGTTCCTGCCCCAATGCTGGTGAAGTCGCTACTCCCCAACCCCGCTCCCTGCCCAGGCACAACCACTGAGCTCACTCGGTTCCTCAAGGGGCTTCTTTCTCCTCAGCTGGTCATTATAAACAAGCTGCAAATCTACTTTGTGTCAGTCTGCCTGCCCTAACTAATGCACATCCACTTGGTCTGTATTTCATTAGAAATCAAGCATGTAAAACAAGGTAACCTGGCTGGCCAAGAATCCCAGGCGTGGCTGTAATCATCATGATGAACAGCTATAACCATGGAGCCTTAAATATTACACTCACAATTCAGGTTTCATATTATCTAGTTTGAAGCCTTGTATTAACACAGTACGACTCCAGCGTGAGAACTGCCACGTTAATTTGCTTCTACTTACGCTGACAGCCCTCTGTGGCCTCATGCCAAATAAAAGGCACAGATTAATATATTTTATACCTGCCATGTTTTCCTGCCTAAGAAAGGATATGAAAACCTTCCACAGACTACATCCCAAGGTCCTTAGTTTTTATTCATACCCAGCCCAAGAAATTTCAACTAGGTCTAATAGAATTTTGACTAAGAAATTATTTTTAAAGGGGGAGTTCCTGCATTGTATGCATAGTCGATTTTCACAAATGTCCCGAGTACTGAAAGGTAAAGTTATTTTAAAAGCACTTATAATTGCTGCAATGACATTGAGTAAACTCTTCTTATGTGTGTTTTATGTGTACTATGTGCATACATACTGTGCACATATGCAGTATGTATTCCGAGTTCCACAAAGTAACACAGAAACAGCTGGTGCAAATAAATGTATATTTGATAAAGAGCAATTCTCCTTGACATACTAAAATAGTAAAGAACAACAACAAACCCACCAGATCTAATACAGATACACAGCTGATGAATCCATGGGTTAGCTTGAGCATAATTCACAGCTCTTAAGATGTTTTTAAACTGTATTTGTCGACACACCTTGTGCCAGAATCAGACAGCACTTTAAGAAAACACTGCAGCCCCATTCTTTGCTTTCTCCCCCATCTCCTTCCTTGTGTATAAGACCGTGTTAGTATAAGACCTGTAAAATGAACTAGGGTCAGTGAACTCATCTGTGTCGAAAATAACTGCACTTCATTTTACTGGGCTAATTTTGATCTGTACCAGCCTTCTGATCAAGTTCACAGCACAGCCACATGAAACTGTCGCTACAAGCATGAGGGCAGTGAAGAGGCTGGAAAAAAGGCACTGAGAAAGAAATAAGAGGAGGTTTGTTCCTTTTGGCAGCAACACCAGCTTATGCCTCCCTAATGTACCCACAGAATTGCAGCACTGGTTTCAGCCAAGACAGCCCCAAGAGAGAATACCATCTCGGCAACTACCCCAAGAAGAGCAGATCAGTCTTGGCCTACTGGATTCCAAATTCAAATACCTTCAGGTGAGAAAGCCTTTCTCCTAGGCATTGTGGAATGCTTTTGATGTCCTGACTTAAAGAAAAACTTATTCAACCATGCACTGGGAACACTGTATTTTGCACCCAAGGTTTCTGCTTACTTGTATTTTTTATTTTTAACTCAATTTGCCTATCTTGGATTTTTGAAAGATTACTATCTTATTTTTCCCCAAAGCTTTTACTTCTATTTGTGTCATTCTTCCTTTAAGCAACAAAATGAGGTATACAGGAAGAGCAAACAAGAGAGAATGCTTTTCAAAAAAAGAAAATATTCACAGTCCAACTTTATAACATAGAGGTTGAGGCCATCTAACTCACACTACCTGCTTTCTTTCAGATGCTTGTTTTTGTGGGGAGGAGAATCTGGATGGAGAACAGGCTTTCGGAAGATTTCTTGCTATATTATTAATTCTACAATTTCCTCAAACAGCAAATTTGATGTACATCTTCCATGGGACATAATAGAGATACTCTTCAGATATTGTCTTCCAGAAACAAAAGTGAATAAAAGCACTGAGAAAATAGCTTATCTCCATGGGATGTGAGAGTGAGGGGCAAAAAACCACCAGACAATGAAGACTCAATCCAATACCGAAGCACTTCATCTGATCTTGTCCCATCACAGCAACACAGAAGGGTAAATAGATTATATTGCTGCACAACCTGTTCTCTGAAAATTGATTCCCTCCAGAGCTTTTGTATTATCTTTTAGCAGCACAGTTTTTAGGAGTCCAGTGCCACAAGACAACTGGGTTTCTCAAGGTTTCTAATTTGTTTGCAGCAGGGAAATTCAGAAAGAGGCCTGAAAGCTGGGAAGAGGCACGCTGATCTGCAGATGTCCCGACATTACACACTGCCACAAAAGAGACCATCTCTGGGACAGTAATCACTAATTTTCCCTAAGAGGTGAACATGAAGTCTTCCTGCTACAAAGCAGATTCTGTACAACCATTACTACATTGCCAAATTATTAGAAGTAAACAAACTCTAAACAAACGTCTTCATAGTCCTAGCCTTCCAGTTGAGAGTGTGTATTAAGCCATATTAAAGTATTAAAATATAAGATAAATTCATCAGTACAGAGAAAGAAATGTAACACTTTACATTTTCAAGTGTGATCCTGCAGAAAGCTGCTGCTTGGAAAGTGACTTTCCAGTAAATCCACTTGTCAAAATTCAGAACTGAAGTGCATTTTTTTCAGAGGATAGTTCTGCACCAAGACACCAATAACTCCCTGCCAGTATAAAGATATTTTCTGTAATATTCCATGCATGGAAGATGCCCTTGAATCAAAAAAGAAAGAGATCAAGTACAATGTTTGAAGCTCACTTTGCATGCTAGCTAGAGTGAATCATGGAAGATGTCTTAAAAAGAAAAATACATCATCTATGCAAAAGGAAAGAACGGTCTACTATGCCAGGAATTACAGACCACAGTACAGCTGCCCAATAAATTCCTACCATAAGTGTGGTTTGGATTTGAATAGCTAAGGACAAAGCCATTAGACCAAAAAAAGCCCTAACAAAACCCAGCAACAACCAAACAAAACCCACACAACCCAGGAAGGAAATAAGCCTCTATTCCCATCCTTGTAACATGATTTCTAGTGTAAAATGCTTTTACCAAATACAGACTGAATTCAGCAAAGTACACATACGTAGACCACAAAACCAGCAAGTTACCCTGCAGCAGTCAGGTCATTCTTTACTATAAGCCATGCAGGTGTTTCTAGGTATCTCACATCCATATTTGAGAGCTCTGCCGCCTTTAACGTAGTCTCTTCCTGCCGTATAGGTAAAGCCTTGGTCTAAATGCTGCAGAACTAACTACATCAAGATCTACACACATGACCTAACCGGGCTGCAACTTTTCAATTCAGTACTAACTTACAAGGATTTTTTCCTATATTGTTCCAGGATATCTTTTTCGTTTTGACCTCAGTACATCAGTAGGATGCCAGTGTCTTCCTTCCCCATATGTAAAGGCAAAAAGAGCGTGAAGCTGAAGAACAAGCAACCCTCTAGTGTAGCAGGCTTAGTCCTGATTTAGACACTTTCTCTCAAGTCTCCTTTTCCTTCACTATAGTAGGATATTAAATCTTTCTGGGTTTAGCAGTAGTGCTGGATAATTGCTGTCTACCTAATACTTAACAAACCCACTCTTTTTCCCATTCTGCATCAATATAGAAAAATACTCACTTCCAGCCCAAAGGAAATACTACTACTGAAATAGCCACAGCAGATCATGCAATATGCACCCACTGGTGGCACTAATTAGGACACAAACTCCTGTGCAGGCACAAGAAGGTCCTGAGGGGCTAGACTATAAATCTCCTTCCCGTACCTTTCTTACCCCAGCCTAGCCAAGTGCCTGGCCCACTGGATACTTCTGATAAGTCTCTTTGGAGCTGCTTCCCTCTATCCTAGCCCTGGCAGTAGCGGTGGTTTAATGAAACCTATTCCCACTGCCAAGATAAGGCCTCCTACATACTTTCTGAGACTAGCTTTTTTACTCCTACTTAAGCCCTATTTTATTTATCTAGAATATATCTCCTAGCAACCAACACTATCACAAGAATTTTACCTGTGCACCTTTTGGATCTATTATGAATTTCTATTTCACAAAGAACACTAAAATAAGCACAGCCTTTTCTTTCAGTTAAACAACTGCCCTTGCACATCTTTCCTGTATGGCTACTGTGATGGGTTGACCCTGGCTGGACGCCAGGTGCCCACCAAAGCCGCTCTATCACTCCCCCTCCTCAGTTGGACA
>JANZLQ010000001.1:13918789-13943974 GCA_026212715.1 Elanus axillaris
GGGGGGGAGAAAAAAGGGACACAAAAATGTTTCTTATTATCTATGTTTTTTCTTTCTTCAAGTTAACTCCAAGGCAAATTCTTAGCAATGCTGTTCATCCTTTGAAGAGACGGCAGTGGCAGATAACTTAGAATGAGCTTCTAAATAAAGAGTCGACTAAATTGCTCATTGAAATTGCTGAAGCACACTACAGGGAAGAAAAAAAAAAAATCTAATAATTTCCCCATGAAAAGGAAACTCAAGTTCTGGCTTGGACAAAACTCCTTAAGTCAGGAAAAGAGTTGCCTTGATTTGGAGGAGGAGGTGCCCTCCCCTCCCCAGCCAAGTGCAGTTCAGGTTAAATTTGAAATACTCCCATTTGCGCTGAGTTTTTATGCACAGCTTAGGTTGGATTTTCTTCCCCACTATGTCAGAAAGGTCAGCTTTGACACACTCTGTAGGAAATGTTTAAATGTTCGACACAGAAATACTTCTAAATGTAATAATAAACAGTTCAGAAGCATCAAACCAAGATGAACTCTGTAGCCTCGTTTCAAAAAAAAACCCCATGTTTGTTTACTTAAAGCCATTTTTCCCAATTTTCTTCCTTGTCTGAAGACTATGACAATATTATTTGTGGACAACCAAAACAAGTTTTTTTGGACTTTATTGCAACTGCCAAACTGAAAAGAAAACTTGCAAAACTCTCAATAGAGTATTATCAGCTAGTAATACCAGCCAAGGATCTGCATGTATAAGTAAAGCTACTTACAGGCAAAACTGGGTGCTAGCTGAACAGAATAATTAGAATTAAACTAAACTCAGCTCAGGTTTTGTGTTGAAGACATTGCTAATCTGTACAGTTTGTTCACACATGATTTAAAAAAAAAAAAAGTCCAAATCCAATTAAGTGTTTCTCTTATTTGTACCCCCCCCCCCAAAAAAAAGACATTTTTCCCTAAACTGTGATCCATTCAAGGAGAATGTTGTTCTTTGCTTTCTTGAAATAAAGGAAACAGGCTTAAAGCATTGCTTGTAGGAATGTAACAATCCCCTAATCTAGAATAATACTATGTTTTCAGAGAAACAGATGTCCTTATGGTTATATAACAGATAGCTAATAAAGTTATTAATAAAAGCCTTTAAGTCAAGTTTGATTTTTCATAGGAACTGCACATCTAGTTAAGAATTATAAAGAGCAGAAATAAATCTTGCAAGTCTCCCTGTTCCTCACTTTTCCAGTAGACTATATACCCCACATTTTTCACTATGCTTGTGAGTTAGAATTCTTTAACACTAGCCCCCACTTAACTTCTACTGTACAACATTAAAAGAGCCTTGCAATCTTAGGTACTGTTTTGTTATATGAAGATTAGTTTACATGTGGGTAATTTATCATTTAATTACTCAGTAATAATTGGAAAAAGATCAAATGATTTCTCCCTTTATAGATCAGATAATTAATGGTTATTTCTATGGTAATTTGTCAAGGCACAGCTGGAAGAATTAGACAACTATTCAGTTAAAGTGCACATAATCATTTTAGCATTAACATCATCTGAGCAACACAACTATTTCTGCAATTAGACATGGCTCTAAGAGTCCTTACCTCATCCATTTACAAGGCCCTGAGTATATATTTTTTAAAATATCCCAGTGGACAGCTGGAGGGAGAGGAGGAGTTATCAGTTTAGCAAAATACAAAATAAGTAAAAGTAATCTTGTGGTCATGGTATATCATTACTTCTGAAAATCTAACTGCAGTGCCAGAAAGGGAAGGACAGACTGCAGAACTGGTGAGCTGTGCTGCCTTAAAGTCTACCTCACACTGCAATCTGTGGTCAGTAGATCCTGTCCTGTAGGAAGGTTTTTCTTCTACCACATATAAGTCTTGATAAGAAAGCTGTCTGTCTATTCATGTTTGTAACAAATGTGTTTGGCAGAAAGATAAACTCTATGAGTGCCTCCCTTAGCTCCTTTTATCATAATTTTTTTTTAACTGCATTGTCACTTAGCAGAACAGGTTTAAAGAGAGAGGTGCATTAATTTTCTCTTCTATGCCAAATGTATTCAGATGCCAAAAAGTTACCTTCAGGTTAAAACTAAACTTCAGTGATCTGCAAATTGTATTTTTTTTTCCAATTTGATTCTTATTATGTAAACCAAAAGTTTCTTTGTTTCAAAAAATGCCTTGAACAAGTTTGTTAAAAGAGAGGTTAAAAAAAGGGAATAGCAGAATCATGAAAAATATAACATAAACCAAATGCATGGTTCCAACCTAGCCACACAGCCCCCATAAACTGAGCTAGGTTCTGCCCAGGTCACAACCACACAGGTTAAAAACCATGCTTCCAAATCTACTGTCACGCTTCTCTGTACATGTGTGTTTAACATATAGCTTTTCTATAGAGAGGTTCAATTAATTCTGAAACTGCTTTCTAGAAACCTGAAGAATATTATTCATTTTTCTCATGTTCGAAGATTTACAGTATTCCATTACAAACAGACAAAAAAGGCAGCATATTCAAACTAAGTTTTACATTACTGAATTTACAGCACCAAACCCGGGAACTTGCACTTGCAGAGGTTCCAGTAAAGTCCTCCAAAAGATGAGCCTTTAGATTCTTAAGTTTGCCCTGAAACAACAGGTATGAGCATCAGATGAATTCGAGCTCCACATAAATGAACTATTTATGACCTTTTACTACTGTAAGCAGTGAGATGCAGGATTCACCAAGATCTTAATCTTCTTTGAGCTGCATTTCAGTAATAAAACTTCTGTTCTACCTTCTTTTGTTGTCTGTTTTCCATCACCTTTATTTACTAAAAAGCATGCAACAAATATGAAGAGGTTGTGCGTGTGAGCTAGAGAGCATACAAGAAAAATCTTGGTAAGACAATATATTGCTTTTTCACTTTTACAGAGACCCAGATAAATGGGTGCAATTTGATCTGCAAAAAGAGTGTCCTATTTTGTAAAAAGGAAGAGTTATAATGATGCATTTTTTTTTCGGTTTGAAGGCACTTCATACTGGCTCAATATTAATACAAATCTGGCATTAATATCTTAAATCCATATATGCTCCTATACTTGTGTCTATTTATAGTACTATTAATTTATAATACAACAGGCCACTTATATTTCTCAATTGTGTAAAAAAAATACCCAAACCAGCTGTTAAGCAAAAAATATCAAGCTAAAAACCGAAACCACTCACATTATGCAATTCCTTAGGTCCCCAGCACTTGAAAACATTTTATCAAAATGAAAATTATTACTATATTGCTTTTTCATGCACATTTGTTTTGCAACTACACGTTAAAGATCACCCAAATGCTGAATGCCAGCTGCTGTATTCACAGGAATCCAATGGCCAGTTGGGCCACCAGTTCCATCAGGGACAGACACAGTCACTGCAGGCACCAGTGTCCCCAACCAGTTTTCATTTTAACAGAATTAGAGGCATTCAGCCCCATTCTGATGGCCTCCTATCTAAGTGGGTACAATTAAATACACACTTAAAGTAGAGATTTTATTAAACAACTGCAGGATGTGCTTGAATGCCACACTGTATAAGAAACTTAAACCAGTGTCTGCTAGTCAGAGAATTTTCAAAGAAACGAGATGAAAGAAGACAAGACACTGGGTTGTTCAAGTAATTCATCTTGTAAATGAAAAAGATCATCATAAGAATAATTTTTTCTTCCATCCTCAAGCCCCAGCTATATAAATTCTCATTCAGAGTTGAATACAGCCCATTAAAAGAAACAAGGCTGAGGAAAAAAACCTGTTTAACAGATTTGCATTCACTCTAGAATAATAAAAGAGCTGGAAAAGAAAAGGCAAATCCATTAACCAGGATTTTAAATAACCCTAACCTTGGTCCTGTCTGACTGGAAAGCAGCAACTCAGGATAGCAGTAGCAATAATGCCTGCAGCTGTAGTTAAGGCAGAGAAAGCAGCTGGACCATTTTAAAACTTGATATGATCTTCAAAGTATGCAAAGCTTTAAAATAATTTTTGCAGAAAACAATAAGCAAAATACAAAAGTGTTTGAACAAACCCCACCGATTTTACTAAGCACCATTCTGAACTAATTCAGCAAGGTAGCCAGTGTTCAAGGTAAAGGTGGTCAAAGATCAACTGAGGAGACCAGTAGTATTTAAGACTGCCATAAGCAACTCTGAGACAACACTGGCCTTCTAATGAAGGTCATAACAAGATGAGACTGCACTGTCAGTACACAGACAAACTGGAGGACTAAAACTGGATGTCACTGTGGATCAAAGCACAAGAAACAGGAACTACAAAACAAGAGGTTATGCAACTGCCTACAATAATTTCTGCTAAATTCTGGAGACACTGACAGCTGGAAGTGAGCAACATATTAAATATGAAGAAAACTGCTTAACATGGCCATGGGAAAGGCTGCCACAGTCTTTGGCCATAGTTTTATGAACAGCTGAATCAAAATAACACTTTGTCTTAACCCTGTTTCTACTTTCCATGATCCTCAGTCTACCTTTGCCAGCTCTAGGCCATATAGTCCTGCCTCTTCCCTCTCACAGGTGTCTCAGGTCCATCCGTGACTCAAACACAGTGGCTTTTTTTTTTTTTTTTTGGTAACATACCACAGAATCACAGACTGCTTGAGGTTGGACAGGAACTTCAGGAGGTCACCTGGTCCAAAGTCCCTGCTAAAGCAGAGCCAGCTGCCCAGGACCATGTCGAGATGGCTTTTGAAAATCTCTGAGCGTGGAGACTACACAATCTCTGTGGGCAACTTGTGCCAGTGCTTGGTCACAGTCACAATGAAAAAGCATTTCCTTAAGTGTTTACCACTCTTCCTGGGTTAACACATTAAACAGTCTCAGACAAACAGGATCAATGGAAAGTAAGCAGAGGGAGAGAAGAAGGACCTTCCTATTTCAGCAGCAGTGAGCTACTAAATTGGCTCATTGCATCTGTGAAAATAAAGCCTGGAAATGTATCAGATGAGAAGGGAAAGTATCACTTCTAAAGCACCAAAACCTCTTTTAAAATGTATGTAAAATTCTGGTTACTTAAATTCAAGAAGGATAAACCCCAATTGGAAAGGGTACAAAGGAAAAAAATGGAAAAAGGCACAATGAAATGGATAGCTGAAGTTACAAGATGAGACCGACTTATTTAGCTTGACAAACCAAAGACTGAAGGAGACATGAATGCTTACGGTGTTATTTGGATTAAATTCCAAAAGCAAGATGACAACATTGTAAAAACAATAATGGGTATCTCATGATTAAACCTGAAATCTAAAAGATTAGTGAATAATGTACATGAAAGGTTTTAGAAATTAATTTGATTTAAAAATTTAAAAAGATAAACCCCTGGGTTTTAAAAAGAAATTAATTGTTAAGACACAATTTAAAACGATCAAACTCTGTGGTTGCCTGTACCAGTACTGGAATGCAACATGAACATCTCTTCTGTATTCCTGAACTTGCAGTATACAGTGCTAATAAAACAAGTGTAAGGTTGTATAAAATTACAAACAGAACACAAGCTACCTCACCTATCTTTGCAACAGACATTTTCCAGGAACTGCTATAATCTTGCAGGACATACTGTAGAAGTTTCTGCTATTGAAACATCTATTCATTTGCTATGCACAAAGATCTGAACTGTCTGTTCCTGACCTCAACAGTTTGGGGAGGTTTTCCTCCTCCCTTTCTGCTGCTTCTTTTGGTTTTGCTCTTTTCTCTACCTCCACTGTTACTCACCATAAAAGAGAACATTTTGAATCTGATTACTGTTCCATAGTGAAGGCTGCAGTCCTGAATGTCTGAAAAAGTGAAACATTCAGTTAGATACACTGCTCTTTCTCTCCTTGCTGAACAATGCATTCTTGATGTACTCTGGGCAGATAAGATCAGATGCCCCTGCCACAAAAGTCAGCATCCTCTTACAGAGAAGAACAAGGACTGGAGCTCAAGCTTCTCTCCAACATAGTAATCCCCTCTCCAGACAGCAACAGTTGCAGGAAAAGCAGCAAGGCAAAACATGGTGCTCTGAAGCCGTTTCTTCTCACAAAGGGAGAGACTTGGAATTTCCTTCAGGATGTCAACTTCAGGGCTCAGTTTATATTTTGTAAATGGGTGAATTCTGCAGTAGAATTGCAGACCTGATATGCTGTAAAGAATGCTAAATTCTTAGGTGAACAGACTTATACAAATATAAAATGTTTCCATTAGCACAGTAGGCCTGTATATCTTTGGCATTTTCGGTTGAAGCCATCAGAAGATTAGGACGTAGGAGCACAAACCTATGACTTTATGGCTCAACCCAAGTTAGTTTTCTTACACTTTTTGGTGCACATGAGATAAATATGTGCAGCACATAAAATCAGCCCTTAAACTTCAGGGAACAGATAAGTGCTTGTGTGGAATACTGATCACTTGTCCACAGGCACTTAAAACTTCAAACTTGTTGGTCTAAGAAGATAACATAATTGTGCCAGTTTTCTTTCTGGCTGTGATCCAACTATTTTCAATAATTTAAGTAGCATCATCACAGTGGATTTCTGAAAGTATTTATTATGCTTGCTCAGTTTTGGACACATGCAGGAACTTTTTTCCTTCACAAATATGCCTGTTATTAAACTTTATGTATTAAATTTATACAACATTCATACAGGATTATTCAGAAGGGGCTAACAGGACTGTACCTTCTAACATGGAGAAGTCAACCATATTGTTTGCTACTTATGGTTAAGCAAAGGCTGCAACCAAAGCAATAGCAGCAAAGCACAGTAAAAGTTACACCCGTTTACCTATATGGTAGGACAACTTCAGCTGTCTTCAATCCATGTAGGGTGCAACAGGGAAGGAAGAATGCTCCTGGAACAATCCCAGTCATCAGCTAAGTCATGAACTCTGCACAAGATGCATTTGCAATCTGAAAGCTCATATTTTTTTTGTTTATGGCACACAAGCTACTTGAAATCGGGTGTCTAACTAAAGTCACAAGCAGTGGGTAGTCCAGCCAGCAGCTGGATGGAACAGGCTAGCTGTCTAACATAATGAAGACAGCATAGGTTGAGGCTGGTGGTATGTGTTTGGTTTTTTTAAGCACATTTCCTAATTCTTATTTTTGATGGGTCAGTAACTCTCCTGGGCACGTTTCATTAACTCTACCTGTGTGCACAATTGTGATGGGTTGAAACCCAATACAACAATGAATTGCAGACATCAGAGATTTGAAGTGGTACTGCTTCCCAATATTGCTGCAAGTAGTAGTCTTGACACAGATTAAACATAGAAATACATGAAGATTCAATGAAGATTCACAACCATCATGTCCTGGAAAAAGCTTAACTATTAGACACGGAAGTAACTCCATAGCATCTCCTACAATTTTCAGAAGAAAAAAAAAAAAAAAAAGATTTACACAACTAACATGGAATCCAAGTTCTTTTAATCTGCTTTTACTGAATACAAAGAAATTTATCCCCTTTGTAAGTCAAGCCTTCAGCAATTGCTGAGAAATACTAGAGAGATTACTCTCATAAGTATATACCTGTAATTCTTTTGAAGATATTTAATCACTACACGATATATGGTTAATGAGATAAGTTTTCCAAGGGAAACTTCTCAAATTCCATTTAGCTTGCAAATCACTTTTTTTTTTTTAAATATAAAAGCAGGAACCAACAAATCAAGAAATTCAGCACGCACTTGCAAACCTTCTTCTGTGATTCCTTTCATCAAAAAAGGAGAGTGAAATCCTAGTGTTTAGATACCACCACCACATTAATTTTTGTGTTGGTTCGAGATTTGTACCAACTAACTTCCACAAATCCTCGAGACATTTTTATCAACACATTAAAGGCATTCAGAAGAGCACTCTCATCAAACACACCAGCTAGATAATGGACTTCCAAAGGCTGGTCAAGCAGAACTGATGCATCCTGTAAGCCCTATTTAATCCTAACTCTATCAGGAGCTGAGACATTCAACAGCTAAAATTGTGACTGGCTGATGCTGCAGTTTTACATGGCTAGCTTTCAGCTTCTTGTCTCATTCTTACCACTACACATGAGATATAAACTCCTGATGCACAAGAATTTCAAGAAAACCTGACCATCCTTTTGGCAATATCCTGACAGAAGTTAGGCTCAGCACACTAGTGGATATAAGTATGTGGATTTGCCTGCTGAAACAGAATTGGCATCCTTTTAGAAGGTAAAAGTGATCTGTCACAGAATTTATGGATGACGTGATAATCTGATCAACACAAAATTTGGATCTCAGACATCCCCTCCTAAGTCCAAAAAAAAAAAATTACACATTATTCAAGTGAAAAAAAATCTGAAACTGTGGTAGTTTGACAGGAAATGAGCATGTCCCATTCAACAAAGAATGGCTTGATACCTCATTCCCAGTTACTGAAAACATACCTTAATGGAAACATTAAATAGTTCTTCAGATCCATTTAGATTCCAAATTGTTTTTTCTTGTACCATTTTTTGGTAAGCTGTAAAATCTCATCTGTCCATGGCTGAACTTGCTGAAAATGCCATGGAATAGAATAGATCTTGCTTTTACAGTAAGCCCTCCATATTATATTATTCTTTTTCAAAGGCAGTCTTAGTCAGTAGTGACTAATTCTGTGGGACTCAATATTGAATTGCAGAATACCTCACTTCTCTGAATCTGAAGCAAAACTATCACCTGGGAACACCATCTGTGTAGCCAGTAGCTGACAAATTTCTTTTTCATTATAATAACCCATCATTACAACAGGGATGGAATATTTCATATAGTACTTTGTATCCAAAATGCATTTGCAGAGCCAACCAGATGCCTCCTCATGCTGCCTAAATTAAATACCCATTTTTCTCCTTACTAAATCATAGCAACAAACTAGAAGATTGTCAAAGGTTTACCTTTTTTATACTAAATGAAGGGAAAGAATCAGAGGCTTAATCCCAGTAAAAGATTTGTTCATTAATTTCCACTTGCAGAATAACTTCTATTTAACTAAAATAAAGCTGTTATTGTTGGTACCTTAATGACATCATGTGCACAGTACTTGCAAAGCAAAAAAATAAAATTAATGTCCTTCATTTTCTTCTCTTCCAAAAGAGAATTGCAGTTTGGGTATGTTAGGGCAAATGCTTTCCCTCAAAGTATTTTGTGAATCCTGTTTCTAGACACTGAAAGATTTCTTAGTTTTATTTATTTCATAACTATGAGAAATCAGGAAAATTACCAAGTTAGTTAAGCTTGAGTGCTTTCTATGTATAATTAATTTTTCCACTTGGTTTGAGGATTTAAAACATGAGCATGTTCCACAGCAAAAACATGGTGTCAAATTAGTATGTTTAAGACTTGCAGTCAGTATCAATTATAATATAGGAGAATTAACATCTTTAGTAATGTATTAATGTACTCTGATGCATTAATGCATTTTGATGGAAAACTATCAAAGGCCTGAACTGAACTTACATAGTTTTCAAATACAGCCTCAAGCTCACTTTCAAATTTGTATAAATATCTTACAGAAGTGTTTCTGGACTGATGAATAATAAATTTTTACTTCTTCAGTCAAGTTCAGGTGGATCTTTGGTTCACAGAATGACATAATAACTGAGGTTGGAAGGGGACTCTAGAGATCGTCCAGCCCAAGCCTCTGCTCAAAACAGGGTCATTTAGATCTGCTTGCTCAGGACCATTTCCAGTCAAATTTTTAATATCTCCAAAGTACATGGGGACGCTGCAGCCTCTATGGGGAACCTGTTCCAGTTCTTGACTGCCCTCAACATAAAATACGTTTGTTCCGATGTTTAAATCGAATTTCTTGTATTTCCATTTGCAGCCAGCTTCCCACGTCTGACTGTCATTCAATTCAGTTGCCTTTTCTAAAAACTTCTGCACAACATGTTTTACAGCCTCTAGCTGACTTTCAATGCAATAATTTCTGGTCAAAGTTTCTTCTACAGTACTTTTGAAATGAGACTATTTTGTGATCATATTGATAAATGTTACGTATTTACTTAGCCTAAGACTGATGGTACTTATCATCAGTGATGGTCTAGAAACTTCCATATCTTGCAAACACCAGTTAATTAGCAAAAAGATTTGAAGCTGTAATCATGATCACTGTCAGAGCCCATATTTCAATGTGGCTGACAACCAAACAGAAAGGTTTTTAAATGCCTGCTGACCTTGTGATCTCCCATTTTCTCCTTCTCCATCTTAAAACCCCTAAAGGTACAAATTTTTTATTTTTTTTTTGCATCTTCACAGAGCAAATGAGGCAAATACATGAACTTACATAAACAAAATAAAAATAGTATCCACCCATATTAATGCAATGTCCATCTAAACCTTAGTCAGTTAAAACGGCTACACAAAGTACTTAAAGATTTTATGCCTCTCCTCCAGCTCCGTGGGTTAGAGACCAAACCAAAAATTTCAGAGAACTTATTTATTAATCATCTTTAAAAAATTAATCATCTCAAGATGTTGCTATACCTATTATTACCATCTGGATCATGTCCTCTTTCAGCTTCTGAATTGCAAAGTATTCAATGAAATCTCTTAGCTCACTGTTAAATGTTCTTATAAGTTTCCCTTGGGGAAATCAAGTTCTGTAGTTCACATGTAATATTTTGATATTCACTATAAAGCATAAGGAATTGGAGAAGTAGCTCTAATTTTCATGAGAACTTAGACTATAACTCGGTGAATACAGCTTCCAGTGCAGTCACTATTAAAGAAGCTGGCAGCTTAATTTCTAATATGCTTTCACTGCATATTAAAAAAGCCAATTTGTCAAACACAACATTTTTCTTACGAATCATACTTTCAAATATTCAGCATGTTTTATATAGCACTGCGAACATCCCATGATAACACTGTATTCCTGCATCAAGCTAAGTATTTCATCAATAAAAAATCACATAACTTTATCTCAAATTTCATTACACTTAAACGTTTCAACATATTGAATTTGTCTACAGAAATATTCTTCCACTCTCCACTCCTTGCAGTCAACGAGAAGCACTGTCCTTCAAGTGATGACTTTCCTGCAATAAAAAGAAATTTTATTTCTCCTTTACTTTGTTTCCTTGCAGTACATCAGGATGTGAGACAATAGTTACGCTGCTATAATTTGATTTTCATTTGATTCACAGCATACTTAGGTCAGATGCTGAAAGCTTGAAAGTAAGGACACATTAGAAGGTTGACAATCCTATTTTTAAACCTCTCCTGCTAGCAATGTACTTCTCCCTAGACATACTGCAGTCAACATTAAAAATAAATGTATTTGGATTATAAAGGCAACAATCCCAGCTCTGTCAAAAACTCCTTGGTATGAGTCTTTTTTCCTAACAGGTGAATTCCTTCAAACTTGCATAAGCAAATGAAGCAAAAGCCCTGCAAAGTCTCCCTTATTGCCCATTTATGCAGAGAGCAATTCAGCCTATAGAGTTTGTTTGCTCACATGTTCTGTAAAGAGATCTGTATTACAGCATAGTAATTAACAGAATTTGTAACTCTTTCTGGAGAGAACTGTTTTCATTATCTAGACACATGGTAATGGAAAGCAAAAGGCATTGTATTCCAGTTGCAACTAAGAATGCCTTGGGCAAATATCATCATGATAATATTCTTTCACTAAGAAAGTAAATCCCAGTACCAAAAACCCCGCAAACCAAAACACCCAAATCCCAACCACCAAGCTACCACCACTGACAGAGGAGAATAAAGGTGACAGCTAGTTAGAAGGCAGGATGATTTTTTTATCTGTAAACAAGTAAACTAAACAGCTTAAAATCAAAGTGATTGTTATGCAACTGTATTGTGAGGCTTCCATATGGCCACACACCAATGAACACAAACTACTCTGACTTAAAGAATATTCATTATTTGATGCCAAAGTTTGGATCATAATACACAGTTATTGTATCAACGATGTAGGACTCAACCTCATCAGCCAAAGGGAGAGATGCAGAGATTTACAAACCAAGAAAAAGATACACTAATCTTTCTCACAATACCAGATGAGCGGACTGTGGTTCTTTTTTTAAAAGGGAGTAATTTGGTTTTAAATAGAGACTCGAGCATAAACATTCATACTTTAAGAAAATTATTACTACCTTTAGATTAATTTAGTTTTATTAAACAGCATGTCTCAATTAACAAAGCAGAAACATCATACCTTTATGCAGAATAAAAAAACCACTATTACAGGGACAGGTGACAATTAACTATACAGCTCACAGAATACCTTCTCAAAATTTCAAAAGGAAAAGGAGCCATGTTTCAGAGATTCTGACAATTGCTTTGTAGCAAATAGCTTGCATTAAAGCAAAGCAGTGCAAACATTTTCTTAACTCTTACCTCCTAACTCTCAACTAAATATGGTCTTTTAAAATTACAAATGCAGAAAGCTAAAACATTAAGAAATGGAAGAAGTTTCCTATTCTGCATTCTTTCCTACCCAGTAGATGTTAGGCATGATATGAAGGAGGAAAAGAGGAAATGAAGCAAGTAATGGCATAAAAAGTGCAAAGTCCTGTGGCAATTCTTCTGGTTCTGCCATCTAAAAGTTAATTTATCAACTCCTTCAGCATTCTGTGTTAAATGTAAAGGAAATATCAAATCACTAAGACCACTCAGACTTTAAAAAAAACCAACCAAACAAAGAAGCCCCAACAACTTAAGAGTGACCAAGGTAGCTTCCTGAGACCTTGTACATATGATAGATGAATACAGCCAACAATGACAATTTCTCCTTGCCTGGAGGCTTTCCAGCCTAATACCTCACTTATTTTGTAAGTTATACTGGGAAATAAGGCCCCTTTGTGACAATTACTCCCTGCAGAGAGTTACTGAAACAGAACAGTGTTTGAGATGCTTAGTTATAAAGTAACAACAGTTATATTTGTATTGCACATCGATAACTTTGCAAAACCGATGAACTTCGACTGGCACTACCACTGAAGCTGTACAAAATGACAGAACAAAGCCTAAAATACTATATATTCTTCAGCCTTACTACACAGAAGGCCAAAGAACAGATACAAAGTTAAATGAAATGTAAAATACTGTAGGAAGTGATCATATTTTTAAATCATTGACACAATCACATCAGACATACGTGAGCAACTGTATTCCCATTAGCAACTGTATTCCCATTAGCAAAGATACTCAGAAACAGAGGTGAGGAAATAATATCCAATTATTTAAATAACCTCCATACTTAAGGAGATTAGGATTTAATCGGGTGAACTACACAGCGTCACTCACTATACACCGTCAATAAAGTTAAGTCTCACTGGTCAGAGGTACTTAATGAAAACATCTATTACCCTGACTTCACCTAACTGGATTACATGAGAGCTGACAGCACTGCTCTTATTCTGGGTAGACAGAGAAGGAGACTGAAAAAGAAAAAAGGGAGAGGGATTTTCTTTATGCTACCATTTCAAAGAGATCCTATTCCTGCTGTAAGCACATTGGCATTTTCTTCCTTATTTTAAGAATGTAATTGACTGTAGGAAAAAAAAAAACAAACATCAGCAATCTCATAAAGCAAAAAAAATCCCATGGAAAAAGCAAGCTCTTTTGTATATGTACTTGTACAACTGTGTACTACACAGTTGGCTAGAATACGGTTAACATGTCACACAAGTAGTATCAAGAATAACCTAAACTGTATCTGGATATATGTAGCTATGCATGTATACCCATATTTCAGAGCTGCAATCCTACTTTCTTCTAAAAGAGCATCTGCTCAGCTAGGAGTTTCCTGTTCATTAGGGAGCCTGATTTCACATCAGAAAATAAGCACCTTTTCATCAATGAGAACAGTTGCTTTCTAATTGATGAAATTAGTAACTTCCTTTCCCCCCTCCCCCCAAGTTATTAAACATATGCAAGAAACTCAGAAGTTGAACAAACTACACACTAATTTCCCCATTTTCTTTCATCAGAATAACCATTGACAATTTAAAAGTCGATGCCCAAACTTCCTCAGTTCTTATGCATAGTACACGCAGGTATTAATACCAAAACTTCCCATTAAGTTAACTTTATACCACCAATCATGCAGAGAATTACTAAATGCACTATGAAATTCATAGTCATTTGTATTTTGCAGACATAAATAGCATAATACATGACATTTTATGTTGAACTATCTTAACAGATAGGCCACTCAGCAGAAAGTTTAATTCAGTCAAAAGTACTGACTGATAAGTAAATTCTAACAGTACTAAGGAAAGTAATTTTGTATTTTAAATACCATTCCAGCAATGTAGTGTGACTAGAATATTTGTTACAGAACGGTTACAGCACTATGGCTGCTCCACTTTGTGCTATTTGTTCCAAAAATTATGGGATCCTCAACATCCCTTAGGTATTTAATAATATTTTTTAAGTGCTCTATTTCAAATTTGCCCCAGTATGAACATCTGCAGTTAAAAAGTGATCAATGAATTAACTACAGATAGGTGAATTTTGGATAAGGGGTTGACAAAACTATTAGGTGAACAGAATACATTCTTCAAATTAAAAAAAGTATAAAACCAAAAACAAATCAAGGTTGTTAAAAGTAAATGACTAAGCACAGTTACTATATATATATATATTAAGTAGAAAGCATTGATTCCTACAGATATTTAAATCATATTAATTATTATTGCATCTTTAATAAAGATTTTAAAAACTTGAGAAAAGGAAAAGCTATTTGGCAATGTTTTTTGGTCTAGGAAATCAAAAGTACTCTCTGGGATGGGGGGGGTGAGGGAGTAAACCAAAATCAGCGAAGTTTTATTCCCAATTTACATGCAAACTTTAGAATGACTATTTTTTTAATTGAGAAATTTTTTTTTTTGAAAGTCAGAAACTAGCAGTCTGAAGATCTATCGAGGAAATCGTGATTAAGTTACAAGATGTCTGCAAAAATATACATTACACTGAATTCCTATATCTGCCTCCAGTCTAAACAATCAATTTGTATCCTGAAAACAAAATGTTGGCACCTTATCTTGTTAAATGCAAAAAAGCTATTGTATTCATTATACTTCTTGCAGCAAAGCCTGCCACATTTCATTAAACAATATAATACTGTGATGTGCTTAGTAATAAGAAAAGCAATAAAATTTCATATTTGAATTTATTCTGGGGAAGGCACTCATGATTTATGTAGCCTTTCCTACAAAAAGTGACATCTAATGGAGCACACAATTGATGTACAACAAGAAGGCCAAATTGTTTGGGTTTAAGAGAGAGGAAGAACAGTTTATTTGTATGAGGATACATCTTAAAATCAACAGTTTACTTAAGACCAAGAGTTACAGAAGGTTAAACAGCATCTTTTTCGTGCAAATAAACTACATCATGTATCTTAAATATAAATCTTGACATTCTTTCAAAGATTTGCTGTTAAATTTTTTTGGTGGTTTAAGCTTTTGGTTTTTTCAGTAATGCTCCATTTAACAACTTAATAGACATGAAAAAATTGAATACACAAATATGTTTTGCCTCTTATTTACACAAAATATGAATGCACTAGATCCACAATAATCCCGACTGACAAGCAACACCTGAATTACTTGTGTCTTTCATACTTGTCTGCATAATAATTAGCATGTTACTATCATTTTTGAAGTACTGGATTCCTAAACTGTAATCCCAGACATGGAGCTAAGTCTGACTCAACACCTTGCTTAAGAAAACCCCCTTAAAAAGGTGAAAGTAGAATTAAAATCTAACCAATTAAAAAAAAGCTGAGTAATTCCAGACAGCAAATACCATATCAGTTTTTGTTTTCTTTTGTCATTACAAATATATCTTCTTTGTTGAAAATGATACAGTAAAATAAGAAAACCTGACACAAAGGAAAAAAGGTAAATTAAACCCTTTTTTTTCCTTGACCACTTACTGTCTCTACTCCCATCAGCATCTTAACTTCCCTTAATGTCTTGTCCTGAATAGGAGACAGCTGGGGCTGGTGAAAAGCAGACTGTAATTTCTGTACAGCCCATGTTCAGGAGGAAACCATTTGGTATATTGTTCTAGTCAACCACTTATTATGAATGAAACTTCAGCCTCCCTTTCAAAATCAGCTGGAATTGACCTGCGAATTCAGTAGTTATGGGAAGAGAGGGGGAGGACAGACAATACTGACCAAGTGTTATGTCACCTAAGCCTTGTCTCCACTTTTTCCTAATGAACTGAAAAAGCAGAACACCGCTGGGAGTGTGAATTTACACTGAAGGTCTTATTCTGCTTAAGAAGTGGAAAACAATAGATACATGATAGAGTCTTACCATGCAATCTTATAAAAGAAAGATCTGCTGTAATTCCATAAATAGAAGTCTAACATAGCACTTAGTGCTCTATCCCCACATTTTTAAAAAAGCCTACATTCCCCCAGACTTTCTGCTTTCAACAGGGATTAAAATATTTTTGAGGATTTCACAAAAAAAAAGGAAAATATTAGATTAAAAGCATCTTTAAGTTTCAGTTAAGTAACTTGCATATATTTTAGTCATTGCTGTTGTGGTCTCACCATCCTAGCCTTTTGGATAGTTCTTTGAACTGAACACATTAAACACCTGTTTATATGAGATACAGATGTCTTTTCTTTAAAAGGCATTTCAGGGAAGGACAGGAACAACCTTTAGAAATCTTTCTGAAAGAGACTGATTATTTTTTTCCAGTTTCCCCCTCAAGATATTGGTGAAAGAATTGTACTGGTGTGATAAACTTACTTTATTATTAACAGATTTGGTATTTCAGTCTTTTTACTGAAATTCGCAGCCTTTAAGTTATCAGAAACATTAAAATGTGAAACACTGATGAGTTCAGACTATAGAGTATCAACAGAAGTAAAATAATCATCTCCTTTGAACATTTGTTAGTATGGCTAGGAAAATACTAGTAGTAAAGTTATTTTCACTTGTTTGTTAAATGGGTTGTGTAAAGCTGTAGCTAAAAAGTACATAAGTAAAAAGCTGATAAAATGCTTAAATCAGAAGAGAAACATAGCATAAGCTTTTTCTACTTTTGCTATAGAAATATTTTTTTGCCACTCCCCCAACCCCCAAAACACCCAATCATTTTTAGCAGGCAGCCCTGAATTCAGATAGTTGATGCATCATCCAGAGTCGCAGAATATGAGGAAAAAAAAAAATCAGCAAACAGGGTACCGCAATAAATGTCATGGATCAGCAGCTACAATTACAGCAGTTACTTTGAGTAGTTCAGCACACCTCTGAACCATTCACTATACCCTTTAAATAATTTGGAAGTGTGTTATGCAGGAACACTTAGAACTAAATCAGTTTGGTCACACATGCCATGGATGGGTATTTTTGCTTAAAAAGGTCTTCTGGTATCACTACAAGTATACATTCATACCCACAACACTTGTCCAGCAGCAGCCTGGGACACTGCTATCTGAATAATACATGTCACAAGTGAATTTTAGAAACATATACATCAGGCACAGTGAGCGTCAAAAATAAAGCATACCTACAGCAATACAGGTACTGTCATTAGCGTACTTTTATACAGTGTAGAGAATGAACTGTCAATGGATAATTTGTATGGAGTCTAGTGATCACTAACAGTAGCAACACTTTCACATGAAACACAAACTATCTTGATACTATATCAAAAAGTCATCAAGGTCTAAGAAAAAACAAAAGAACAATCCTTAGAAGAGAATCTTATTACCCATACGTGCATACATTTCATTTAGAAAGCTGTTCAGAAAACATGTACCTGTGAAATTATAACACTGTTCTCTGCTAGCTTTTAACTCCCATTTTCTAATACCTTGCCATTGTGCTGTGAAAGCTAGTAGAACAATATTCATATACCACAGTGCAAAGAAAAGCAAAAATTGAACTCAAAACAATCTTGAATTGAAATTACTAAAGTGGCAAAATTGAGCATCAAAAGTTAAATGTGCCCACAACTCCCTTTTATCTTTATAATGAAAGCTTTCAATAACATGACCAAATGGTTCTTCAGGGCAGACATTGCTCAATCATCAAGTGATTAATCAGTATTGAATCTGTGGCTTTATGCTGAAAGGCATGCGAGTTACTACTATTATTGTTATTAGGTCATATTAATAAAATCCAGTAGCCCCTTTCAGTGAGGCAAAATTAATGGCTTCAGTTGTGGGTTTGGGGTTTTTTACAGCTCTTTTCACTGACAGCATTTAAGTCCTTCAAAACTAGTAATTAATCTTCTCAGCCCAACAATCTCATGAGCAAAACTATTTACATTTTAAAACAGCCTCAAAAAGACTTAAAAGTGTCTAAGTGAGGAGGCATAGAACCTAACTTGACAAAATACTCACTATCGCAGAATATTCAAACACAGCTCCAACTGACATCCACTCCCACTGAGTGTTTATCTTCTGTGCATGTCATGGTCTTAAAACCAAGCATCAGCTAAATATAGAGCGTGTATTTTGAAGCAAGTGAAATAGTTTGTATTGCACAAGAACTGCCAAAAGCATATTCCTGCAGAAAGGCCACACATGGATAAACTTTGGTCCAAACTCTTTCCAATACTCCAGAAGAGAGGAATCACAAATGTTTTCATTTCTAGGCATTCATGTGATATTACTGTAACCAAGCATCACAGAAAAACTTTGATTAGATTGTTCTTAACAATAACACTGTTTTTCCTAAGAGCAGTACTAGGTAACAAGGAAGAATGTCAACACTGTAAAGTTTAACATTTGCTTGTTGTACACCTATTTGGATGAAAATGAGGCATTTTCCAGTGAGGTACTCTGGACAGTACACTATTACTAGAATATAGTATATACTCCTTAACTCTTAAGCAAAAACCAGTGTACAGGTTTTTGTTTTCACAAAACTTTTCATTGTTATGTTATTTTTCAAATCCAATTTGCATTTACCATAGGCAACACACTATATAAAAAAAAAAAAATCAATGCCAAGACAAAAGCATGTCTACCACTGTATGCTTTTGGAGCTGAGGCATCCTTCCTTTAGTGCAATCCTAAAAAAATAATATAATAAAATTAATAATAAAAATCCTTATCAAGACAGACATCAGCTTCATCAGTTCTTTCAGATTTTCTCTCTACTACACACCTCCACTGGGTCAAATATTCTCATTTGTTTGGTATCCCTCCCAGTACATATTAATACAAGATAGCTAGCATTTTCTACTCCAGTGAAGTTAACATCTTGCAGCCCCTATTGCTTCCTAGTCAGTGCCATTTCACTTGGCATACTATTAATAAACATTAATTTTGTTACTACATCATGTTTGAAAACTACTCAGTAAGCAAGAAAAAAATGGCAGTTGCCACAGTGCCTTTTTGGAAAGTGATATTTTGATTGTGAACATATGCATATTTTGATCTGAGACTTATTTCTACTTTGAGATAATATAGTGACAGTTGTCACAGCTCCTCAAAGACATGAATCTCTGGGGATTTTTACTCTCTTCACCAATTCCACATGCTACACACTGAAATGCAAGTAAATTATGGGACAAAGAAAAGCTACTGAACACTAGACCCCTTCCTTAATTGCACAAAATATCTGCCCAGTAGGCAAGAGACGAACAAGCCTTCATGATTCCTGGCTATCCTGTACACTGCACAACTCAAAAATGCCTTGAGATCATCCTAATTAATGCCAAATTGTATACTGCACAGCCCAGCTTAGCTTCATCTTTCCTCCATAAACATGTATTGGGCTTCCAGTACAGCTAGAGCAGTATTACTAATTTATCAGTAATGCTTACTGCCAAAACAAGGGAGTTTCAGGAAGACTCAGCATGTAAAATATCACCTCCAACTTTGCACCTCTCCCCCTAGAAATAGCTATCTTGACAGAATTAACCACCTAAGAATTTTTGGTATAATGCTTTTTCAAAAGAAAACACTAACAGTTTTTTAAAATCAGTATCAAACTCACCATTTTCCTAATAATGCAGGCATATATCTAAATGCAGACAATTAAATGGGTCAGGACCACCTCCTAAGCCTCAAAGTTAATATTCACCATTCAAAGGGATATGCTGTTCTGGACACTACTGATAAGACCCCATCCCAAGCTACTTTAGTTAGTGGCTCCCTTGATACACAGTCCACTGCTTTACCTCAAAATACTTTGGGTCCATCAGTGTGTCAACCTCCAGATCTGCAGCACTGTTAAATTAGTATTAATTTTCACCAAAGACACCAGTATCTGCCTCTGCTTTGTGCCCACAACTTCTACTGAGAAACTGTGCCATCCAAGCTCCCTTTCAATAGATTAAATCCTCTTAGAGAAGGCATGCTTCTTTCAAGATTCTTCTCTCCCTTTGAAGACCTGAACTTGCTCACCCTCACTACCACCAATCTAAGAGCACAGTATGTTACCCCCATCCCATATAGAAACATCACTTACATAAAATGTCAAATATAAGAAAACAGAACCATATTTTCTTTTCCTTCAACATTGCTGTAATAGCCACCACACTGTAGCCATCAACAAAGCAATCACTCCCTTGTTACTTTTCCAGATTATAACTAAACACAGCTATTAAACAGCTATCATTTAACTTAATCAGTCTGCTATAAGACAAAAGAATGAAGAACTGATGAAAATAATTTCCAATCACTTTCTAATCTGGCAGTGAATAGCAAACCAATGCATCTTGTGGAGATTGACACCTGATGATCATTTACTTCCAGCCGATTACTATTTAATGAAGCACAAAACCACAATGATGAAACTCACAAGGGTGATTGCAGAGTACATTTTCAGTAGCATATTACTGAATAATTAATGTTAAGATAACTTACAGTACAATTTCAGTATGGGGAAATAAAGGTAACTAGGAGTTTCAATAACAGAATGCCTGCTTCTGGCATAATAATGATGTATTGGTTTTGCTCCAGCAATCAGTGCTTAACCAGCACTCCTCATCCACCAGTAACTCAAAACCACGCTTCACTGAGTTTTGTTTGTCAAGGGATGCATTGACACGCGTGTTGACATTATTTAGCACTTCACGGCTATGAAATTAAAACCATGCTAACACACTAATTACCATTATGTAGTTCAACCTCCTGTTGGAGATACACATTTTACAGAATTCTTAACCCAGTAAAATAATACAATGCTTACTTAAAACTTTTGCCAAATACTATTGGTGATTTCAACTTTCCCTTCAATTTCTAGCTCTTTTGGGTTGCCAAAGATACTTATCTTTACAGCAAGAAAAAAAAACAACCAAAAACAGTTGCTCCCATTAAGTCACAGCCATGGTCCTCCACAACTACCTTTTCATTCCCTTAGCCAAACTTCTGACCTCATCCACATGCAAAGTTCTTAAAATGAACCCAAAAGGCAAGGAAATGTCAGTTTTGATGTATTTAAAAAGCAAAGCTGCATATCTTTTTAAGTCAATTGACAGTAAACAGACTTGCCTGTCTATCTCTCTTTGTCTAAGTTTTTCCAGCTGGATAAACCCAATTGCTATTAAAGTTGACAAAATACAATGATATTATTAATGAAAACAATGTTAGACTTTTCATTACAGGTTCCTAGTGAACTTCAATTAATTGCATGGCTGCTATGCTTAAAAGGCTGCAGACGAAAAGATGATTTAGGGGGCAGGGGGAAGTAGGTATTTTTAATTTTTGCTTTAAGGTGTTCAATCCATCATTTTCCTCCTCAATTTTAAATAAAATATTGCTTCAGAGAACCCCTTTTTAGATTAAACATATGTTTTCTTCTTCTAAGTACAACCTATATTAAATTAGACATCTGTATTGGCCAACTATTTAGATACTTTCTGACACAACAAAGGTTTATAGGCTGTCTTCAATGAAGCCATATTTGGTTAACAGATTTAACTTTATACAAAGCACTTCTGTATATGATACAGAAATAGCAAAGCTGTCACAAGGAACCTTTCTCCTGCCCTGCTTTTCCAGGATGCTCTCCTTGCTCACCCAAAGGCACTCCCTCTACACAAGCCTTCAGTTTAGCAGCTTGCAGAACCAGCCTGTGCAGTTTAGGTAAAATACCTCCTAGTAATCTGGAGGAACATACTCCCTCTTGGTGGCTTTCTCACCACCTCCTCTTTGTCTGAAACTGCAAATACCTCATTAGCAGTAGAGAAGCAAATGAGAGCTGTGCTTGACTGAGCTGTTTGTAAGTTATTAATAATTCACATTTTAAGTCCTCTTTCGCACCCAGGAAGGCAGCATGGATATATCTCTATTAATGCTTTCCATACACTGAGCTTTGTGCTTCCTATAAACATCTACATTAGCGGTTCATACAGACATATAAATGGAATTAATCATTGCACTTCATTAGAGGCTCTTTGTTACCGACACATCCAAACTCAACTACACTTTAAAATGGTGGGCCTTCTACCCCAGCTTTAAGACTTATCAACAGATACCTAAGAGAAACCACAGATTTGCCAAGCACAAGAGTGATATTCCCTTGTAAGCATTTCCTGACATCTAGTATCTTGCTCTCTTTCAGCACAAATAAAGACTGAAAAAATTAAAGTTATTTCTTGGGTCATGAACTCCAGCCTTTGTAGCAAGTGCTTCAGTTACCCTATCACATTCCTACAAACATTATATCCAGTTGTCTCTTAATTAAAGCAGTGAAGCTTCAATAGCTTCTAAGAGCACTATTCCTTCCTTCAGCTAACCTTACTTGTAGGTTTTTCTAATTCAGAAAACTTCACTTGAATTTTGCTTTTTCTGCTAGTATGATCTCATCCCTTATGATCTTGCAATGACCTCAGACTATCTTCCACTTTGTACTATCAAATTATTTTTACAATGGCATTACCTTTAACTGAGTATTTGAGGCCCTGAACAATTTATTGATAGACACACAGCTTCTGTCCCAAACAACTTGTGTGAGCAAATCATTAATTCTCACTTTCTTTCTCTATACCTTCCAATATTCATCCCACTTTGAGAAGACCTTTTATCCTTTGTACAGATTTTCATTATGGTCTTGCCGAAAAGAGGGTATTACAAGCATCTTCAAATGCATAATTCTGTTCTCTCTTAGGTTGCTTACTTATTCACTGTTCTCTCCGTCTTTCATTATCATCGATTTTATGAGCAGGTAAGAAGCAGTAGTTCAGAGTTCTGTACAACAGTTCTTTTGCCATCATATGCATTTATGCAGTTGCATTAATTATGGTGCCTTGGGTAGTACATAGCTAAGTTCAATTAGTTTTAGTTAACCTTGCAAAAAGCAACCATCAATTAAATATTTCAGTGGCTAATATTCAAACTGGCAACTCTGTCTCCACTAGCAGTCAGCAGTTGGTTGGTCCTGCATTAAGGAAAAGAGTTCAGACTGAACCCTTCTAGAGTTCCTAAGAAAATATTCAAAGAATGCCTTAAAATACTTAATGCATTAAAATATTTAAGCTGTGTATGGAGTCTAGAAAAAGAAAGGTCTCTCCGCATTCTCAACAGTTTTCAAATTTGATTTCACTCTCTACTTTTAGAGACCAATAGGAACACTCTCACACACACCAGTTACATGAGCAGCTCTTAGCAAAGTAATGGACTGCACATTCAATCAGTAAGTGCCAAGAGCTGCTTATTGCTGCTGCATGTGAACCACAGCTTTCACATGAATTCAGGAAAGTCATCTAATGGTGTCTCAGCTTCACATCTCAAAGTAATGCTTTCATTCTCAGTTAATGCTTGGGAAATCCCCCAGAAAAAGACACTGCTGACTATCTTCATGACCTTGCAGAAGGTAGCAGGACTGCTCATGAGACAGAATCCCCTCTTCTGATGAAATGATACAGAAATAGAGAGAACTGATTTTGTTGGGTTTTTTTAGCTATGTCTTCCTAATGTCTTTGGAGTATATAATTTATGCCAGAAATACTACACTGATCAGACAGAAAGCACAAAACTCAAGGCTAAGATTTACCTAAGAGGTACAGCTATCTTCTCTTACTGATTTCATTATTCACTGCAAACAGAGCTCAAAATAACAAAGTTAATGACATGTTCCAGGAGGGGGTTTCTGCACATACTACCCACCAGTTCTCAGAGCCAGGATTCCCTGAGCTTCTGCTTTTAGTTAAACAAAATTTTCATTAAAAAAAAGTAAATTTCAGTGTACACATGGCAAGCAGGTAATGTTTAGGAAAAATGCCAAGACAAAAAGTCCTACTTTTCATGTTTTTAAACAATGTTTTGAACTTGTGGTTCCATGACATTTTCCTCATTTAATTTTGCTGTCATGGGACTTCCCACAGAATGGCAGTTCTAATTTTGGACAGTTTTAGCCAACATACTTCCTTCTGAGCATCTTAAAGTTGAGAACAATGGCCAGTCATAGTAACTGTTCCACTCCTTTTCCATTAAACAAATAGGGTTGTATTCTCATCTTGATAGTGCAGTTTTTAGCATCGATGCTATCTGCAAGGAATAAAAAAACCCTGTGCCTTTCACTACCATGTTGGAAAGGTGACAAGGATGTAAGTTCTGGAGGAATTGAACTCCAGCTGTACAATTTCTGCCTTTCCAGCATTGTTAGCTTCAGCTCACAATAAATCTGGCTCTTTCAGAGGGAAAGATGAGGGCACTCACCCACCTGCTGTATTCTCGTGTAAGAGAAGAGAAATGTACTGGAATCTAGAACTGGAGAAACTCACACTGGAAATGTAAAAAGCAATTGTTTCAATGGGCTTTTAATATTTACTAATGTTAAATACTACAGTATTTACGCTTCCTGGTCACAAAGCTATTTACATTTCATACTGGAGTTTACCCAACAAGGTCTATAACTATAGCTAGTGCCAGGCATCAGAATTTTATTTTTGTATTCAATAAACAATGTAATATAAAACTTCCAATAATCTGTAGACAGTACAGTTTCCAGTCTCTTCACTGGAAGTGACTTTGATATGTCAGAGCTCATTTATAAGTCCTTATATATGCATTTTGTAAGGAAGGAGCCTGAGCAACCTGTTCGAACTTTAAAACTAGATCTCTAGAACAGGTTGGACTGGACAACCTTCTGTCATGGTTTAACGCCAGCGAGCAACTAACACCACGCAGCCGCTCACCCCTCCGCCCCCCCAAGTGGGATGGGGGAGAAAATCAGGAAAAAAAAAAGTAAAACTCGTGGGTTGAGATAAGAACAGTTTAATAGA
>JANZLQ010000001.1:13944074-13981536 GCA_026212715.1 Elanus axillaris
TCATACTGAACTCAAAACACAGCACTGTACCAGCCACTAGGAAGACACTTAACTCTATCCCAGCTGAAACCAGGACAACCTCTTACAGTCCTTTTAGCCTAAACTATTCTGTGACTCAATAACATCATCCTGACCACAACCGATGGCCTTTTGACAGAAATTGTCATGTCTGCTACATAAACTGGATGAAATGGATGATTATAAACATTGTTATTTTCTTACACAGGTAAGCATTTTTAATTTTATTGCATGCACATCTGCCCTTTATCATTTGTCTGTGCTTTCTTAAAACAGGTTATCTACTTAATGGACTGAAAACAACATTAAAAGCACCTTGAAATAAAAAATTTCATTCTAGTAATTGAGAAAAACAAAGTCTTTCCAAGTCACAGACCGCAGTTGTTACACCTCAATTCAGACACACATTCAGTGATAAACTTTACTCTCTTAAAGCTGTAATACATGGAATGCTTAAACAAGGTATCATATATAGCCCTCAAATTTCATTAATTTTAGGAAATACAAATTTTACATATTTGTATGAAGAAGTACTAGACACTAAATAAGGGATGTTTGTTATCTCCTTACAGAACCACTGGAGCACTTCCAAAAAGCCTCCAAAAAAGAAATGTCCTGCAGTGAATCTACACACAGTGCAAAGTATATCTGTCTTGCTTTCTTACCGATGTTACCTACACTTCAACAAACACAGAGCTTAGACTCATTGCTCCCTATTCACTGTTCCAGAGACTGGGATCTAACAGTCACATGCAGGCTCCTCACACTTGCAGGAACCAGTTTCTTAAAGGGTAACAGGAATAGCCAGTAGAGGAATATAAAAGACAGCTCTTGCACCCACTATAATTAAGTACTGCTGTATTAACAAGACCACCACCTGTCTTTAAATGAAACAAGGATGATAACACTCGTACCACTTCTGTTTGTTACTGTGTTTGGCTCCTTACCAGTGTGCCCAAGATTCAGTCAATCAAATTTACTGGGTTTTCCCACTCACATGGGAATCAGTGAGGCTCTCGTACACATACTATTCAGCCATGGAACTTATATTACTAATACTCCTTGCATAATAAAAGTACTTTTAATAATAACCTTTGTGATGAGTGATTCTGTATGCTTAACTGTTCAAATGGAATACAGGAAAAATAGAAAGCATTACCACAATGTCATCTTTTCGCACTTCTGAATTTTATTATATAAAGTCTTCATGAATGTTGGATAAGGACAGCACATCTCTGCAAAAAAAAAAAAAAACATTAAAAGCTTTCAAAATGTCCAAATAGCTCAGTTAATAAATGTTAGCATAGGTCTACATTTTGATAGGTTACATTCAATTTCCTGTTAAACAAGCATTATATGACTATGAGGAAGCCATCCTTTTGATAATAAGTAGTGGAAGACACATAAATGGTCTATTAAAGGGTAAAAAGAGGAAATGAAATAACTGAAGGTCTTTTAAATCACTTGTGTGCCATTTTGATGCATTCAATGTAGTACTTATTTTAAACTCTTTATTTCACAAAGTACACGAAGTTCATGATTTAAAACAAATTTCCTAAGAGACTGATTTGCTCCTTTTCTTCTGACCCATTTCATGATTAAAAGCAGCAAAGCTGTGGGATCATAAAAGGCCATGTTATCTGAAACTTGCTACCTTTGCATATCCTTTACATTAAATGGCTTCATTAGTGAAATTTCTATTCGCAATCACAAATATACTTTGCTTAACAGTTTTAACTACTGCAGGACTGAATGAGTGGATTTTAAAAGCTGGTACTTAATAAAAATATTGAGTGACCCCCTAAGGTCTATAACATGACTCAACATAGATTTACTAAAAAAGTACACATTAAGAAATACAATACAGGTGATTTGCTAATCTGCTTAGAGTTGCATACAAATGTAGGTATAAGTTTGCCAAAAATCAGTCTTTTAATCTTGCTTTGTGGAGTTTCATTTTCTGAAAAGAAAGCAATAAGCATATCTTTCCTGCCAATTCGGGACTCCAGCTGATGATTAGCGAAATTCAAACTTAACCAAGAATACTTAAACTAATTTATTGAGTTGTAAGGAACGTTTTACTTAGCTTGGATTGTAATTTCATTATTTTAGATTTAATTAAATTATAATCAGAACACCACCCTTTTCAAAGGTGGCCACAGTAGTCTCTAACAATAAAGCTTCTGCAATTAAACCTCCATAAAACTTCAAAATATACTTTTAAAGAAAATGCAGATACTTTATTTCACCCAGTTACTAAAGCAGTTACTTGAGAGACTCTAAAAAGGTGCAGAGACATGTAAGAGCGCATTCAGATGCAATTCTAAGGGGAACCTAGAGAAGTTGCCTTTAAGCTTACTTCCCATGTTTTAGTCGCACATTTTGAAATGTGTTGGCATTTAGAGTATGACGTAGCTCCACACTAGTATCACATCATTGAACTTGTACATTCCATTCATGAGAAAACCCCCACAAAAATAAGCAACAGAATATCCATAAGTATCTATTGGGAGAGGCAGATGCAAAAACAGCTCCAGGAAGCAGAGCATGGAAAAACTGCAGCCTTTGACGCAGAAAAAAATTAGGATTATTCAATTCCTCAAGAGTGTTTTCTGGGTTTTTATTACTCTCAAACTTGTATAAGCAGTATGAGTTATTATTGCCAGTACGTCCCTCTAAAATTCCGCTATCTCCATTAGGTTTTCCTTAATTGTTTTTTTTTTTGAGCCCAAAATAATTACTTGTAAAAAGAACAGCTTTATTTTATAATGTATACTTTTATCCTCTCAGAATTTTCTGTACATCTTAGATTAATTCATCTCACTTTCTATAGATAAATCTGGGGTTTTTTAAGGAAACCTTGAAGTTAGAGGTTACAAACCAGGAGAAAAATACTGAATCCTAAAGTGTAAACTAAATTGATTCTCAGAATAACAGATTAAAGACTAATGGCAAATCACCACTAATGATGAAAACAGAATTCTGACTCCAACTTGCACTTGCTCTCTTAAGGCTAAACATTATGCATGCATGTTTTGCTGCCCTTTTGTTGTCTACCCTTCACTACTATATCATAATATGATGCTTACAAAATAGCCAGTGCTGACTTGTTGCTAATAACTATAGGTTACTACGCATTAGTTACATATGTATCTCATTTTCATGATGTTTTTAAAATTTGAAACTCTGAAGGTGTTCCTTTAATTGAAATAAAATATCTTCTGCCACAGTAGAATGATTTAAAATAAGTGTGACTAATACAAGCCAAATGCACAACCATAGCACTCAGGAGTTTGTAATTGTTTATATCTTTTTATATAGAGACACATAAAGTCTTGAGCCTCTGCGTACACTAAGTTCTTACTATTTAGCTGAAGATATGACAGACATGGATTTAAAGAAGGTTTAAACAAAGAAAACACACATCCAAGCAAAGACTGATTATCTTCTCAGTATTGACTGAAGTGACATTTTTCAGCTCAGTAATGCATAGTCTGCCAAATTAAACCTGTAAATCATGGTCAATATAAACACCTGTTATTCAACTACAGCATTTCTCAGCCTTTATAGCACATTTTATTCTCAAGTCAGACACTTGTGCGAGGGCTAATAGGAAATAATTCCATTTTACCATTTAAAAGGAAGTAAAAAGAGCAAATATTTTAAGTTACTCAGCTCTAATGATCCCAAACTGTACATGTACTGAAAACTACCTAAACTGAAAGATTTGATACTGACAACTGGGTAACAATACCAGCATGATAAAAATGCCTGCTTCTGGACATGACAGCAAATTCAAGAGTTCCCCTAAAATATGGCAAAAAATGCATCTTGTATGAATCAAATTATTCCTGCCCTGCCTTGCCTCCCCCTCCCCAGCATTACATTCCCTGCTACCCTTAGACTTGGACTCCAGATTTTGAAGGTGAAAAAATAGTGTTGAAACCTGGGTCATAAATAAGAAAATTTTGCCAGCACTAATGGAAATGGAAAAAAGAAGAAAAAAAAAAGGCAGGGGGGGAGATGCTGCTAGAAATGAAACTATAGGATCAGTATATAAGCCATTTTCTTAGCACAGAAGCATTATAAATTGACCTGCTACCCTGTCAGGATTTAGAGCTGATCAATAAACAATTCAGATTTTGCAAGCCAACCTGTGAGCAGGCACTGCATCTCCCGTAGTTGTCCAGGTGCAGACTTTGTTGTACCATGTAGGTTGGTTATAGCGCTGTACTTTGAAATGAATGACCTCACCTGCTACAATCTGCTTATCAGATGGAATGGCAATGAAAAGAAAAAGGGAATTTGCCTGACTGAATACAACACAAGAAGAAAATTGAACGTACGATAGATAATACCATTTCAGAATTTAAGAGAATTCAATTCATAAGTGGTCATTCCACCCAGGAAAGATGAGCTACAGAAGAGATGATATAGTAGATATAGATGGCATTTAAAGCAGAACAAAGATACAATTTTTAAACCGTAACTGTTTGTAGGGTAGCCTATCACCAACGACAGCACAAAGTAACATACCTAGATTTGAAATGAGCTTTGCTGTACTGGAAACTTAGGTCCCTGGCCCCATTTTTAAGGTCAGAAAAACACTGGTGATGGAGAAACAGGAAAAGAAGGTGCGGCTATACTACTGTAAAGAAAAACAAAAAAAATCTTTGAGCCTAGTTTCTAGGAAGAAACTCTCCTCTATACTCCCATTTTTCTTCTGTGAGAAAGCAACTAAATCCTCATGGAGGATAACTGATGAAAATTATTTTTAACAGTAACATTTGATGACACAATTTACATAAAACAGCTGTTGAAACTGCAGGAGTAAATTTGTACAACGATAACAGAGTTACAAGCACTACTATTATTACAGCAATTGTTACTCTAACAACAGAAAAAGCCATCTCAGCCCAGCCAAGCTATGTTTTTACTCTTCAAGGCCAGAAAGAGCAAGAGCAGTTACAGATACCTACTGCTGTCCATGTCTACATGCACACCCTTACTGCTCCCTAGGGCCAGTCAGCACCAGAAGCATCCTTGGCCAGAGGCAGCGCCCCAAGTGCTGCACTGGCACCCAGGCATTGCTCGGGGCTGTCTCGCCCTCGGCTCCACTTGGTTTAGCACCAGACAGGAGATGGAGATGCCACTTTAAACCATTGTCTATTGCCCCAGAAATCCTCACCTTTCTGGATTTTGGCTACAATGGCCATTCACAGATCAAATTCTTCCAAGACATACACATGAGTTTGTCTAACTATAATGTTTACTGTTGCCACAAAGGCATCACTGTACTACACAATCCACTACACCACCTACTTTTGTTGCACACATCATCATTCAGAAGCTGCACAAAAATAATTAAAGATTCTAATTGATTTTCTGTCAATAGAGAACAGCCTAAATGTTCTGTACTGAGTTAAGGTCATTATCCTTTTTCAAAAATTACTCTGAAGAATGGTAATTTGCTCTTAATTATCACATACACAGAGTTAGGAAATTCAATTTAGTGTACTGGCATGCTCGACACAGGGTTGAGCACTCATCATACATTTTTTTTTCCTTTAAACAAGTGTTCTCTAGCCAAACAAGTTTTTACTTAAAATTAGTTGTATCAGGTCATACTGTCAACTTCTCTACAGCAGAAATAGCCAATGCATTTCATACAATTTCCAGCAGGCCTATTTCATGGAACTGACCAACAATGTGGGCTGAAAGCCTGCCAGGCATTGAAAATAGCAACTGTATCAACTTACTTTTCTTCTTACAAGAAGTCAGTGCTGACTTCAACCACACTGCTAAAAATCTCAGTTCACACATTTAAATAAGAAAAGACACTTGACTTACAGCATTATATAAACTAATAATTCTGGCGTGATTTACCACAGGCTAAATTTGTTATTCATATAGCACTGTACTCTGGAAAAAATCAGACCCTGTATACCCTACAGAGATACTACAGGAGATGACTTCCAACTACAAAACAATCAGTTTTGATTCAGCGTGAAGTGAAGCATTGCCAGCCTTCACTCATCACTGGACAGTATCTTTATCACAGCCAGAACTTGGTGTCCAGAGACAGCAGGGGCTTTTCTGGACAGAAGTGCATACACACATGCACACACAAGTTTGCGCTTCGTGCAAAAGACTGCACATCTATGCTGTCACAAGAAGTAATAGAAGAGGAACTGGGAGTGGAGATGCAGGCATTTGGCTAGCTGAGAAGTGCCATACATAAAGCTAATCACAATAGACAGGATGGCCCATTTTTCCACTTAACACACTATTCTTCTCCTGTGCAGACTGTCAATTTAAAAACATGGACAAGACAAAGACAATGTCATTTCATTTATTCAGAAATAAAATACATACCTGCCCCCTACAGTCATTAACAGCAGCACCATTAGGATGAGCAAACTAACAGGCTTGGACAGACTAGTCTCAGGGCTTTGCAGCAACAAAAATGAAAGGAAGAAGGGAAGTTGGTTGTTATGCAGAATTTGTCACTGGCAATCTGTGCTGCATTTTTATCAGGAGGAAGCTGTCCGCAAACACTACTAGACTGCATTTCACATACTCCCTAAATGCAGTATCAAGAGCAACATTTAACAGATCTAGAAGATCTAGTATTTTAGAGCTGATTTCCACCTAAGCACATCCCTAATTTTCTCATGACCATGCTGAAGCAATACAAACATGTTAAGAAACTGTTACCTATAGTATCTCTTAAAAATAAACACTCATTTCAGTAAAACTGAAGAACAGACAAGATCTGTCACTGCCTGATTCATGCAATATGACAAAACTCCAATGACACAATGGCTCAGGGCTTCTGCAAAACCAGGTCTCATACTGAAATACCAATAGCCCAAAGACAAAATATCAAATTGCACTTTTTACTTAAAATTAGTTGTATCAGGTCATACTGTCAACCTCACCATAGTAGGTGTTGCACCTAATTCTTGCAATATTTGAACCATCTTGCCAACAACAACAAAAAGACTACTATAACAAAAGCGTACTTAAAGAAAGTTACTCAGTGCTACCCTAGGACTCCAAAAGTGACTTTACAAATCTATGCAAGAAACTTCTGGACAATGTTTTAACTTATACACATAAGTGTGAAAGCAACAAAATACTAAGACTTAAAACTAAATATTTCAGCAATGCAGTTTACAGTGACTATTGAATTGCAACTCAGTAGAAAAAAAAACCTGTCTTGACAGAAAGCTTCTACTACCTTTGGCTTTCACTCTGGGCCCGAAAGCTACACTCCTCAAGCCACGTTCTTCATGCTCACTGAAGAAAGCCACTGTTTTGAGATGACACTCCACTCTTTGGAGTAATTTTGCAGGTACTCAGGCTTTTTAACTATGAAGTTAGACAAGTGTAACGTCAGCTCAGCAAAAACACCATTCATATTCACTACAAAAATGAATTGCCTACTTGGTGTTCAAAATTTGGGCTCATCATCACCAGTGGCTCTCAAGTTATCTCAGTTAGGCCACAGTGGAGGTGCATACACACCCTGCCTCACTGATTCTCATCTCTAAAGGAGCAACAGAAAAACAAAAGTTCAATTTAAATAAAACTGTTGAAGGATGTCCATTAGTTTGCTTAATCCTGATGAGTGGAAGAATTTCTGAAGTGATATTTGAAAAAATTACTTTCAGGCAACCATCTAAGTAACATTAAAGCACAAATACATGTTTTAACATACATAGTAAGTATCACTTTTTCAAAAGTTGACCTTTAGTCTTCAAGGAGTATTTGTATACAGTGCCAGATTCACAAGTGCCTTTGTGTCTGTAAATTTTATCACCTGATATATACAATTGTAACAGCCGCCTAGCATTTAGATCTAATTCATCTGAATCTTACAGATACCAAAATAGTGACAGTGAAAATTTCAATTTCCAATCATTTAGATCATCTGAACAGACATATTATTGTACAGAAAAAAGAAAGGCTGCCTAAAAATCCATATAAATCAACCACAAATGTAGATACGTTAAAAAAATAACAAAGCCCCACCCAAAAACATCAGCAGTCATACAAAAAGTGAATGGTAAGAGGAAAGATGAAAGCTTATTCCCTCACCTCCTTGGAAAACCAAGTGTCAATCTGAGAACAAAATCAGTTTAAAGATGTTTTGTTAACCAGTCATCTCCCAGCTTCTTATTTCCTACAGCATACACCTGATTTTGCCACCTTTATCTCCTGGAGATCTTGAAACGCTTCAGAAACAGAACTGAGTCTGGAGTAAGAGCATTGACTTTTGTAGAGTTACTACCAATTACTATGCCTATTTCCAAGAAATGTTCATGTTCTCTTCCTTCCTTAATTGGTGTCTGTTCAGTCAGAACATTTAATCTCTGGCACTTCAGAGTCATCATACATGGCTTTATCATCCACTGGAAAGTAATTACATACCATGCATTTTCCACAGAGTGGATTGTTCAAAACGAGAAATTTCATCTTTTAGGTGACCTTAGCCGATGTGGTTTGGTCATTATTCCCTTAAGCCTTTGAATGTAAAGCACGCTTAGACTCATTTTCATCATTCATCTTTGCAGCCGCTAAAGTCACAGTCCACTCTTTTAATCCTACAAAAGGCCTTTTCAATGGCTTTTATGTATGAAGTCCATGCAACCAAACATATAACAGAGGATTCACAGAAGAAACGGGGCTATAGTACCCACCATACACTTACTCTTCCTTTCACAGGTAATGTTGTTAGCCTGCTACTCTGGTTGTCAGTGTCCATGACAGGGAAGCCCTGCAGAGGTGACAGGTCTAGAAGATGATTCCTGCCACATGTCTCTTACTGTCCCCTCAAAGTTTTAGTGTACAAGTTTTTCCTTCCCTGGCTCATTGCTACCAGAAGACTGTTAAATGGCTAACAGCTGGAAGAGTATGTTAGCTTTGGCTTATTTTTCTTTCCTTCTTTTTTGTTCAAAACAAAATCAGGTAGTTCAAATTCCCTAAAGGCAGATGAAAATAATTACATTTAGCAGCTGAAAAAAAACATCAAAATAATTGAATTCAATTTTATTAAACAAAATATTAGTGGCATAGATACTACATTTATTTGTGACGGTACAATGACACATACAAAAACTATCAAATATGTCTTTAAAAGTTTCAGCATATATTATTCCTGCAGTTTTTGCTTATTGCATACAACTTAAAAGGTGTTACATAACAAGCAGGTATGGAAAGGAAGCCACATCACTTTCATAGGTGAATGCACATAAATCCAAAACATATCCATTTCAGCAGTTACGGGATATAAAATGCAAGCTTCAGAAAATTCTAGTTACAGTCCCTGAAGTAACTGGAAATTAGATTAGTTGAACATGCAAGAAATACCATGGTTCTGAAACACGCAGATTTCCTCATTCCTGGTCTGCACATTTATAGTTGCAATCTTGTAAGGCTGGGAGAAGGCATCCAAGATACAACCACACATACTATAGTTTTTTAGTCTGCAACTTTGAATAGTGCTTGATCCTAGACATGAGACACTAAAGGGAACCATATGGAAATTATTTTCAAAGTCTGAAAATTAAACTTCCATGAGGTATTATTGGACTTGACTAGTATAGCAACAGAATTTTTATGTAGCACAGGAAACAGAAATACCTGATTTTTAAAAAAATAACCCTAAGTGGGCCAACCTGGCATGTTCTGCCAAAAATCTAAAAAGCTAACATGACATACTTTTCATCAAAATACATCAATAGAAGCATACACAGGTACAGGCCAGAAAACGTTGAAGTTCTTCAGGGTAGGTCACCTCTATTTGCTGAATTTTAGTAAATAGTTTCCTTTCTTTTAAGTTCTACATCAAGAAGAAAGCTTCTAAAAATTCTAGTACTTGAAAAATCAAGATAAAATTACTGAAATACTTCAATAAGAATACGGTACATATGAAAACAAAAGCATTTTCAGGAGCAAAGTAATTTACACAGCCCTGTTCCCTACAAATATCCATTTCACCACTGACTGAAAACTGACTCTAGTTCTTTCCAACTTCTCTGACATTAATAAAAATCTCTTAATCACACAGGTTCTTTAGCATCAATAAATGCGGGATCACATAGCAATCTCTCCCTATTTGTGCACTTTACGTGATGCCTCTTTTCTCTCTGATCTCATTTTTATGTGGCCACTCATTTCTAAAGAGAGTGCAGCAGTAAACACACATACATACTCTCACACACATCAAATAATTTCATAAATCTCCTTTTCTTCAAGAAATAAAGGTAGTATCAATACTGTCAACAGAACCATATTACTCACCATACACAAGTTTATTCCACCTTCCCTCCCAATTCTTTCCTCCTCTGCTTGCTTAGTCTTGGAAACTCTTGCTAAGAAATGAAGCTCTAATTGAATTGTAAAATAATCATCTAATGACAGCTCATTAATCCCAGAAACTTAACACCTAACTAAATTTTGTCATGTGGGTATGCTGCTGTATTAGTAGAATGGATGCAGGACATTCCCCTCTATGGAACAGTGGTGTTAAACCAGATGGGAAAGAAGATGCATCCAACAGTCTGTCCACAGTCCCGATGTTGGTGCAGCAGAAGACACTAGCAGAGACTCATTATGTTTGCTTTTGATCAGCTGTAGGCTGCATTGCTTCTGCCCTTTTTCTGCCTCTGAGCTACTTGCCTTTGCAGAGAACTACAGTTCAGAGATGCATGGTAGAGCACTTACCACATCTCATTTCAAAGCCACAGATGACTTCCGAGACTACCTCATCCTGTCCTGTGCTGACCTAGAAAGCTGGCTTGGACCTGTCACCTCACTGAAGTTAGGGAAGATAATCCCAGTTACTGGGCATCCAATACTGAAATATTCTTGTCCAAAAGAAGATTTTGCCCTAGGTACAGTTTTGGCATTAGGGTATTACTTTGCTGTCAGTGTTGTAATTACAGATGGTAACTAAATGAAAGTAAGGTCACATTGTGGAGTATTGGAAGTTCTTGTAATCAAGCTCCATTCCCCAAGAATAGGAGAAACACAGGAGCTCACACTTCAGCAATAATAAAAGTATTGTGAATTAAGTCAGGACTGAGACTTTATTTTAATGCAATTACTTGTTAATTTAATATCTCCGAATCATTATTGCTCCAGGGCTTTTGCCTGTAACTTCATTAATTCTTCTCATTTTATTCAGCTTGTAGCGTACTGAACTATACTATGCTAATGGATAAGTTGCAATTATTTATTTTGTGCATTTCCTGCTGACTGAGGTTATTGCACCATGCAAGAAATGTCAGTGTGTTAGAATAAAATACTGATAATGGCACGACATAAAGTAAGAAGAGACTGCAGTTCCATCATTTGTCATTGAGTTTTTGCCTTTTGGGTAAGCAGAAAGGCATTAAGTTTTTAAGTGAAAGCATGGCATTACTGAAAGCCTATCTTCAATTTTCAACAAGAATTAGATGATTTTTCCATTAGTGAAATATACCAAATTCCATTTAATTTACTTAACTATGAAATGCATACAGTCAAGCTTGAACTGTTTAATCCAGCAACAGCTGCTTAAAACACTTATTATAAACATGTTCAAGAACTTGAATGCATGGAGATTTATAAAAGAAATGAAAAGTTAAGTGACTTCTGTAAAAAACTAAATTACACTGTATTATTTTGTACTACTAAGGTACTTAAACATCAGTAATATAAAGAATAATTAATTAAGGAAAAGGTCACACGGCCAAGTTCTACAGGATCTTTATTCAGGTTCTATAAAGGCAGGACATTTCAATGAAAACAGATTAAAAAAACAGTAATTAAAAAGAGCGAAAAGTGAAATAAATTTTCACATATCCACTTATTAGCATATGACAATTCATCACACTATATGACATTTTATTCAAGTCAAATGAAGCCTAAGGTAACATTGCTACAATACAGTCATAGAACTGTATTGCTTTCTGAGGAGTCACAGGGTTAACAATGTACCAATGTTCTGGCAATCTACTCCTAACGGTAATTAAATTGACTTCTATAGTGCTAAGGAAGACTGCTGTCATTTATATTCAGTAGCCTTTTTGAAGCACATCAGTACACCAACATAACCTTACAAAATGCAAAAGCCTCCAAACTATAAAAGGTAAAAAACCCCAACCAACAAACAAACAAAACTCACATAGATTAAAATATAACATGAATTCATAGGAAAGTAAAAATATTTACTGGGGGGGGGGGGGGCAAGAATAATAAATAAATAAAACTCTTCAAGGAATCAATAGAACAACAAAAAAAAAAAGCAAAAGATATGTCATCAAAACATGAAAGACTTATAAACTGGAAAACAGGTTTGAATTTCAAACACAGTGAAGAGTCCTTAGCTAAAGTGAATTGCTGGCAGAAGTACTGTCTGGTTCTACAACCATAAAGTCAGAATTAAAAGAATTGATTTTAAAAGCAAACAGGGAGGCAGAAAAAAACCCCACAACCTAAACATTCCCCTGGTTTTGAATTGCTCTCCACAGCAGCTTTCTTTTATTGGTTGTGGGTTTTGTTGACTTTTTTTTTCTTTTTTTACTAGAAGAAAGGATTCTCTTGTATTCAGTCACACAAAATAAGACTTAAACCAACCAAAACCAAAAATAAAATCAAAAAATAAGTCAATTTAATGAAACTTGTCATGCAAGAATCATCAACAGTAGAATTGGCTTACTGCAAATAACCTCTGGTGTTTAAGGAGTTTATAGATTATAAGTAGGAGAACAATTGATTTAGGGCAGCATATTCTCTACTCAAGCTACTGAATGACAGAACAAACTATTCTGCCTCTTAAAGCCACTGTCACCATTCAAGGCAACAGGCATCTTTCATCTGTGAGAGCAAGTCTCCAGCTATAAGACTTTGAAGGACTTTCATTTTAATGAAATTAAATTAAGCAGAACTTACTCATAAGCATTATAATGTCTATGTAGCCTAAACTATCTTGTTAACAGATTTTTTTATCACCCGAATTTTGTAAGCTTTTCCATTTTCTCAGGATAAGAAGCTGAGATTTCTCAACTCATATACCTTTTGTGCCATTTAATTCATGGAAGTTCCTAAATGCCTTGAACATCCAATTTTTATAATGAAAGAGCTTTCATTTATCATCCAATCACATTCCACTAACACTATTCTATTACTTTCAAATGCAGTAAGAAATATAAAACACTCTGTGGGGCCTATAACAGCATGGAATGAGAACTGTATTAAAGCCGGTGCCTCTTGACCCAGAAAAAAAGTACTCCCTGATTGTACCTTTCACTCACGGCAAGAACTGTCAGTCAGGCTGCTCAGCAAAAGAACAAATCAGTCAGGAAGCAGCAGGTATTTAAGACTTGCAAAAGGTTTGGTAACATGTGAATCTGATGGGAAATTAACATCTTGAATCAAGCTTAAAACTGGGGTTCATTATTTTGAAATCCTTCACTCTACTGAAAGGTTCTGCTGATGGTACAGGTGGGTCACAAAATCAAAGTTAACACAAAAAATAAATTCTATATTTGGTGATAAAAGTTAAGCCATAGTTCTAAATTAAAAAAAAAATATTGAAGTTACGAACAGCACCTGAGAAAAGAGCCTCATATGACTTCGCTTCAGCAAATGTAGCACAGCTCAGCAAAGGGCGAACTTTTATCTAGAAAATACGGCTTTCAAACTGATAAGCATCCATCAATGTGTGCTCCAAAGTATACCAAAAAAAACATTTCAAAGGCAGAAAGGACAGCAAAGAGCAGCTTCCAGTGCAAAATTAATGCCGAGGTGCTCAAAAAGCCCACATCCTGACTCCGTTCTTAATAAGGTCCTTACACTTTTTTACAGCCATATGTATCAGTGCTTCTTGTTCTTCTCTGCAGACCAGCATGATAATGTCTCAGAACTGGCCTGACCTCAACAAGAGAGAAGAAAGCAAATAGTCATAAAGAAAGGAGAAGTAAATAAAACTATTCAAGTTTCTTTAGTTTATCTGTTTAATTGTAGCTTCCCCCAAACAGGGAAGAACCAACAAAACAAAAAAACCCTCAAAAAAAACCAAACAAAAAGGGGCCATAGAAAGAGTCACAGAGGTTTTACACAACAGAAAAATCATCAGCAGGTATAAAGGCAAAAAGAAGAGGCATTAAGTCATCATCAAACTTCATTCTAAATTAGACTAGAACAAATAGAAGTGCTTGACACATATTCCATAGGAAACTTGAATCAACAAACCACCTTTGCAGACTACCACACAGCAAGATTCAGCTAAAGACTTCAAAATGATACACCAAGTAGAAGACCAGAAGAACTGATATATAAGACTTTGACAATAAACAGCAAAAGTGAAGAATATAAGGTTTGAAAGACATCATAAGACATGCCTCTAAGCATTGCTCAGGTATTCTCTGCATGTCAAAAAAACTGACATTACACCGTACTACACAGTTTTCCAAAGACAACAGTGATGACTGATTTGAAGTGATGAGGGTACAGATCAAGGCATGATTACAGTAATGTGGATGAATTTAAAGATCACATCAACAATTCACAGTCTATTTAATAGTAAAGTGAGGATTGGAAGACTGCTTAGTTTATGACTGGTAAAGAATACTAATTCATGCTATGGTTCAAAGTAGTAATCTTCCTGCAAAGATGCTGATTTGATGTGGAGGTCAAAGTCTAGACCACTACATTTCCTAAAAGTGATGATCAACACCCCCGCCCCCCCAGTTATCCCAAGTTAGCATACACCCAGTCTCTTGCTCAAACTGCCACCAATATCACTCAGTCTGTCAGCCTACTCAGGACTAGTGCAGATACAATCCTCATATCTAAGTTATGAAGAGTCCCAGATGTATAGATGGGGGGAGGATAACCCTTCAAGAGATGTATAGAGTGCTTCTCTTCTTGGGCGAGTTGTTCCTCTTTGGCTTTATTTTGAAATATTTCCCTCCTACTTAGTTATTTCTAAATCTTAATGTTATCTAAAAATGCTTTAATTCATATATTTTGTGTAGATAGGGAAAATAAAATGAGTATAAATGGGTGGTTTATCTTTACCATGCCTCTTGTGAATTCCTGTCCTTCTCCCATGAACAGATAATGTTTAATCTAGTAAAATTTGGCATAATTTAAAACAGCACTAGTCTCAAAAGCCTTGCCAATTTCCAGCATTTGGAATGTTATTCTTCAGGGAACCCATTAATCTTCACAAAAAGGTCTCAAAGGGCTGTATTAATTAACAGATCCAAGTAATCTACAAAAAGTGAAATACTGCCAAACCACTCTGCACGTACTCCCAGCTCATTAAAAATACCAAAATCCTCAGTTTAACATTAAATACTTCCCACAGGACTTTCAAAAAAAGCTTACACAAGTACGATCTTTAAAAATTGTTTTAAATGCTAGGGAAATTTACTGTGATTTATTATCACAATTACACATAATAAGCCTTTCAGTGCTATGGTTCTAACATAAATTATAACTGCTACTATGTGATAATGCTGCTCGTTGTATGCTCTTTCCATATGGATTTTGTGCTTCCACTTGTCCCTGCTTTTTATAGAGCATTTTGTTCAATCTGTCCCAAAGAAATGGATTGGCAAAGAAATGGCAAAAATGTAAAACAAAAGTTGTTTCTCCCAAACTTGAATTTCAGTAGCCACCAGAGCCATTCCTTGCACTCAAAGCCTTCCTTTCAAGATTGCAATACTGAGGAAGTCACAGCACATGAGTTATTAAACAGTTACAGTTACCTAGGAAATGACAATACAGAAAAACCTCAAAGTCCTTTTCCGTTGTTGATCCTTCTCTCAACACAGTCTTTACTAATAAATGTCCACAGTTATTTGTTTAGCTATGCCAAATTTCACAAATATACTTGAAGAAGTCCCAGTTATCTTACTGGACGTGATCATTTTCATCTGACTGTATGTTTATTGATCACCAAAAATAAAGGTATGTAAGTAAGTACTAATAATTTCCAGGGTAAAAAAAGATAAAAATTCAACTTTCCCTCATCAATCCAATCACAAAAGTATTCCTAAATTACTACAGAAACAGACTCAGCTTTATACCACAATTATTATGAAGTCTAAAAAGGATGAAGAACTCAAGAAGTGATACTAAAACATGACAGGAACTAATCCTAAAGAGGTGAGGAAGGAAAGAAGGCCAAGTAGGGTATAATTGAAACATAAAAACAGGTAGAGAAGGATGCCCATGGATTAGAAATTATTTTTAAATACTTAGCACCTACTATTTAGTTCAAATGGCTCTTGAGAACTCTTATGAAAAGAATGTACTCAGAAAATTTCAAAGACTATCCAAGTTATGCCACGTAGTCGCAAGTTTATTCTATTCAAACTGTACAAACTGCCGTATTTTCTTTTGTCTTCTCCTTCCTCCTCCTTTCCCCCACACCCCTGAGCATGACCGCACACAACCCAATTTCACCTGTGTCCATTTCCCAACTACAAGATTACATGACTCTAACCTCATTACAAAATTCAGGCATTAAACTAAGCAGTTTTTCCGTACAATCTGTCAAAGATAAACCATGTCTTCCTTTCAAGAAAAAAAAAACACACCAAAAACCCAAGATAAAAAAACAACAACAAAACTAAGCAATCAAAAACCCAGAAGACTTAAAAACTTTGTTTATCCCCATCATATCTGAATTTCAAGTTTTCTACTTCTTGGACTCTGTCTTGACTATACGCTCTTAAGAGAACATGTTTACAGTACCTCTTTGTCTGCATTTGACTAAAAGGTCTTTGGGTTAGTCCCTTCCACAAATACACTCTTAAACTTGTATAATGGAATTATAAACAACTGCAGTAGTGCAGACTTTGTCACAAATATTCATGTGAGAAGCACATTCAAGTACTCTACCATACAGTAAGTTTAAAGTGCACAGAATATCACATATGTGGAAGCGCACCGTTACGTCAGGATATGACATGCACTGCACTATAAAATACAGAACACTTTGAATACCCAAAATATACACAGCAGTGTTTTGCTTTATACTGTAACAACATGCAACACAAAAGGAATGAAGAACACTGCAGTATCAAAGGTACCAGTTATCATATAAGCAGTGTAAACCCATATGTCATTATATAGCTACTGAGTCAAAATTAAATCAAGCATTACTGCTTCATTTTCTGAGGCACACAGAGTTCCATGAATATTTAACTGCTTGCCAGTACATCAGGATACAGTGTTAAAACAATGTATTTTTTTTTCTATTTTTTTTCTCCTGACTATTCAGAAACCCAGGGAAGTTATTTTTAGATAGAAAGCTCTCACTGTTCTCAATGGCCATCAATCTTCCTTCATTTACTGTTGTCTTGTTTGTCCTTTCCCTGCAACTGTCTATCTTCTGAAAGGTAACTGATCCGTTTAAACGTATTTCAAAGCACAGGAAGTTTCCTTGCCTCCCTAACTCCCCCTGAAGCCAGACAGTAACACTGCAGTTAGTTTTGTACTTCGGGAATAATTAAAGGATGCTACATAATGTTTGAAAAACTACATGGAGCTGCATCAAAAATATTTCTGATTGGGTGAAACAAGTGCTACTCATTTTCTTGCTGATGGTAACTCTGCTTTCGAAAGCAGCTATATAAATATGTACGTACAGATGACATTTTTATAAGGAGGGGTACATTGAAACAACAGTACTTGGGAAAAAGCACTATAGTACTTGGCAGCCATTGATTCCTGTTAATTTTTACCAACCACCTTAAAGATGTCTTAAAAGTTGATTTACCATCATTTAGACAGCAGAATTATGGGGTTTGGTTTCCCAGTACTTTCAATCCGTAACTCTGAAACACATGGAAAAAACAAACAAATACCTAACAGAAGCATAGAAACTTTACTGATTGTAAGTTTAAAAAACCAAACACACTCTAATTCAAAGAAACTCAAAAAGAAACGGTAATTACTCTACAAATGCAACCAATAAATTAACCTGAATGAGTTGACTTGATGTGCCTACACCAGGGATACCACACAGCTACATCAGAGAAGCAGCAGCCACTCACCTCAGACCCATACAGTCTTCAGAAGGTACAGAAACTACTCCTATTACCTCGCATGATCTTGAGGTTTAGTTTGCTTACCAAGCATTTAGTATCAAGAATACTTCTCTAAAATATCAGGTAAAAGAGTGAGTGTTCTGTTGAGGGAAGAAACTAATACAGTAAACCACAAAGCATACAAGAGCATATCAACAACAAAGCACAGCTTAACAGGTATTTAATGATATGAAGATCTAGCAATGACACAGTGAACATGAAAACAACAAAAGCAACGTGGAGAACCTAACCCACAAAGAACGTAACCCAAACACCAAGAACAAAGGAGAAAAGCTCAACTGGTAGCAAAAGATCAGTTACTAACCAGCAGGTGCTATTAGAAAACAATCAGCATTCACCTTCTGAAGAAAACAATTTACCAAGTAGAAGCTAAAAGATTCTTACCCAGTTATCCACACTTAAATTGAATAAACCAGTATTTGGGGGTTGCGGAGAGTTTTGCTTTGTTTTTTTCCAGGTCAGGCTTAAGACACTTTCCATAGCTGGCTCTGCACTGGAGCGTTACACCCACCAACACCTGCCTCCCACTGCACCACCAGCTCCCTCCCACACCAGGGATGCCCCCATCCTGGGCAGGCGAAGCCATTGGTTAATTAGTTAATCTTGCATGAAAAGGGGCAGGAAAGCTTGGGAAGTAGTAGTAAACGAAGAAGTAATAAACAAATACCCCCTCCTTTGTAAGTCCAAACTGAGGCAGTTTTGGCAGGGTTCTTGGCCAGCGGGGCAAAGCCAGCCAACACAATCCCACCACATTAAGGCTTTTATGTCTCTGTTTCAGAAAGTCATTTTAGGGGCATGGGTGTGTAACTTTCCAACTGATGTCAATGTTTAGTGAAAAATCTCTTTGAGCTGTGCATGGGAAAGAAACGAGCTTTCCAAAGCCACCCCTTTCCAGGGGAGGCAAGGCACCGTGGCTGCAGGCTCTGGCCCCAGGCGGGTGAAGGGGAAGAGGTCTGCTGGCCACAATAATGTTGAAAAGACTTCTGCCCAGTGCTTGCATGGCGGGCTGCCTCTCTTCCTTGACTGCTACTTCCTGGATGTGGAACAATTCACCTTGAGGTTCTAGATAATAAAGTAGTGGGGTTATTTTTTCTTTATTTTCTTATTCTCAAACATCTGCCATTTCGAAGACTATTTTAAAAGGAAGATATTTTTGACTATCAGCTAGGAACCCATCCAAGATATTTTCCTTCATAGCAAAGCACAAACTTGCTCATTTCAATATAAGAAATTAATGGAAAAGATTTAAAATAACCTCTGTTCCTGCATGTAAAGGGAACTAGGCCTCAAGCCTCATTGTTTCTAAGACTATTCATATCAGACATATAATTAATGATTAGAGATTGGTTTAGATGTGATTAATAGAATGCAGGTGGTTATAAAACTATATGCATGAGCTGCTTATTTGTCCCTTGTGTAGCCCTCACCATGGCTGGCTTAAAACCCAGTCAAGCTGAATCAACAGAAGGATCATACATCTTAGACCGAAGACATAAGAATAGATAAGAATAAATTATTAACTTTAGAGTAACATGAATTATATAGAATAACCTGAGTGATTTGCAGAAATTCAAAGGTGATCTTTGATGTGTAAGAACATATGTGACTGTGGTGACTGGAGACCTTCTGCTTATGACCACTAACTTCAGAAGAACCAGGACAAGACAAGTTGAAACAGGAAAATGTATTGGACTTTTGAAACCACTGGAGAATAGAGAACTGAGAGTTAATGGAAGAACGCCTAGAACTTCTTCTGACAAATTATCAATTGCATATTGTTTTGGAAAATTGTATATATAGAAGGCGTTTTTGAGTAATCTTTTGCTCTGAGCTGTTAATAAAGCAAACCTAGAGAAACCCATGACTGAAAATTCCTTACCACTGCATTAACTTTTAAATCAAGGTATAAAAATAGAGCAGGCTAAAAAAACCTGTCTGCAGCTACATGAACAACTTTAAGCTATAAATTTTAATAAAGCAAACTTGTTTTGTTTTGGACAGCCTCTACCTAAAACATGCCATTTCACATAGAGATGGTTTTATTTTTAAGGGGGAAAAAAACCCCAACAAATAAATATCAACAGTACAGAAGCTCTGCCTGGAAATAGCCCTGATAAATGTAGAAACTTTGGTTTCCACTGTTGCAGTCCATTAACTTTCATGACTATGAACACTCACAAAGAAACAAGCATGATCATAGCCTTAGACACCACATTCACCTGGTTGACATTTTTACTTTCAAATGCAAATGTCTATGTCCCAGGGACTGGAAATTGAAAGCTCCATCAATTTTGTTTTGATTATATGTTAGTGTTATAAGTCTAATTGTTTTGAAACAAGAAAAGAAAAAGATACAAGAAAATCTGACAAGTACTATTCTAGCAGTAAGGGTAAAATGAAAATCAAGATGTTCATTTGTCCAGTTTGACAGAAGCAATTTGTTACTTCCCTACCTCAGTAGACACTCTGTCCTACATTGACGATTGAAAAATCTTAACATGAATTTAATGTAGTTTAAGACTGAACTAAAAACTCCATAGATTTTCAAATTTTAGCAACATCTACAATTGGGATGACATTTTCAGAATATGCTGAGCATTCCCAAGGATATCTAGTCATTTTGTCCAAGTCTCTACATGGGAATTGGTCTCTTCTGAAATATGGACATTTGTTTATACACCTGTGTAGTAGCTGCTGAAAGCTAGATCTGAATTAGAATTTGAGCACTTAAGTAATATAGGAAGTTTGTCCCTGAAGCTGAGAACAGCCCCTGAAAATTTCCGCATTAGTGAAAATATTCAAGTAAGATTATTACTGCCATGCATCGGCTCCATTTTATAGTTCTCAAATCCCTTGTTATGGATCCCTTACTCCTTAGCTGATCTGCGCAGAACATAGTGTAGGTAAGAAACACAAACCAACATGATTTGATTATAATGCTCAATAAATTTTCTAGATTTATGCCAGTCCTACTTAATTATAACAGCAGCAATTAAAGTCTATTCTGTAAATAAACCCATAACCATAACTCATCACTGTCACACATCTTTCACCTGCTCTTAAGTCCTGGTTTCAATACAAGGACATACCATCATTCTTGCAGCTGGGAGAAACAGAACAAAAGCACCCATTACAGACAGTGCACAGCCTCTTATGTTTATGGCATCTTCAAAACCAAGTTTTAAAATCTATCACTTAATTGCTGGCAGTGGTATGTTATTCCAAGCTCCATTAGCTATAGCAAGATTTATGTAAATTCTTGGTGTAAAATACTGCTATAAAAATTGGCATCAGTTACTGAAGTGAAACTACTGAAAATTTTGTGGTTTTTTTAAAAAGGCAAACTTTGGTAAAGCACTCCAAATATAAAGGATTCTCTCTATCACTTGATTTTCTGACCAGTTGTATTTGGACATTTTATAATGCAATGCTGGAAATTCTCCAGGGAGATAGTTCTGAATAATTAAGAAGGGAAATCAGAAGTGGAGGTACTTGGAAGGAATTGTGTTGAGAACAGGCCAACAGGTGAAACAAACCTTTAAAAGTCAGTTTCAGCATTTCAAGTCATAAACCCAGGAGAATTTACTCACCTCCCATAGGACTTGAACATGCTTTTCAACATTTTTAAAACTTCACCTTTCAAACCGAGTTCAGCTCTTAATTTTTCTGTTATCAGTTGCATACTTCAAAGTGCGCCAATACGGATATTTTCAGAATTTACCATGAAGAAAACATTGAAATTGGAATAAAAAGAAAATCATCAGTAGGAGTGGCAAAATAAAAGAAGCAATATGTATATTTTATAAGCACATTCAATATGTATGCTTTTGCATATGAAAAAGATGAAATGTGAAAATACACAGGCACACCTGCAAATGGGACAGCAGTGGAAGCATGGATTAATTCCTGTGACCTGATTTTTAAGGAAATCAAAAGGTCAGCATTTAGCAATCATACCAGATATTTAGCAAATATGGCATCTTAAATTGCATTCAATTATAGTTCTGTCTTGAAAGTACAGCTCTGTAATACTGTGTATTTTCAAGTGCAAGAGAACTGGCACTTGTTGAAGAATGCAGAGCCCAAGATACTGAAGTTGCAACCTTGGAGAGGTTTTTTCTGGGCAGTTCAGATCACCCTGTAGTGTGAAACCACAAGGAAGTACTGTCTGACCTTATCTTTTAGGCAGGCCACTGTACCTGGTAAGTGTAAAGAAAATACAATCCCCAGTTATTCTGAGCACAGAACTTTGTCCTGTGTCCTGTGTCATCTTCACGTGGAGTGTACAGAATTGGCTAAGACAACTTTTTATGCTTTTTCTGTTCCACTGTCCTGCGCAAAAATCTAGAATTATGTGCCTATGTGGAATAATCCCAAGCATTTGGTAATAGTTTAAAGGTTATTCCATGACATAAGAAAGACAGTATCTGGAAAACCTCTCTAATGGATATTAAAAGTTAAGCTTCATCTTAACCATATTGAAGCACAAATGATGTGAATGTCCTGAGGAAATACTTCATTCATTTTTGCAGTGACTCCATCAGTTCAGTTTTCACAGATACTTCTCCTCATTGCTCTTTTGTTCTTACAAACTGCCATTGCACAATGCAGTAAGTTTGCCCACAATCCAATAATATTTTTTTTTTTCGCCTGCTGGATATTTACTCACTCAAACACAAGAGTAAATACACCTATTCTTTAAATTTCTTACGTTTGTGTTGCTTTTCTTCAGAGACACTGCAGCTGCTACAGTTCAAGTACTAGGTTCATTTTAATAATTGAAAATCTCCTTTAACAATATTTAGATAGTGAAAAAACAACTGAAGATTATTTTTTTTAAAACTTCAGATATTAACATCACACAATATGAGATTTTCCAAGCCAAAGGGATTAGGAGATAGAGTTACACAAATAGATACTGCCATCTTTATGTACCTGTATGTTACTGTTGTATTGCTAAATCATGGCAACCATAAATACTCAAAACCTTTAGTGATTTTACATTCAGATTATGAAACTAGCCTACAAATGAATGCTAGGTAATTTCAGTTTCTATTACCTCAGCCAATAAAAAAAGGAATTGTTAGTACAGTAGGTTTCTAATACATGCACAACATCTTTCCTTATTCTTAGTCTGACCTATGAACAGATCAGAAGCATTACCAGATCAATTTACAATTTCTACAGGATAGTATCAAAGAGAGTGAAAAGTGCTTTATGGTATTAATTACAATGCATTCAATGTTTTGGCAAATAGAATTCTGCATTAAAACACAACATGTGAGACCTCAAACGCTATTTCAGAGTAGCAACTGATTTTTTTTATATTATGCATTATTCTGGTATTGATGTAAGTCACTTCTGTCTATTTAGAAGATATAAATTTTAATTTAGCATCATGTTTTTATTATGTTCCTCTTCCTTTTTTTCTACCACAATATATTACACATTGAACACTCCCTGGTTCTCAGAAACATCACTCAGCAATGCTCCTTAATTTCCCAGAAAATGACCTGCTTATCTATAGGCTAATCGTATATACGTTGCTGACTCCAATATTTATACAGTCTTGATGTGACTGCCTAAAAACTTTACTTTTTAAAAAAATCGACTTCTTCAAAAGATATATATTTCCTTACATGGAGAAATTCATTGCCAAATACTAGAAAACTTAAAAACTGACATATGGAATCAAAACAAAGCTTCTTAGATAAACCCTTCCACCTTTCTTGATAAAGAGTAATTCTGAATGGGTGTTAAAAACATAATAAAAATGCAAATGACTCTTCAGTTTACAAGAAAATTTCACTATTGTACATTAATTGAGGATCTTTTTGCAGATAACTATTTAGAGTTGAATCAAAGGCAATGAAGTGTCAAGACAGATATTACCCACCTTTTAGAAATCCTGGAGTTTAGCATTTTCCCATTCTAAATTAGATTGAGCACTTCAAAAAAAAAAAAACAACCAACAAACACCCCCCCCATTTCCACAATGTGAGTTCCCTCATGCAAATTAGTATCCTTATATTTATTTTCAATAAAATCTCAACGTCTTGTTCACACTTTATAAAATACATTTATGAACTTATTTTCAAAATAACTTTATTTAAAATTAGCACTTCATCCCATATGACAAGTGTCAAACCAATTTCTTTTAATTTTTATAAATTACATTTGTTCAAAATAACCACACTTCAAGTGAATATTTAGTTATTACTGTATTTGATGTTCAGAATAGTTGGATCACCACAGGCGGACTGTTTTCAGTTAAACACTTATCAGAAAATTGCTAATGCAATCTGTTCAACCCCTTTCTTGTCCACAGACTACTGGGAATAAAAATAAAATAAACAAAATTTAGTAGAGCTGACAGTTACCAGGCATTATACCTTTCAGTCTATGGAGAATATCTAAGAGCCTTAATAAAGTTAAGACCGTATCTTTTTACAATCCTGTTTTTGTAAACAAGTACTTCCATTTTTTTCTGCAAAGTCTGCTTTTAAAAATATGAAGGTAACTAGTAAAAAAAAAAGAAAAAAAAAAGAAAAAAAACCAAACCCACAACACTATATGCTTTCCCCCTCTGTTCATCTTCCCTGAAAATCATCTGGTTTTCTGATAAAGATGCTTATTCGCTAACAAAATTATGAGATACCCAGCTCATGTCGTGTGCACCATAAAAGAACACAATATGACTTCAAATTATTACTTCTATGGTTTCAAGCTGCCTGTTAAAGTGATGGCCAATGCCTTCCCACAGGAGTAATCACTTGTGGCCAAAGTTGCAGACAAAGCTAATGAGAAATAAAAAGACTTCTTAAGACTATGATAGCCAAAAGCTTATAGAGAGGAACAGGAAGGAACATTTACCAAGGAAAAAGTGAGCGGGGAGAAGAGGTAAATGTGGAGCTAAGGGACCCATTTACTTCTCTTATTATAACCGTGTTAGGTAGAAAAAGCTACAAATGAGGTTGAAAGGGTCGTAGCCAGGAGCTCTGCATTCATACCACTGCTGCAGCAAGCCCTCGCAGTTCTTATCAAAATGTGATCCACACAGTTCTCAGATTATTCACAGAACTCACTTTTTCTCCTTCTTAAACTTCATTACAGGGAGCTAAACCACATTTGACATTTTCCTATGAGTACTTTTTCCAAATAAACTGCATTAAAGCTGTTACAGAGACTGTACCATAATGAACAGACTGAAGTCCATGAAATAATCTCTCCATTACAATATGGGCCTTAATGCAGAAAGAAATTAAGAGCTTAATTTCTATAGGAAACAGTGATACTCTGAAATCGAAGGTTAAAGCACTGAACTGTGACTCAGAAGACATGAATTTAATTTCTGGATCTCCCACTTAGGTAATCTTGCAGAAGTTATTTCACATGAGGACAATACTGCCTCGCAGGACTGTTGGGGAGATAAGTACATGCATGAGGTCTCAGCTAGCAGGCTAGTCAGAGCCATATGAGCACATAACACGGATATATATGCCTACTCTGTCTTCACTGTGCATTAGATCTAAATTAAATCTGTGCTGCCCACCGCAGCCTGGCACTCCTTACTGCCTGACTCAGCTTTTGAGTTTCCCATGCTGGTGCTTGCTGCAGCTTAGGCTGCAGGCATCCACGTTTTTTCTGAGAGCTGATCAAGCCCAGGCTGCCTTGCACGTATCTCATCCAGCTGTGCGTGAGATGGCACCAGGCCTCCGGAGAAAAGACCGTGGTGCCAGTCTGTGTGCCTGACATCAGCCACATGTGCTTTCACAAGGACAGAGAGGCAGCTGGGCCAATAAGCCAGACAAAGCATATTCTGCCCATCCCACTGTAGGTGTTAGCTGTACCCACCACACTTTAGGGCTTTAGGGTTGTCACTTATTCTTTGGCAGGATGATAAGAACTTCATTTATTTGCAGTGTAAACACACCTTCATACTTCTCATCTAGGCCAGCAAAATGCCTTCTCAGTCATGGGGAAAAAAAGGCATGAATGCAAGCATTTATGAAAGGAAATTACTTGAATTTCCTATATTGTAAGGATAGATATAACAAATTTATTATTAACATTAATGCTAAAATACTTGACAGGATGTATCAGGTAAAGCTAGTGGTTTCAAACACCACAAAAACCTCCTTGCTGCAAGCGTGCAGACTGATCTGAGTGACCCAGGCAGAGTTGCTCGTGTTCCTCCCTTGTGTCAGGAAGATGCACTGGGTGAATCTTGTTAATTCTGCATTTAACAGTCTCTTGTATTAGGCCCTTCAGACATACTCAAAGCTTGTTAAAATGGAGAGAGGGGAAATAAAACAGGAGAAATAGGTATTTCTTTGCATATATTCAAAGAGATAAAGATCAAGCAAAGCTTCCACTCATATTTCTTCTACTTTTGAAAAAAAGGCAGAATTTGAATACTTCAAAAGAGGCAGAACTGAGTATTTGAATACTGCTAATACAGCAGACACTAAAATTAATAGTACATACATCTAAAAGTATTATTAGATAGATATAACTTTATATACATGTTTATGTGCATTTCTAAATAGAATTAATTCACAGAATGCTTGAGGTTGGAAAGGACCTCTCTGGAGTTCATCTGGTTCAACGCCCCTGCTCAAGCAGGTCTACATAGAGGACCATATCCACATAGCTTTTCAGTATCTCCAAGGATCTCCACAACCTCTCTGAGGAACCAGTGCCAGTGCTTGGTCACCCTCACAGTGAAAAAGCATTTCCTGATGTTCAGAGGGACCTTCGCACTACAGTCTGTGTCCATCGCCTCTGGTTCTGTCACTGGGAAGCACCAAAAAAAGCCTGGCTCCATCTTTTTGCACCCTTCCTTCAGACACTCGCACACATTAATTCATGAGATCTGCCCCCGTTTCTTCTTTTCTCCAGGCTGAACAAGCCCCAGCTCTCAGCCTTTCCTCACAGAAGAGATGCTCCAGTACTTTCTTCATCTTCATTGCCCTCTGCTGGGCTGTCTCCAGTATGTCCATGTCTCTCTTGCACTGGGGAGCCCAGAACTGGACCAGCACTCCAGGGGTGGCCTCACCAGTGCTGAGTAGAAGGGAAGGATCACACCCCTCAGCCTGCTGGAAACACTCCTCCTAATGCAGCCCTAGATACCAGCCACCTTCTTCACCACAAGGACCCCAGGTCCTTTTCTGACAAGTTGCTTTCCACCTGGGCAGCCTCCACCATATACTAGCGCATGGAGTTGTTCCTCCTTAGGTGCAGGACCTTACAATTCTCCTTGCTGAACTTTATGAAGTTCCTGTAGGCCCATATCTCCAGCCTATTGAGATCCCTCTGGATGGCAGCATCACTCTCCAGTGTGTCACCCACTCCTCCCAGTCTAGTATCATCTGCACACTTGCTGAGGGTACCCTCTGCCCCATTGTCCAGATCATTAATTAAGAGCTTAGACAGGACTGGACCCAGTAGTGACCCCTGGGATACACTGCTAGTTACTGGCCTGCAACTGGACTTGGTGTCACTGATCACCACCCTCTGTACCTGGCCATTCAGCCAGTTTTCAATCCACCTCACAGTCTGTAAATAAAAGTCATACCTACATAGTATTGTATGAACTGAGTATTTTAACATGCGGGTGAGACTCACTTTCTTCATCTTTGACCTCAGTGCTATATATGTAATTTGAAGAAATAATTAAAGCTTTGGCTTTTGAACAACAATAATGGAAAAGGGATATTTGCAGGTCTAATAAAAAAAAGTAAGTTCCTTATATGGTAAGTCTTTGAAAGTTTCAATATTTTAAATTATTTGCTTACAGAATTACAAGGACATAAACTGGCTTTAATGGAATGTCTAACATCTAAAAACAAGGGCCTTCTCTGCTAAAGATATTTTTAGAAAGGTGCTCTTTTGTCTCAACCAAATTATATAAATGTTTTCAAGGGCCTAACATGAAAGATCCCATGCTGGGATGGTTAGTTCCAGGGAAAATACAGATGCCTCAGGATTGCAGAGCAGTTTGATAAGAAAAACAAATTCCATTCTGGAGCTAAACCTTAGCTGCCAGAGATACAGCTTTGAAATTTCCTTTTAGCAGTCATGGACTTGAGTCTGAAGCATGCAATGGAAATGAGAATGAGTAAGATACAAAAGAAAGTGAACAGACAAAAACCAGGTGGCTTCTGAATGACAGAAGTTGGAAGGCAGGGAGTGTCATACTGCCCCAGCAATGCATGCAAGACAGGCTCCAAAATGCTTCAAAATCTGCTATGCTGGAGCTAAATTGACCAAAATAGCTACAGCATGAGAGGCTAGGACATGCAGTAGCTACCTTGTATGTCATATTCCTTTAAAACCAGGTACAATTTCCATAGGAAAATTAAGCAGCAGCTACTGTTGCTAATGCAAATCTCTAATTCACTGTGGCTACTCATGCAAGAAATCAGCGCATGATGGCACATTTAAAAGTTTTACTGTTAATGGAAAAGTGTAGTTTAATAAAAAAATATCTTTTCTAATGCCCTCAGGAGGCAAGAAGAAGTTTTAAATAATTAAAAAGGATTTTCCTACCTCCCCGAATTTTTTTTCTTCAACAGGAAATTTCACCACATGAATTTTGGACTTTGAATCCTCAGTTTTCTAGCTTGTGTTATACGAGGACACAATACGATTCATATGACTGATCACCTCTTGGTAGATGGACCCTATTTTGCTTGGCATTGTTCAGACATGGACAAAATTACATTACTTCACCACCGCTAAGACAACAGAGAGATGGAAACAAATAGGCAGAACACAGGAAAAAGGGCGACAACATTTGTCAGTATGACAGGCAGCAGTCTCAGCAAACCATCAGGATAACAAAGAAGTTCCTCATGTCAACAAACACAAAGAATTCTCTTTCCTGCAAAGATTATTACTCTGTGTGCATGTGTATGTGCATCTGTGTGTACATATGTATTCATATGTTTAGAAGTAGTAGTAAAGGGGAAAGAGTACAGGGGTTTGCAGTAATTTCTGTGCAGTTTTACCTCCATAACTTTACACAAAGCACCACAAGACAGTAACTTTAATTTCAATTTGTGAATAAGTCTCGTATAATCACCTACACAATTTTATGCTGCAAGTTAATTTGCATGGTTCCTAAGGAGATAAGTTTTTAAAAATCTTCTCTGGAATCCACTGATAAAAAATGGGGAAACCAGTATAATAAGATATAATGATGAATTAGTCCCTATAGAAAAGTTATCTTCTACTGAGCCCATTAGGAAAGCCTAGATAATCACAAAACATTTTGTATTTGCTTTTATTATCTCTAGCTTCATATTTTTACTGTGCCTAGGCAGAGCATTTGCGATTCTCTATCTTTTTTCTTTTACAAAATATCAAACAAGGATAAAGGATTTGGGAACATTAGGTTACACGTAAACAAGAATTATATATGATACATTTTCTATTTATGCAGGTATGCTTACTAGGTAAAGCATCCATTTAAAATATTAGCCCATATATTTTACAAATTCTACCCACAATCAAAAGTGGCATTTTTACAGCAATTACTACACATGATAAACATCAAATAAGCTTTGAATGGAGAGTTACAACCTCTGTGCGTGAGGCATGGGACAGGAGGAGGAGGACAAGATGACATCAACTTAAAAAATTAACAAAAAAGGCAAGAAGAGGTGATAGAGCTTTCACTTGTCATTCTGCTTGAGTTAAGGGCTATTAAAAAAGCTCATAATTAAATTGCAAATACCCAGTATTTTCATCACACTGATTTTCTGATCTGTGATTTAAACAAGAGAAACACAACCATTTTCTACCTACAAAATACATTAAATTATATGCTAAATATAGTACTGTAAATTACTGCTAATGTTCCAGCTGCATCTCAGATAAACATCTCTCCAAAGCAATACATATCATTTTCCTATTTTCCAACACTATACTACCCATTAAAAATGCACTGAACAATGTTCACATCTTCTTTTTCCCAAGTGAAGACTATATAAACTGTGTCAGATGTAGTATTGCATATGGTGATGGTAGAACTACCTTCCATGGAAAGCCATGCAAACCCCTTGGGGTTACATGAAAGATGCAGACAGCAGGTGAGGAGAAAGTGAACAGTAAGCAAGTAAGATTGGGAAGATCATTTAGGCATTATAGATCTTACAGTGATTCTTGTACGCAGAGTAAGATTTACAAGGAAACTGGAGAAATGTGAGCTTAATGCAGAAGAGGAATGCCTATGTGATGATTTGAAAAGTGGGAAACATTCAGCTTAGCAGAAAACAAACATGGTTTCCCAAGGGATCCTCCCCCCCGCAAATACAATTTTCAATGAACAGTGATGAAGGTCTAAAAACCTAATCTACATCAGCTTTATAGCATGTAAAAACTGTGAATTTGGATTTGCAGGTGCTCCAATTTCTAGAGAAATGTAAAGGAACCTAGCAATATACACACATGAAACAGATTCTTTTCTGTCTTTCTGATACACTGTTTCTGATGAGAAAGACCTAAATAACAAAAAAAGGAAACTTGGTCTCCTAAGTCAATAGAATGTTTTCCATCTATCCTATGGACTACAAGAAACAATTCTCATCTAGTGGAAACTGATTTCCACCTTCTGTCTTTAAACCAAATAGACAATCATAATTACTATAAATACATTTAGTGAAAGATTAGAATTTCTTTAAATGGGCCATTTTTATTTAATTCCCTATACAGAGAATTTAATCTAAGTCATTCTTCTCTGAAAAATCTCGATTTATGCATTTAATAACCTCTTGGACTTTCAAGGAAAGCCAGATTCAGGACTGAATAGCTGCTGTGTCAAACTAAAAATGATAACCCAAACTCTGTGTGCATTAGTTGAGTGCCTTGAGATTGGATTCTATAGCATCTAATAAGGAATGACTCCATTTGAAACTCTTCCCTAAAAACAGAGTATTCGTAACTTCTCTCCCCATTTTGAATTCTTTGCCACCTGCACCCAACAGGGTACGAAAAGTGACCCTTCCTTCAGCACAGAGATCTGTTTTCTTGAAACACATGGGAACCTTGGTACTTCTGAGTCTGTTACTATTCTGTCAAATTTGTCTGAAATTGGGCAGGGTGTTCAGGAAAAATACTGTAGGTCAAGTTGTGAAAAAAAGGCCTACGTTTAGCAAACCAGGTGACAATATAGCCTTTACCATTAGCAAGAGAAACAAAAGACAGTCTTTCTTCCTAATCACTTAAAAAGATTGATTTTAAGTAGAGTTATTCAAATAGGAAAAACTCTGTTCATTGAAATGACTGTAAATTTTAAATGCTTTTTTCAGACATGGTTCAACATATAGAAACTATGATCCATCATGTACATAAAGAGATTATTAAGCAAATGAAAAGTTCAATTATGTTGTTTATTTTTTTAAGAACACTTTAAAATTTTTCTTTTGTTCTTTACGTGGTTTTATATTTTTACATTTTTTAAATAGGCACTTCATTTAATTTCAGAGCACCATCCCAGGCTCTCATTTTCTTTAAAGCATTATCTTTACATGAAAGTCAATGTCATATTGCCACTATATGAAATTATATACACATCCTCACTGTTTTTTTTATTTAGTTGCTGTTTCTCCAAGCAAGTTCTAAAGTGTTGCCAAATAAGTTTAAAGACATCCAATTTATTTTTATTCCAGTAAATTGCTCTCTCAAGTGGCATTGTATCCTTAAGGTGTGATATCTAGTTATTAACTGTAGAAAATACTTAGAATTCCCCAACACATAAGAGTTTCTCTTCTAGCAATAACTAGAAGCACTGGATATAAGGATCTAGAATAATGCTTTCAGTTAGATATAAAAATAATTCAAAAAAAGATAAGGAAAACAAGGAATAGTCTTACACGAACTTGTTTGATATTTACCTGTTATTGTTCAACTATAAGATAATGGAAAAATTTAAGTAGAGATGTGCTTTCTTGACTAGCCTATGAGCTTTTACTATTTTCAATTACATATTTTAACGTTCACAAGTAGTTTGCAACAATATTTACAAGTAATCTGCAACTCTGTGGTGGGTTGACCATGGCTGGACGCCAGGTGCCCACCAAAGTCGTTCTATCACTCCCCCCCTCTTCGCTGGACAGGGTAGAGAAAAAAAAAATATAACAAAGGGCTTGTGGGTCAAGATAAGGACAGGAGAGATCATTCACTGATCACCGTCACGGGCAAAACAGCCTTGGCTGGCGGTGGGTCCATCTTAGAACTGGCTGGTATTGGCTCTATCAGACACAGGGGAAGGTTCCAGCAGCTTCTCACCGAAGCCACCCCTGTAACCCCCCCGCTACCAAAACCTTGCCACAGAAACCCAATACAAACTCAAACCTGGCTTCCTACTACAGGTAAAGGCAAACTTTTAACAGGGCAAACAGTAACATGAAAATGATTACTTTAGACTTGCCCACCTCTAGAGCATGTAAATCTTGTGATGATGTACCCTGTAAAGGTTACATTTTGATCATTGTTCCACCCCATTCACTGAAAATCTTGCCAACTGTGGAAGTGTCTTCCTCCTCCTCCAGACTGATTTTTTTTTTTTTTTTAAAAAAAAAAAAAAACCACCACACACCATTCTTGCACCTAGTGTTCTTCAGATAAGCCCAATAACTTACTAATATTTTGGGTAGATTTACTACAGCCTCCTCAGAGTAGCAGCACAGAGACACCAGCTGCAAGCTTTCTTTCCTGAATAGACCAACATGACTATACAATACAGGATAAAATTATTCAAAATATTGCCTTACAATTATAGGTTGGGGATTAGCCAGACAGAAAACCAGAACTGAGCACCTGAGACTAAGCAGAAGCCTGCCCAGCTAGGCCAAAACTCAAACAGTACAGTGGATATTTATTACAAAATATGGGCAGCCACCTAAAGAAAGTATCTGTGACCATTGCATTGTAATTATTAAATCTGTAAACATTGTTTCCATTTTCACAGACAACATTTACCTTAGACCCACATCAGCATGTTCTCACTTGTGTCACTGCTTTCCTCGGCTCTGATTTTGTGTACTACTTATATGGTATACTAGTCTATTTCTTCACAACACTGATTTTTTTAACAAGTCAGTCAAACTCTTAATCTGCACAAGAATTATATTGCCCAAGTTTTTGGCTGTTTAAAACATAACTACATTGAATTATGTTTCTTGGATGCAATAAGAAATTAAGCTTCTAAAATTAAGTGTACGAATACAGTTTTTCTTTAGGGAGATGCCTTCAGAAGTAATCTACTAGCAGTCTGAGTACAGTAAGAACAGCATCAAGCTACATAAAGTTTATCTGAATCACAAAAGCATTGATTATTCTTAAAAGTTATTTAAAAATATATTCACACCTAGACAATGTGTCAGAATTGTCTGACCTTTGCTACTAGCTGTAACGTGGTTTTTTTTAATATTTTTATGTTTATTCTTCCTCAGCTGCAGCTAGCAAGCCCTGAAATATCATTGCTTACAGGCTATTTGCACACTGAAACTAATCTAAATTTAAACTCTTCTGATTTTTGACCCAAGGGAATAATCTGCAATCAAATATACACTGCAAAAATATTCAGCATTATAATTGGGTTTCCTGGAACCTGAGTTTATAGTCATCTCTGGTTCCCATTTCTATATCTACTAACCAAATCCCACCCTTCTTACAAAAGATGAATCTCATAATCTGTAAACAGTTCTGTCCATGTGTTTTACTGTATTTATACTCCCACTAAATTTCATTATTATTTTTTCTACTTTCACATGATTCAGACAGAATGTCCCCCAACTGCTGCCAGTAGTTTTTCAGAAATTTACTTAAACCAAATGCTTCTCAATGACCTGTTGAAAATAAAACTCAGCATGTATATAACAATAAAATTAAGGTACAGTTAATTGTTCCTACCAGTTCACTGCTAAGTCGTGCACTTTTAAAATGTTGCTTAGTTCATACTCTCCAGATTTCAGGGGTTGAGTATATTCTGTAGCATGCACAAGGTATGGGTTCACTTGAGTATCAACAGGGAACTCTGAATCCTGGAGAAAAAATAAAATTATTAATTCTCAGAAATGCTGCGTAAGTTCCTACAACATACTACTAGTTATGTTACTATTTTAAAAACAGAATTTTGTCTTATTTTTCCACTCTATTTTTCTCCTCTGTTCAATTTTCACCAATTTTTTAAATCACTGTTTTCCTTATTTTATTAATTTTGATATGTATTGTTAAAGATGAGTGCAGGCATAACTGGAAGATTGGGGTCTCTAGTGAACAACTGAATACTGTGAGAATTATCAGTTTGTTCTTTCAAAATTACATTACTAAGAGTTAACTTCTGGACAGTTATATTAATATAGCATTGCTCTAGAAAGAGACCAACCATCAATACTAATCATTATCTGCAACCAAATATAAATTCGTCGTTTATGCCAGCAAAACCCCTTCTTCCCACAAAACAGAGAAAACACCCCACCTACATAGCTCAACGTAACAGCAATGGGAAGAAGCAACTCAGTATTGTGGATATGGTGAGATATAGCAAAAAATGGCAAATAAAATGCTGCTGTCATTTATAGCCATAACAAAGTTTGTGTAACAATGTGTGTGTAAGTGACAAAAACTTGGCCTGATACTTTTAGTGTTAATGTCATTTATGTACCTGCTACTGGAAGAAGATACTATATTTAAAAACTAAGGCTGTTAAACTGTTATTATAAAATCTCCTATATAAAATTCAGGAGAATCTCTGGTTTTAGTAAGTATTTTGTGAAAAACAGTCAAAATTCAGGTAAATGTATTATTTTTCCTTAAACAGAAAAAAATGTTTAAAAATTGTTTAACAGTAAGTTTAAAACTACCAATTTAAGATGCAGTGATCCACCCTGCAGTGGACCATCTCATGATTAAAAGTTAACTTCTCAAATCCTTTCAATTTCATCAACTGGCAGCTGGAAAGCTCCTCAGTTTGGAATGAAAGAACTACTCTCATTGTCCAAATCACTCCATTAATATTTTATTTCCTTCTCTCTTTTTTTTTTTTTTTTTTTTTTTGTGTACATCCCATACTGGAGATGAAAAGGATAAAGTTCAGTCCTACTGAGCTGAATGGCTTAGCACAGCGTGGTCTGTGGTGTAATCACAAATTTATCAGCTAAATGTCACAGTATCAACTGTGATTATAAATTAAAAAATCATACAAACACAAAGAGGAAGGCTGCATATGCACATATAAACAATACAATGGGGAGCAGCTATAAGTAAATAACCTGTTTTCTCCTTTGACTTCAAATATATATAGAGAGATCTAGACTGTAACTCCACATAGTATTTCCATAGGATCACCATTACTTGAATAATATGATCTTTGTCTCGACCTGAATAAAGACTGAAGGATCAGTTTCACACATGCCACGTAATCCCCAATAAATTCACCAACACAGTAACACTTGTTCAAGAGGGAACTGGAACTCCAGGCTGCAGTTCAGAGGACACATTTTCCAAGTCAGCTGCTGATGTTAACAGCATTGACTACACCAGCAGGTGCTTCCAGATTTGCAGCTTTTTAACAGCCTCTCCAAAGCAGCAACCCAGGGAGACAGCATCTGCCTCTGTAAAATGCAGTTACAGAGCTGAAGCAAAGTCCTTTCTTCAAGGCTGTTGTTAGCTCATCATAAAAGGACAAAGACAGACCTAACATTCGGGAGGTCTCAGTCCTGGAAGTCTGTGGCTTCAAGAACAAACAGGAAAGCTAATTTTGTAATTCAGATGAAACTATTTATACATTACACATGAATTTAGAATGAACTCTGAAGATAACTTTATACGGAATAGGACATCTTAAGAGTATGCTGTACAGAATTCTCTCATTTGGTAGAAGTGACAATCAAGAAAAACATCCTCATCATCAGATAATGGAAGGCAAAATCATATGTTGATTGAAGTGGGCAAAGATTCATGGGTAACATGCTTAAGATCCATGGCAGGACTGGATTCCCCAGAAGCTCCAAATCCTTCAGATACATATACTGAGCAGAGGGGAGAATACAAAAATACTTAACACCAACAGAATACCAAGATACCCTGAGCTATTAGCCCAGTTTTCTTCAGCTCCAGCAGTTAACCTGGAGGGATAGAAACCACGGAATTATTGCTGGACTGTACCAGTTTAGGAGCAGAAAATCTGGTCTCCTGGACACAGCAGAGATGTTCTTGCTATTAATCAAGAACTTTACTGTAGACTTGATATTCAGCATGCATGCTCTCAGATAGAGGGGGCTGAGGTTTCCACAATAAACCTTCTCAACCTGACCTCAAGTCAGACATGAGCAGACTTGAGTTTTCAGGCTCCTCACCAAAAAGAATACACATTATCTGGAGTCAGACCTGGCTTTACCAGGTAGAGGGGCAGAAGGGATTGCAGCACGAGAACGATTCTGGAAAGAAACTACCACATCAGCTTTCCCAAACAGGGAACTAGGAAATTTTTCTGCATAGAATAAAAAACCTGGCCCTGAATTAGAGAGAACAGCCCTTCACACTGCTGTACAGGTCAAAGAAAAAGAATTTCAGAGAGCTATTTGGACATCATCATCTGCACTTGCAATCAGCTTGAAATAACTGTCTAGGTTTTTAGGCAGGTAAACGGCATACAATGGTATTGAAAACTCATGACTTCAAAAACATCATCTGTGCTGAAGAAAGTTGATACTGCTTCTTGCTACAGAATATTTTTTTTGTCAGCAACAGCATGTGAGGGTATTAAGTACATTTGAGCATCAAGTTATTATTAATGGTTAATGATGTGCTTTAAAATAATTCTTTAATTCTCCAGACCTAAGGAAAAACATGTTACTATGGAACTGGGTGATAGAGCTAAACTGACAGAATTAAATGCCTGTATTTTTAGTATTAGACACAGAGTTTCTGACCTATGGCAGATCACTGTACAGTCCTATCAGAAGCAGGTCATAGTCTGAGGTCACAAATATACAGTCCACTTGGTCTCACTTATGCACAGTTGACATGTCCCAAAAAGGGGATTATACAAGTATGATCAAGTAGTATTAATTTGAGAATATCTGTGAGCCTGTGCTGGCTTTACAGTCTGCTCCAGTGATATTCTTAGAAAAGCTGAAAAAGCTCTCTTGTAAGTTCCATGAGTGAACTACATTTGCCTAGTGGTACCCACCAAGTCGTTCTATCACTCCCCCCTCTCTTTCACTGGACAGGGGAGAGGAGAAAAAAAAATATAACAAAGGGCTTGTGGGTCAAGATAAGGACAGGAGAGATCATTCACTAATCACCGTCATGGGCAA
>JANZLQ010000001.1:13981636-14014806 GCA_026212715.1 Elanus axillaris
TGTTATCACAGAGGCGTTACCACTATCGCTGATTGGCTCGGCCTTGGCTGGCGGCGGGTCCATCTTAGAACCAGCTGGTATTGGCTCTATCGGACAAAGGGGAAGCTTCCAGCAGCTATTCACAGAAGCCACCCCTGTAACCCCCTCCCCCGCTACCAAAACCTTGCCACAGAAACCCAATACAACAATGTGGTAGAAGGTACCATTTTAAGTGGTATTAACAATGATCTACCTTGACCTGAGACTTCAGAAGCTGAGGACAAGGACAGAAATCTTCCGGGTACACCAGGCAGTGAAGGGCAGCTGTATCACAACACAGGGCTGAATTGTAGAGCAAGAAGCTTCAATGGTTGCAAGAAGCCTCAAGGAAAAAACTGAATAAATGGCATACTACTGACATAGAACACTGGACTAGAACTGGGAATGAAGGTTTATATCAGCCTCCCTCTGTGAGATTACTGGTATGGGCTATTTTTCAATTTTCCATGGCCTATTTTTTTTCTACCACTATTTTCCAGGAAGGCGAGCTCTATGACTTGCATCGAGAGGCAGATCTTCTGTATTCTTCAAGACTTTTCTGGCAAGTATAATCCTAATAAAAAGCCAAAATACATACACACATATAGATAAACTTGCAGCCTCATTTTCGATTGGTGTAGTCTGTTATTTTCTAAGAATAGTCAGCAGACTAGGAGATTTATTACTAACTCTAATTAACCAAGCTAAATGGCTTTATTAAAAATAGATTGTCATTAAAGAATGTAAGGAGGGTAACTGCACACAATATATTTTAAGGACTACGCTACTCATTACAAAGCCACTTACAAAGACTATACAGTTTTCTGAAGACTTAGCTTATCATTCATGTTTGCAATGTTTTCAGGACATCCTGCTGTGAGAAGCTTTAAAGGAAAGACTGAAATTACCATAGTCTTTAAAATGCCCATCAACCACTAAGATTAAGAATGGAATAAAATCAATGTATTTTAATCTGAAAATGTACACACACAGCAGGGATAACCGCTAACTTTTTTTTAAGAATTCGTTTGCACTTAACTTGATGGTAGCCATCCTGTTAATTTGTAGGAATAAGCATATAGCAGATTTCAGAACTACAGACTATCAAAAGAATACCATTTTGTCTCCCATTTCAGAAGCTTTCTACACTGCATGTTCTACGAGGATGCTATTAACCTGAGTCAAACTTTTTAAATTATTGTGAAAATAATTAAGCTAGTGACTTAATGATCAGTGCAAGCCTGTCTATTACAGACCCAAGACCTGGAAGACATTTTCAGTGGACTGCGGCTTCAATCGCATACATAGCCTAAAAAAGCCACTCCATAATCTAGTTTTTAATTATTTTTTTTAATTTGATTATAAAAAAGGTAAGACTGGATCTGAAAGAAGCTGCAGATGCTCACTGCTAAGTTTTGTTCCATCTAAACCATATTTATGTTTGCTCTTTGAAGCTAATAAGCTACATATAGTTTTGTTTGCAGAAAGACTTCTCAGTATTATTATCCTACACAATTATTTTGTAAGCTTTTATAAAAAACTTTATGCAAAACTTTAGCTTCAAACTGCATTAATGATGCTCAAAAATCACATTCCCAGAACACTAGACTCAATTTCCATGGAATGGTAGGGGCATAGACTGGTGGCTGGCATAGGACACTGGTCTTATCTTTCTTCTCTGACCAGAGAGAAAGAGAGAATGTGGGAATCATGGGGAGCAGATGATCAAAATCATCCTTTGTTGTCTTAACTCGGGTATTAGCAAGATATATAGATCTTGTACTAAGGTGCTAACTAAACATCTATGTCTTGAACTAGCCATTTCACATAGATTAGCTGTCTGTCTAAATACAGTTTTCTATATTTCCACTTACTTATGTGTACTTAGGGGTGTACTAAGAAGCAAAGAGGAGCCTAGAAATAAAAGCAACCTCAAATACCTAAATTCTTAAAATTCTATTTGAAACTGTTGAAAGATAATTGTTAACAGATTTAAAAATTCTTATCTCACTAATAAAAACAGTTTTGGAGAGAAAGGTCAACTATGTTGGGGGAAAAAAATGAAACAATCAGAAACATTGAGAATTGGGAAATAAATATGTAAAGTACAAATAAGTAAAGATTAAAGATTACTTCAATCTTGCATGGTTATTCCAGGAAGGAATCATAATATGTTTGTGGCTAAAGTTACACATTTTTATAGAAATACATGTCAAGTTCTGATTATGTTACAGCCATAATATTCCTCCAGATCTCTGAAGGCAGTTTCAAGAAAAATCCATGCATTTTCCAAATTTAGGAGTGATTAAAATGAGTCTGCAGTATTTACTATATACATACAAAAGAGCAAAGAGGTTAACTAAAGGGGAGCATAGCCCCAATACGTACCTCCATGCAAAACTTAGAAGCTTTATGTGCTCCTTGTCTTACAAAGTTCCACCTTTCAAGAATTTCAAATTTGAACAACTAGAATTATAACATAAAGAAAAGCTTACAATCAACATGCCTTTTGTAAACTGTGTCTCATTCATTTTCTGGAACAAAAACAATTACTAAATGTAACCAGACTTACTCATTTCAGAGTGAAACAATTCTAGGAAAGCCTAAGCATTCTGAAAAGAAGTGACTTTCTGAAAGTCTTGCATTTTTCAGTAGAAAAAATACAGATACTACTTCAGGAGATACTGCTGTAAATTTTTGCTGTAAAATTCACAAATATAGTCCAAAGAATAGGATAATATAAAAATACTAGTATTTCTACCATTCCTTACTGAATATCTGAAGTATTTCTGAAATTGTAATTTTTACCTCCGTTGCTGTGATAATCCTTTATTTTTCTAGAACATGAGATTCAGCCTCAGTTGTTGAGATAATCTGTACCTATGGTTCATACTTCAGGGTCTGAATGGCATGAACAGTGGTATCACTTGTCATGGTCAGGTGAAATGCTGATTTCAGTAGCTCCCCAGTATACACCAGGTAGAAGCCACAGTTTAAACCTATCAAGTCTGTTGCTGAGTTGATTTCCTGCCCAAGAGAGCTACCAAGGAGTTTAGAAGCAATACCAGCTTAAGATGTTCTCTCTCACAGTATTTCCAAAATATATTATTATTGTATTGATTTATCAAAGCTTCATTGGAACTTCAATTTATGTGAGGCATGTAGGTTCTGAGCTCCTCTAAAGGAACACAAACAAGCAACCTATTAAATAGGTCAATATAGATTCCACCCCCCACCATGATACAAATATTTGTCACTGTGAAATAAATGTGGTATCTTTATCCTAAAAACTTCCTACAATAAAAATGCTCAAGAATGCTAATATGAAGATGCTCACCTCCCCCCAAAAGATTTTGGCAATGAAGTGTCATTATTTAATCCTTATTCTTTTATTTTCAATTGCTAAATCATAAGGAACAGAGAATCCATTACACAAGCTGAGATCTTGCATAACAAGGCTTTGTGAAACATATTTATTTCAAACATAGTTTGCAAAGCCTGATGCTACTTTAGCATCAGCAATGGTAACGTGCATGCCAAAATTCAAGAAACACATGTACCGAGTGCTAAGGAGCCAAAGCATTATGGTTTTGTTCACTCTTGCATCTGCAATGTACCAGACATTTCTACTATGATGAACGTGAGAAGCTATTAAGCTTTTCTCTTGCATCAGTATAGAAGAGAAAGTAATGCATTTCCTGCCTGTGAAATTAAACATCCTATTATTTATCATCAAAGGCAAGGAAGATTACATTCAAAATAGTGTCCTAGAAAGAATCTTTGTGAACCGTAACCATTCTGAATGCATGTCTTCAGTCACTGACAACAGTGAAAGCAAATGGTGCAGTGTATCTGCCCAAACTGTCATTCAGAAACTACACTATCATGATCTAAAGTTACAGGTGTAACAGACTGTCAGCCACTTATAAAAAGTATGGTAATTTACGTATGGTATTTCTGTGGCCCTCAAAAATATTAGCGAAAGGGAGTAAGCATCATTATCTCCATTTGTTCTGTAGACACGGGGAAGACATGTAAATGGTAGATCCTTGGCAAAGGGATTGCTGATTCTTTTGATTTACCTATAGAGCCCTACAGAAATCAGGATTGCATGAACTCATAAAAGCATTCCCTGCCCTAAGACCTCACAGGTTCATACACAAAAACAAACCACAAGAGGAATGGCTCCTATCTTCAGAGTCTCAAAAGGTTACTTGATTCTCCCTACTAAGATACAAATCTTCTCTTGATGGAAATCATTATGCAGTTAAGACAATTTACCCTTAAAAGCTCTTAGAAATCTTTTTCTTTCCTGTCCTGAATTTTTACAGTAGACTGCCTTTTTGCTTCTGATAGCGGGGCTCTTCAGAGCAAGTCTACAGCTTTCGTTTTTCCTTGAGGAAGACACAAGAGAATTATTTGTCAAAGCATACAGAAAGCAATGAATAGGTAAGCGAAACAGATCTAAATCATCCCACAGCTGAGAAAGATGTAGTATAGTTTAATACAAAACAAAACATCCAGATCAGTTTATCTAAATCACATCTTGGCCTTGTCTATATCATAATTACACATAGTTAGTTCTAAGTTTCTCCTTACTCAGATGTTAAAAATTGAAGTCGAAAAGAACTAGCTTCACTATGCAATCGCAAGCAAGATCAAGCCTTATTACTTCATTTCTAAATGAAAATGCAAGCTTAACTGAGACAAAGATCATTTGACAGTAATTTGGTGATTCAAAGTTCTTCAGTGAGGGAGGAGGAGCATTCCCCCCCCCCTAAAAATTGATGACTATCATCATCAGTATTTCCAATCTGAAAATTATCAAGGTCAATCTAAGACTGCAGTCAAGACATGAACAAGGGGCACAAACATAGTTACACATGCTGGCGTATCCATACATTCAGTTTAAAAAGCAAATACTAGATATTTTGTTCAGAAGTGAAAACAATGTCACAAAAATGGAATTCTTCTTATGGCATAGCTACTGTCTATGTCCAGGACTCAGCGAGATACCCTGACTTGTATCAGTAAATATTTTCAAGGAAATATTCTGTTCTTGATTCTCACTCAAAAATCAGGATTATCTCCGCTTTTCTGTACTTGGAAAAGCAGTGCACTAGTCACTGATATCTGCACTTATATAACATTGAAATAAACTTCTTACTCAAATTAGAGAGATAGGGGGGGAAATGAATTTTAATAATTGTTTAATTTTCCTGGAAAATCTGATATGTTTACATTTTGTATGATATATTTTATATTTTTTCTTTTAGATCAAACAAATTTTAATATATTGAAACTTCCATATTTAGTTCTTTGATATCAAAGCAGTCCCATGGAAATCAATAGTCCTACTCAGAAACCCCTTATTAAATATATAATTTTCACAACACAACTTCAGTTTTACACTGTATCTCAGTTTTTTTACCAAACTATCACAGCTTTCAAAACAACCTAAGGATTACTAACTACCCATACATTCAAATAGTGGAAATAAACAAAAGACATTTTAAAAATACAAATATATAAATAAGAATGAAAAGTCTTGGCTGTAATTGCTCACAAGGAGTGAATCTTAGTCATCAGACTATCAAAAATAAAAGTATATCAAATAAGCTAAAACATTTAAAAAAGCAAACTACAGTATGAGATTTTCAAACCCCATTTTACTTTTCCTCTACTTTTCATTTTCACAAGAATCAGACAATTCCTGAGGAAAGATATGAATAATGATCACTATTAAAATAACATAACAACCTACTTAAAATCATTTTAAGGTTCAAAGTAAGTTAAAAGAGATTCAAATCTGTTCCTGTTTCCCTCTTTCCCATGATGAAAATAGCGATACTCTTACTCTGTTCTCCAAGTAGCTTAGTTTTGGTGCAATGGAGATAGGTGGCTTCAAAAGGAACCAAATACTATGCAGGAAACTATTGAATTAGTATTAAGTGCTTTGCTGCAAGAGTGACAGAAAATCAATATAAAATACAGTAGCCAAGCACTATTTTATCTTCTTTTTCATGTTTTCTATAAAAGAAGGAATAAGGTATCATCTTCTAGCAGAGTATGAAAGAAATGAAGATATTTAGTGCACCCACTGAACAGAATGCCATCAGCAAAATATTCAGTAGCCAATGCTGTACGGTTCTTAAAATACTGAAACAACTCAATTCTAAAATGTTCCAGTATCTATACTAACTACTACAACACATTTGCACTTTATTTTACTATTTTAATCATGACCACAATTATTGTATAAACATCTGAAATGTAAGGAAAGGAAGTTGAAAGCAATAGCAGGAGAGCATAGTAAAACTTTTATTGCATACTACATCTTGCTTGGCTTGCTAATAAAAAACATTAAAATCACCTACAAAGGCTGTGGCCACATAAATCCTCCTTATTCAGTTTATAACCCTGACAATTTTTCCTTTTTATTTGATAAAATAAACATGAAGATAGTATGTAATAGGTAGTAAAAGTCACATTAATTAAAAAAGCAATGGTAATACTGTTCTGTCTTCATATTCAGGGCTAGTGTATTCATGCAGCTCTTCAGACAGTTTGTGAACTGGTGCTAACAGTAAATTTAAACTTGAAACTGCTCCTGACAATGTCAGTTTTAAGGATCTGCCAAATCAAGTCTTCCTACAGCCACTGCCTATGCAGTAAAGAAGCTAGAAAGCACTACTGCTATAAACGTGTAACTGTACCACAGACACTTGATACCTTTTTGACTAGACCTCATATTAGCACCCATTGATAAATTTACAGAAATTATTTTCTACTATAAAAAGGAGAAACTTGAAGATCAAAAGCTGCTGCACTTCACTAGTGTTTTGTTTCTTTTGCTGTGGTTATTAAAACCGTATTTTTCAATGATTAATAATCTGGGAGATTTGAAGAATAAGAGGAAGCTAACTATTATAAAAAGATCCATCACTGAAATGTAACTTTCTTCCAATTTTTAGCGCTATAGCTTGTTTAACTTTTATTGCCACTATTTCAGAAAGTAATGGTATAAAAGGAAAAAACTTACTCTATGCAAAACATATTGCCCAATCTTACAGAAATAAAATAACTATGATATTTTAGCTTCTGCTAAAACTTAAAAACTTCTTAGCAAATACCCAAGTAAAACACATTTCTCACTTTAAAGCAGTATGATTGTTGATGAAGCTGGATAAACATGCCACTCAAATGTGGGGACTATAACATAATCTGTACGCTAGAGACAAATGCCTGATGAGTTGCACAGTTGCTTAGAGGACTGAGAGCTTAGAGTCTCAGGACCAAAAGCCAAGAACCAGAGAATGGTTCCTTGAGCTTGCTCAAGACTGAACACAGAATGATTAGTAGATTTAAGATGCTCTTCACCCACACTGAATGGAAAACAAATACTTAAGCTTTATAAAGATTAATGGAATTTTTTTCTAGAGAAGGAACAGTCTTCAAAATAAACTATTCATGCAAGATGTGTTCTATCTTAGAAACCATATCTATGCTGTGTGGAAATACTATATGGAGCTTCTTGCATCGCTTCTACCATCCCAGTTACCTCATCAAATGTATTTTAACCCTTTCTTTTAATTAAGGTAGTCTGTTACAAGATATAGCATGGCCAACAATCTTCATTGAGTCAAGAAGGTGAGGAGTCATAGTGAAATTATTCTAGTACATGAATGTACTAATAATTCGGAGTGCTAAGTTCAGTTACCATCTAAATAAAGTGATATAATGTTCATCCAACTTTTAATAAATTAAAAGTTTACTCCTACTCCTTGATGGTGGGAATTAATGCATGCAATTAAAGTTAATTTCTTAATTTAAAATTATGCAATTCAATATTACAACTCTGAGATACAAAGTCTATGCCTGGATTTTAAATATCTACATCTGATTACCATTAACAGGAATTATGAATGTAAAATCATCACTCATGAAAGAATGAATTCAGTATTATTTCACTTGTAGCAATTCTGAATGTGTTGACCTGATTCTTGTCATCACAGTATCACCACATCATAACAACAGAATACACTTCTCTGTTTTTTTGAAAATAGTATTCACGTCATACAGATAATCAACCTTTTACAAACCACAAAACAATATCTATGTTCACAGAATACAGATAGACAGCACAACTACATATATAACTTAATCTTGCATAAAAAAGTGAAAACACTATTACAAAACTCAGCTTGACCATTTGCCAAGGCGAAGTAAAATAACATTAATGAAAATGCTGCAATAAATTATAATGATACGTGGCATGCGTTTGTCGCCTGGATTTTCATAGCAGTTTTCTAAGTGACAAATAACCATGTGCTATTCCCAAATACGTTCCCTATCATTTCCTTTAAAAGGCCTATGCTTGAAAAGCTGCTGTATTTATGATCAATGTTAAAATAAACAATAGTGCAATAAAATATAGAAACTTCTTCCAATTATAATTTTATTTTGTAGTTTTAAATTTTGATTACGCTGCAATTAAACTTCAGCAATATTTTAAGTTACAGCAGCACATGCTGCATATGCCATACAATTCAATTAGGTATGTTAAAGAGGTAAAGCTGATTATATAATAGACATCAAGTTACTTCAGTTTTCTGGCATATCCCAAAATATGTTGCAGTATTGCCTCTTTTAAGATATATTTTTTAGATTGTTCATAGAGATTAATATGAATTTTCTCTACTACAGAAGTATCCTGTAGTAGAGTCAATTAACAAATTTGGATGCTTTCTTCAAATAAGTTGTCCAATTTCTGTTTGCTTCCTTGGAACAGTCATATGAATCAAGAAATTAGTAATTAAACATCACATATTCAAATCTAAATGTATAAAAAGTCCCCAAGATCATACATACTGATATATGGTATGGTATCATAGATACCACGGTATAATATTTTTCAAATCACAACCTATATCAAATCCATGCTTCATGTATGATTCTTCCCATTGCAGTACTCCAACTGATTTAAAGATCCTGGGGCTAGAGCTAGTAACAGCTAGGCTGCTGCCCACTGTTTGGGAACCTAGGATTAAAAGAAGAGATATATTTAACAAATGTGAAAAAAACCACTCTTCAATTCAGTACACATTATGCAATAATTTCCAAAGAAATATTTGTATTGATAACCTGAGCAAAACGTGAAAAAGAAATGTATTCACATCATCACCAACACAAAGCACACCCCTTACCTTCCCTGGGAACAGGACAAGTTATAAGCTATATGGGCTGCTTTGTCCCCAACTATACAGCCCTGGTGTCAGCACCAGGCCAGGTGGGTAGCTCTGGTCAACTCAGCAACCGCAGGAGCTCAGAGCCTCTTCTAGCCTGCAGCCTGGCACACACTTTACACAGCATAACCTTACCCTATGCATCATTGTGCTTCTGCCCTGCAGGCAGGATCATCACTGCATACCTCCCTCCTTGCTGATACCGTTTGAGACTCCGTTACGTCCAGTGGGAAGGTAAGGAAGTTTGCCATAGCAATGGTGCCAAAATGCACTACTGCAATTCCATAACCGTGGAGTATAGTATGTAAAGGTAATCCAACACAGATGAGGACTTCACCTCCCTTGTACTCCTATCTCCACAGACACACCTTTCCTTTCTTCCCAACGCCACTTAGGTATTTGTCAAATAAATGCTTTTTGGGATAGTTCATCGCATTATGTGAACTCAGTTTAAGAGTGATCTTATTCACATGTGTAAACTGTTCCCCCTCGCATCTCTGTCACCAGTCAGCAAGAGATGCCAGGCTGCTGCTGGTGCTGCCTCGGGCGCTGGGGGACATAATGTTGCTGCCCAACCCTGAACACTAGTGTTACCATCCCTGGCCCCTTTCTCAGCAGCTGACAGTGTTCCTTTCCCTTTTACATCACAAGAAACTTGGGCTATGCATTGGGCTGAAACAAGTGCTAAGGAAGATTTTGGCTATATCAGTGCAGTGTAAAAGGTGCAAGCTTCCTTTGGCTTGAATTGTGGCTATGGACTGCGACTGCAAATGGACAAGCCCGCACAAGTAAACAAGGTAAGCAAGCTGATTCCTTCTTAAAGTATAACATGAACAAGTAACTATCACATCCATAAACCATATTCAGGAGAGAAACTTTTGGCCTAAATTTTGCCTTAATGATTTTTAATTAAGCTAGGTGCTTTTAAACAATTTTAAGAGCTTGGCTCACATCTACTTCTATCAGAAGTACTAAGGAACAAAGTAATTTTAAACTTTTAACATAGTTTAAATACTTTTTTCTTCCCCACACAGCGTAATATAAATGTCAGTATTACATTTCTGCGGAATTACAAGGTTATTTATTTCTTCCACATTGTCTTTCCACTCAAATATTTCATTTTGAAAAGTTTCTCCCAAGTGTTACCAGTTTTGCTTCTGATGGCTTTTTGGTTTTGTTTTGGGGGGGAGGCGGGAGGATGGGGTTTTGGTTGGTTGGTTGGTTCGGGTTTGTTCAGGATTTTTTGGTTTGTTTGGGGTTCCCCCCCCCCCTTTTCTCCATTGAGGAATCTACAGGACTTCTGAATACCCGATATATAAAATCTACCTCCATGTCTACAGTATCCCACACTAGAAAAATAATACTGTAATTGCACAATAGGCTGGGAAGATAAGAGATTTACATAGGTAAACATTGGTTCTTTAAATATAGCAAGACCGCACTAAAATATCTCTGAATGTGGTTTATAGAAATAGGCTTATTTTTTGTAACAGTAGGACTAATGCATTGCTCTATAATAAATATAATTAAAACAGTTTATATAATAGCTATTATATATATATAAAGACTCTATGTATTGCATATGTACAGAATATATACCTATAAATTTTATACACACATGTACCTATATGACCATATATAAAACCAGTGTGTAAGACCTGAAGCAAGAGGAAGAATCTGAATTTACAAATTTTAAGTATTACTAAATGTAGTGGATGTTGTTTTTCTTCAAACTAGAAAAAAAAAAAACAACTATTGTTTGAAAAAAATGTTGCTACTTCACTTAAGTGCTGATTAAAAGAAACAGAAAATGAAGACTCCTACTCATACAGGCCTTGTCATGCTTAAGCCTGGTACATCAAATACTGATTTATAACTATTAAAATTAATTTATAATATTTTCCCAACACAGGCTTGTTAAGTCATTATGAAGTTTAGTCCAAAAGATCATAATTAAAAACAAAATCATTTTTATGAGCTATAAAAATGTTTTGATGCTACAAAATACTGCCAAATGTTTCTTCACTAATTCCTTCCTCCAAGATATGTGGTACATCTTTTGTAAGAAGTATCTTCCCATTGATTAAGGTGACAAAATCACAAGCATAAGAGTTCTGAAATAACAATCAGAACAATTCTCTTAGTACATAAGCTATTGGACCAATTTGCCATGAAACTCAAACCCTGTCCAAACAAAAATTGCTACGTTCTTCTACTTTACATACAGTTTTCCCAGGGTTACCAGAAATTCTAGACAGATTTTTTACATAGATTGTCTGTTTAAGCAAAGCAGCAGCAATTACACAGTTAGATTCCAAGAACTGTAAGCACTGTCCCTACAAATTCTGTGCAAAATAAGAAAAAAGAGAGGATGAAAAATTGCCAGCAAAACCCCCCCCAAAACATCAGGTGAGTGCAAGTAGAAAGCTTTATGGAAACAGCAATGACAGAACAGAGGACAAAATTCCTTAGAAGCTAATACAAGATCATACATTCATTTATGGATGTTCCAAAGTACAGTCATCTGCATTCGTTTTGATTTTATTTCTATCATGTGCACTGTAAAAAAGTGTGGGGAAACTCTATTATTTTTTGGATGATTTAGTCTGACATGATCCTATCCTGCATTTGTAATGAGAAAAATTTTCTCCTAAAGCTTCTCCTACCACTAGTAATATCCAAGTATTGATACTAGAAGTTCAAATAAGTTTTAAATTTTGCCATTCTTTTATTAAATTTCTACATATAAACAAACATGTGTCATTTTACCTCAGATTAGTACTTCACTTTTAGGCATTGTCAGGAACCTCAAAAACTGCATCTGTATTCTCAGTATCTAGTATATACTAATATTTCATATGACTAAAGTACATACTGTAATCATCTCAGTAACTGTTATAAGGCACACAGGTTTGCAAAGGTCCATATATCACTACAATGAACTAGTAAACACATTCAGGGACCATTACTTATTGATATATTTGCAATTATCCTTTACAGATGCTGTCCGTATTACTCCCCTTTGCATTTAATCACACAGTTTCAGGACAGGTAGTAACCATTATTCCAAGCTCCACATAATGATAATTAATTAAAAAAAAAGCTGTAAGAGTACTTTGACACGCAGGTACAAAGCACTCAACTTGCCAATACAGGAGAGTAATGGATTCTTTATAATAAAAAGCTAATTAATTGATTACGATAGTTATTAGCAATAAATACCAAGTCAAATAGTGACAATGCTGATTATCTATCACTGTAACTCAGCATAAATATTTTTAGCACTGCAGGAAGTGCATACTACAGAATATGTGGGGTACTGCCAGACTGACTTCACAAACATGCCAGCAGTGAAACTGAAACACTAAAAACTGCCTTAAGGTGCAAGGAAGCCAGTCTGTACTAAATTCATCAAGACATAGATTATAAAGCCAGACCAGACCACGTTTGTAATTCATTTTGGACCACATAAAGCCAAGGGCATTGCACTTTCTTGAATTAATTCCTACTTGAGCTAGACATAGCTTTAAAAAGCCATTATTTAGAAACTGTCAGTTTTTTCAAGACTGAAGAATTTACTGTAACTGCCAGTACACTTGCAAAATGCCTAGCTACATTCTCTGTTAAAAAGCAACATTTTATTTCTAATACAGAATGTCCTTAGATTCAATTTTTGTCTACTAAATCCTATTCTACTTTGTCTGCTAAGTAAAAGTCCTATTAGGAATAAATTTTGTTCCCTTTGTAGATAATCACAGTCAACAATGAAGAACTCAATTAAATTTTTGAAACTAAACAGATGGCATAATGGGACATATTTTTCAATTTTTTGCTAGCCTTGTATTCTCTACCCTAATCACACTACCATCATATACAGAAATAACATAATTTTCCCACCTTTCCTCAATATTCCTTGCCTTAGTCCTGTTAGAACTGCATCACTGTCTTTAGCAGAGCGCTGCGTATAGACCTCTTGTTCAACCACTTACAGCATACTTTTGTTATCACTCCTTTCCAGTAATGACATCTGTTCCATGTGTTTCTAGATACGTCAACAGACATTTTAGTAAAAATGTAGATTTTTATTTGTATTTAGTTTACCAAGTGATCCAGACTTCACCTTCTCATTTACCTGGTCTCTTCATGAAATAAGACCTCTCCAGCATGTCATGTTAACTTTATCAGTAGCTCTGAATCAAATACTAATCAAATTTTTGAGATTCTTCTCTTCCAAGTCACATATAAAAATGCTAAATAGCTTATGAGAAAAAAAATATATCTGAAAACATTTGATGATTCTCCCTTTAAGGCTTCTTGTCAGACTTTACCATATTAGTACCATTATTTTATGTCTATTTTGTACAATCACTTACTGTGGATAACTATCTTCTACAATCACAGGATAATTTGTATTATAGTTAGTGCTAATCATATACACTTTTTAGTTCTGTTCTCTGCATTCTAGTTCTTCATTTCATGAGTTATTTTTTACACCTTAATAGTTTTGGAACTATCCACAGATTGCTGGCACAATCTCACTGAGACAATTTCTTAGTACAGAAGGAGATGAAAGAATGAAATTAGTTTATTACCACCTGACTCCTAAGATTACAAAACTGAAAGACTGAGCTTTTGTGTGGGATACCAAAACCTGCAAGATTTTATTCAATTCTTGAAACCAAGTCCATGTACTTTCAGTAGAAAAGTAATTTGTTTATGTCAGTTAGGACAGATGGCATGGGGACCTAAAATGAGTTTTACTCTGAAATCCAGCAATGGTTTACCCAATAGATCTGTTCTATTTTTGTATTCAAAATCATATATCCTTAGTAAGAATGCAAGTAACAGTTTGTGTTGCTTTTTATTACCATTAGCCCCTCAAAAACAACTCAATTTTGAAATGGAACTAGATTCTATTGGTCTTTTTTGGTCTCTCTCTTCAGTGTAGAATATTTCATATGCAGCAGCTTTCTGTTCTGTCCACTCTGACAAATTCAGAGGGAATACCTGAAAGCAATTATCCACAACTGCTCCTCCACAGGCAGAACAAAGACAACTTGCAATTTCATTCTAAATCTAGGCACTTGGGCACTGCCTTAACAGTTTCAAAGCTTTTGTTGGAGGAGATGTCAAATTTCATTCATCAGTAGCTACAGCACAGGATGAGTATGAAGAATGTGAGCATTAGCTTTATTAATTTTTAAGAGTGCAATATATCAATATACCTCTGTGGGCTCAGAGAATAATGGTACAGCCAGTTATGAGATACAAGTGGGTAAACCCCCACAGAATTCACAGACCACAGTTTTGAGCCTAATGCTTAAAGAGACAATACCAGAAACCTACAACAGAGAGAACACCCAACTCTATTTAGAGAAATTTAAAATTTATCGATCACGGGTTGTACCAGCCTGTTCTAATTCACAGGGTATTTCTAGAGATAAACTCTAGATAAAAAAGGTTTTAGAAAAACTAAAAAGACAGTCTGGATGTAAGGGGAGCAAGACAGTAGTGGGAAAAAACAGGCTGAGAAGTGGACACTCCAAAGAATTCTGCCTTAAAGCATACTGAACCTAGCAGCATACAAAATTAGTTTAGAGAAAAATAAAATAAAATAAATTGTGCAAACAGGGCATGTCACTCAGCTTTTTAGGAAAGTACCCTCTGAAGTTGTTATTTTGACTATCCTTTATCTTAAACTATTGCCTTTGTTTCCTCCATCTACCCCTCTAGCAAAGGCTTTTTCTTGTAACTTTCCCAATTCTTGAGAATCTACAGAGGTTCAAACTCTCCATTAAGCCCTGATTCACTGGTCATAAAATTATGTCTAACTGCCATTTGAATATGCCTGAGCAAGTATGAATCTCCCTTATCCACTCTAATAACCCATACAAAAATGTAATTAATCAATTTAAATCTGAATTTTGTTCCCACTCGTATTATGAAATAATTTGTTTTAGTAAATGTCTATCTTCTACTTCATCTTCTTGGCATCTTTCTCTGTGATTTTAGTAAAAGCTTTAGGATAGCAAGCTACCTTAACACATTCCTCTTCACAGTAAACCCAAGTGGGTAAGAATAGGCAAATTAGATTTCCTTTGCCAATATTCTAACTGTATCAGAAGTCCTCTCTCAGTCTCTGTTGATTTCACAACACAAAAATTCCACTACACCTTTCCACACACAAATTTAACTGTAGCATTTTTGCTCTGCTTTTGTCCTCTGAAATTCTAAATCATAATAATCTTTTACCCCCTTATTTTTTATCATCTATAATCTGTATCATCACCTCATTCTTTGTTTACCTGCACTTCATAGTCATCTGCCATGTTCTTACCAACCTTTCACCCTTTTTTCTAGCTTCCATGTATTCCTAGGTACTTATATGGTATATGGAAAATGATGTGGAACATAATTATTCCAGTTATGCAGAAAGAGAAAGACTTGCACTGCGACCTTCCCTATTTTAAGACCTACTCCAACTCGCATGTATTTCAAAGTGTTCTTACAGTGAAAACGACATAAGCACAGGAGTAGTTTCAGAAAAACAGCATTTCTGGAAAATGCTTTTTGGATCTGGGTATAAAATCTATTTCTGCTGGCAGGTCTTCTTCAGTTTCTCATTTCTGATGTAGAATGCATGATTGCAAACTTCCACTTGTTGGTATTCAAACAAACATAGAATTGTTACAGGTCAATTTCATCTGCAACACAAGATTCACAATCACCTGTTCTCCTCTATGCTTTCCCAAGCTTATGTTAATTTCTGCATTACACTGCAAATTGCCTTTTTATTTCAAACTCCCCAAAGATCCAGTCATCTTACAGAGCTACCTTGTCTTCCTCACCTGTCATTTCATTCTTTTATCTTTCATTTCTACCCTCAGTTGTCACACCAACACCTTAAATCACTTCATTTTTTGTTGTGCTTCTGCCTTCAATCTGCAGGCACTGAAGGCAATATTTGGAAAGAGCTTTCACACAGTAAAACTCAAAAAAAATCAACACAATTTTACTCAAAGGAACTGCAGTTACTAAAGGCATTTAATACATCTTTAAATATCTTTTCTATGTGATCACACTCATTGCTGCACATCAGATAAAAGGCCTGTTATGTTTCAGCCATGAACTATACCTCTGGACCCCCCCTGTATTTCTCCTGAAGGAAATCCTAATAAAAACTCTAACTTCCAGCCCTAACTGCTGAAAAATTCTGTAATACTGTCTCCAGATCAGACTCAGAAATTTAATGGAATCACACTGGCAATTTTTTAGCCTTTACAGAGATAATTTTTTTTGTGCTATGGTGGAAAAGAAAGGACACATTCACGATTGCAGTTCAACTACATAAAGGAGAGTGCTCACTAAAACATATCAAACATCATTCCTCATTTTCTATCATTCCCACAATTAAATGCGTATTTACCCATTTTCTGGAGTTGAAAAAAAACTTACGTTAAATATATACAAGTGATGAGTTTCAATAAAAAGATCACAGCATCTCTGATTTTGTTCTCTCAGGATTACCTTCGAACCAATAGGTTCTTAAAACAATATCTTATTTATTCAGAACAAAAGTATTTAAAAGACAACACATTTTAAAATTAAGAAACATCTTACACAAACACCTACTCTACATTCAGTTATCAATACACCATCCAGAAAGACTAGCAAGTCTGAAATACTATCAGTCCTTTCATTGGTGCCAAGTCTCTTCCAGAAAGTTGGATACATTACTGCACTGAGGGAACCCTATAGAGAAATTCAAGCTTTTCGATGCATCAACTTTTGAGTCAGGTCATTGTATTCTCTCTTCCTTCTTGCTAGTGAAGTGAAAGTTCAGCCTGATTGCTGAAGTATTTCAGTATTGTCATCAATGTATAGTATACACAGTGATGACAACTTCTACAGGAAAAACCTTATACAGCATATGACAACATTTTCATGAAAAGAGGAAGAAAAAAATGCTGCAAGAGTATAATTAAAACAGGTTACATAATCATGTTTGAGAAGCAGGATCCTAACTTCTTATTTCCATGTCTAAATTAAGCTGTGTGGGATTTTTTAATCCAAGGTTTTACTGCTAATACAAACTCGTATTATTTGTGTATGCCTCTGACCTTAATACTGCCTTAGTCACATTTTTTGGAGGCTTCTATCAAACTGATGAGTACCTTCTCTCCAAAAATATCCTTTTCTAAGTCAAACTCTAAAGAAAATGTAAAGAACAAAGCAGAAGATAAATTGCTATCATCATGGAAACCCAAGAGAGTAACACTTAAAATTTTCAGATTTTTTTCTTTTTCATTTAAGGCTTAAAAAATTTACGTTATAATAGCACGTAAAGGACATGGGGATAAAACGGCACAAAATCACGTGGATATTCCTGGGAGAAGGAAGAAACAACCACAAAAAGCAGCCTTCAAACTAACAGCTGAGAAACAGCAGTTTAAATATGTATAGAAAAGACACTGAACAGACTGTCTAAAGATATAACCAATATGTGTTTTGCACTGATATACAAGATCTCCATATTTGTGGCTTGTATGTACAGTTCAGTAGAAAGGTAAAATACAGTGATTTGTACAGTGGTAAGTCTCTACCGTAACACAAGAATGTCAGCTTTCTCAGACCAAAAAAAACCCCAAACAAGGCACACTTTACTGTATTATCTGAATAGGACCATACAGAACTCAAACATGTAATGTTCAGAGGAAAGGTGTAGAAGAAACATAGAGGTATAAAGTCCTTTTTACAACTAAACAGACTCTCACCATTGGTTCAATTAGCTTACACATTCCTCAACAACTTCAGCAGAATTCTGCCTCAGATGTAGAAAGGTTGTTTGACTTCTGTAAGAATCATCACAAACTTGAAATTGCCCCCAGAAACTGTCACCTACTATACACTGAACAGGAAGTGAAAATGAGATTTCATGTAACATACTAATCTATCAGCTAGCAGCCATAGAGATGATCCTGTGCCCTCACACATGCTAATACAGCTTCACCTTCCCTTGCACTCAATAGCATTGTTTTGATCCCATCGTGATCCTGTTCACGCAGCCAAACCAACAGAAAACAACCACCTCCAGAAAAACAGACTCTTCTCTGTAAAGAATGAAAGGAGTAGGGAGAAAATAGGGGCATAAAACTGATTATTAAGATACTAGATTACCAGAAAATTAACCTTTGCTGTACAACATTCTATAATGACAGCTGACTTTAAACAGAAGCTGGATACTTAACTGTCTTCAGCATGCTTAGAAGATTTGTAAGCCAATAATATCAACGCAGTCTCAGCATATAAGCCTTAAATTCTCAAAAGCATTTAGGCGTCTATTCCTACTAACTTCTATGACTGTGAACCTAAATACCTTTGCAGAGCTTTAGATACTCATTGCTGCTAAATGTGTAGACACAATTTTCAGAAGAAAAACTGAAAACCTTAAAACCCATTGGTAAATGGCTTACATGTATTGGATGTGCAGCTTAAGTATACCAAGACGATAAAAAATACAAGTAGATCAACCTCTCATTTGTAAAACACAGGCACATACTTGGGTAGCTAATAATAATAGCCAAATTACAGTTGGTGCAGACTCATCAAAAAGATAGCACCAATAAAATCAAATCTCAGCTGTGTCATTAATATATTGACTAGAACAATCCAATGACATACTAAAATGATATTCAAATACATTTGGCTGGGAAGAGAAACAAAAAGTTTACCCTTCTCTTGTTTCCTCTCATTACTTTTATTACAGTAACTTCTGACATGAAATCCATGATGAATTAATTCAATTAGTAAAAAGATTTTTAGAAGTAATAAAAACAGGATTTGTAATTTTAGCAACAATATTTATAGCTCCAAATCTCCGATTTAAAAGCTTTCCTGACATTCATAAATAATTTAAGAAAACAAACTTATTATTCCAAAGGAACAGAAAGGGATTGTTTCAAAAGGTATACAATTTAAGACAATCTAAAGCATTGCTGAGTAGATGATACAGCTGAATAACAATAGTCTCCTGCACAGGTGTTGGCATGTTCTGACTAAGCTCCTAACCACAGCTTTGGCACATACAGCCTGTTTTACTGCCACTGAGGCTGTCTACTCATACAGATTACCAGATGGTGGCTGGAAGCTTACTGTGTTTGTATCCTGATGAAAATGGAAATAAAACTACAGACAGATTGTAAAGAGCCTCTCACTATGATTCTCAGACCAAAAATTAGTTAACTTAGCACCAAGATTAAGAATATATTTGAGTATATTAGTTTGTTTGGTTGTGTTTTTATAAAGAATACAGGAGTTACGGAATACAGCAGAGGACATAACCAATTAACCCTAAATGTGTTCCAAATATTGTCAGCCTTCCCCTCTCATTCTTTTTATGTTTACACCGCTTCTAAAATACTTAATTAGTACATAATAGGCTGTCTTCCATTAAAATAAAACAAAACTCTATAAATAAACAATAGTGCAAACAAAGCCCTTTCAGCTTCTCTTCATTGTTATTTCCAAAACTACCTTAGCCTAGGTGGATTTTTGAGATCAAAGCAAATCTGCATACACTGGTTGTTCAAAGCTTTGGTGGCAGGCAAAAATTGGCCATGAACTATTAGTCTGCAAAACAGAAGAGAAGCTGGAGAGGCTAGATCAGAACAAGGGAAGTTTAGTTAACAACAGAACAGGAGCAGCAGAAGAAAAAGTTGCCAAAGCCTTACAACCTGGAACTCAAGAGAACACCTCTTTCTAATTACTATTGTGTTTGGACAAAAACAATCACTTAACAACTGACCATATATCAGAAATTTCAAGTAAAATACAATCAAAAGGAGGATTTTTTCCTTCCCAAAGGATAATATTCAAAAGTAAATACAGCTCCTATTTCATCTCTATCTTCATTACTATTTTTCTTACTTGTAATAATGCAAAACCAAGCACAGTATCTTCCCGTTAACCAACCCTGTGATCTATGCTGAAACACATAATTGGGGTATTCTCCCTAACTATTACATTCACATGGATATGTGCTGCTCTTTCTGATTATTTTATCTGCTAGATCCAAGCCAGGACATGTACACCATATAGCATAGCAACAATTCTTACATGAAATGTGAATAAGGAGGCTTGTGAATTTCTTTACTATTAGGAACATCCTTTTATGGCCATTTTTTTTAGGCTATGGGCATGAAAAATGTACACATAAATAGCTGAGAAATGTCACAGCTATATGCATTGCTCCTAAATTAGCTACAAGAGCTAAATATTCTAAACAGAATTTAAAACAAAATAATCAACGTACAACAGAAGTGTGGAAATATAGTGTACAGAAAGAATTTTCACATTAACAAATACCACTGGTACTCATGACTAAATTTTTAAAACCACTATGTATAGCGGTTTTTTCTTGTTTATTTGTTCTTTTTTTTTTTAACCTATAAAAATTTGTGGAAAATGCTTTTAACAGATTTAAATCACAGCAAACAATCTCAGTTTTTGCTGTATTGCTTAAGAGAAAAATTTTTTACAGGTGCTACAGAAACATTGGGTAGGTTTGCCTTCTACATGAGCAAAGCATTCCTGCAAAATTAAAAGCAGGTTCAGATGTGTAGTAAATGAAATATCTGATTGCCTGATCTGCTTTGGATGATTTGCAGTATATAGCACATTTTCTGAACTGCATATACACATGATGATAAAAACTTGTAAACCTAAATACAGAAAAATGTCTCAAAGTATACAAGAGATGTAAAATGAAGCCGTCCACTGAGTATATGGTAATACTGCTATCACTTCAGCATGTTTTGGCCTGTGTTTTGAGTAACAGAATTCTATACTAGATTTTCAAACTTGTGTAAATAGCTTTTTAATTCAGCACACCAGTTGAAAGAGTTTAGAGTATTTGCAAAAAGAGTGCAAGTAGGAAAGAGAAGGGTAGCTGTTAGGGAGAAAAAAGGAGGATTGAAAGAAAACAGGAAAAAAGTGTTCTTTTAGATCAGATGTAAAACCACTTGAGTACAAAAAAATACATTGTACTTTTTCCCCCAAAGACAAAGCTCATAGAGATCATGGCCAAACTCCACAGGAAGACATTAGACTGCACTTATATAAAAACAAAGATTTTGCAATATAATATGAAAACATTCTTAATATGTCCACAAAATTCTTGTCTGTTGTAGAGTGTATGCTGTTTAGCAGTTGTGCTTTACACAAGTGGTTGCATTTAACAGCAGGAGATTTGATCTACCTTTATTGTCTAAACATCACTCTCTGAAATTACTTCTGTTCCACTGGCATAAAACCCCCACCTGTATATACATCACTACAGGTCAGTTTCCAGCAGAAATCATTCACCAAGGAGCCTTTCCTCAGGAAAGCAAAACCCTTTCTGACAGAAGGGAAGGTGTTACCATCTGACAATTGTTCCATGACCTGTATAAAGTGAGCTGGTGTTAAGGACAAAGAAAGTATAAATGGGGGTAGAGGGCAGCAACCTGATAAGATCTGAGACCACACAGAAAGGCCAAGAACATCTTCTCTCCACCCCAGTCATGTTTCTCCTGAAGACTAAGGAGACTGTAAGTTTTTAGTACTCTGTCAGAACTCAGCCTTCCTAATGACAGAGATTTCACTTTGGTTATTGCATGTAAGAGAAGATAAGATCAACAATCCATGATTATACAACTAGTTTTAACCATGATCAAAACTGTTAGGCCTAGAATTGAACTGGAAATCCAATTATGAAGAGTCCTGTGACACATTAACATTATCTTCATAGTATGTGACACTCCAAAGGAAATGGATTAAATTTTCTGGAGGAAATTGCCTGATTATTAATTCATAAACTGCTTGGAATACAGCCTTAGCATATTATTTCATTTCATTGTATTCAAAAAAAAACAATTAAGACTTTACTTTCTTCTCCCAGAAGTACTGTTTGAATATACAAGACAAACAACCCTGAACATGATGAGCACTGCATGTTCCTGCCAGGGTACTTTTGGTATGCTAGAGAGATTCGTTACCATGAAAACTAAATGATAATGTTGAATTTCATTTTCCTTAAAGTGATGTTTACATATGCAAAGGCTTTGTTTAAATATTGGGAAATAAGATTGAAACACCAAAGTCCATAACTTAGTATAGAATAGCTAATTTAAAATATAAATACCACAGTTCGTGAGCACCTGAGTCCTTCCTTCCAGATTTTAGGGGTCCGAGTGCTTATTTCATATTTCAGTCACAGTTCAGTAATTTGAAAGGGATCTAGTTTTATGCATGAATAATTTGAGCTGAACTACATTAAAACAGAAAAAAACCCCAACAATTAGCATTGTTAACTTTGGCCTCATTTAATCTGCTTCTTGGGGTGTAAGTCACATATTGCCCTTCCTTTTAACCACATCCCTGGACACCAATGTAAGTTAACTGCTAAATTTTATATTGCAAATGTTCCTTCTGGAAGAGTATTTCTTTAAAAATACAGTGGTCATTATTCCCCCAGTTCAAATGCATTTACTGTTCTGAACATTTTGACTTGCAACTGTATTATCAATTACAATTAACACCTTTATATGTATTTCACCCAAAAATACCGAAGCAGATCATTATTTTGTTGTATTGGAAACTAAAACTATGTATAGAGGGTTCCAGAATTATTACATAACTCTTCCCACTTCTTGTATTATAATTTTTTTCATTATGCAACAGACCTTAAAAAACAGAAGAATTATAATTGCAAATAGACATCTGTGGAATTTAGATTCTTCCTTTCATACACACACAAAAAAAATCCCTTCTTAAAAACAATCAACAGTTTTTAAGTTTAATGAAGTTTCTATCAATAACACTGTAACCACTGTACCCAACCAAGGCTGCACTGCTATGTATGTCTTGTGCAGTGCAGCCTAATGATACTTACTGATTTCTCTTTCCTTTAAAAGAATAGAGACCTTGGCAAAAGTTAAACATTCAAAAGAACATTACAATTGCACAGTTACAGAGAGGTGTACTGACAGAATCCCATTTGGTGGCATTTCACCTAACATGCTTCAAAAAGTGTGCTGTAAGCACCGCGCATTTGTTACTGAAGGAACAAGCACAACTAAACCATTGTCCTCCTTGACCCCTCCAAAGTTCCCAAACAATTTCCAAGAGAAATTTTAAGGTCCTGACACTTGAATTAAAAAGGGGAAAAAAAGCATTATTCAGAGTTAATGAAATTACTCAATTATGGTCTCAAAGGCCAAACAATGCTGACATTACTAACAGTTGTATAAGCATCATTCCACTACCTGCTGTGTGCACTTTCTATAGAGGCTACGGAAAGCATTGCAGGAACTCCTGTAGGATAAAGGAAACCCTTATGCACAGCACATTTCCCAGCTCTCCCCATTTGACAGGGCTGTCAACAGAGAAAGACAGGGCTGTCTGAGAAAGATAGCAACAGCTATCAATAAAAAGAAAAGAAAAGAAACCATTTTAAAATCTTCCTTTTTTATATATAAGTTCTTAATTTTATTTTTTTTTCTCAGCAACATTCAAAGGTTTTTTCTTAAATTAAATATAATTTCAGTAGGTCCCTTTTCCAGAAAATCAAAGCATTTGCATTTAAAAATTAGCAATTTTATTATCAGCATTTCTTGCACATAATTATAGCAAGAGTGAGATTCACAGAAGACAGGCTATTATTCTAAAATCTGTTACTATTTACACTCAACTAAAGAAATATATGAATATGCAAAGCATATCTACAATTAGAATTAGGATCAAATGCGGTTTACTTTCCAACATTCTTCTGTATTTGTTTCAAATCTTGGGGGTCTGTTATTTTATTATTCTTAGCAGCAAGTAATGACTCAAAATAAGCAATGTTCTTTAGCACAAAGAAACTCTTTGGATGCTCTGCAAGGTAATTTTATCAAGTACCAATGCCTTCAAATATCAAACAATCTATTTCTAGAAATGCACAGCTTTGGGTGTCTTGATTTAACAAAGCTGCAATGATGGATGGAAAATTATATCCATGTTGTCTTTTTTTCTTGCAGATGTATGAAATTTTTTTTCATACAGCTTTATTTGTAGCTAACATTCTTAAACATTTTCTTATTTTCTCCACATATGTCTGTCATATATTTAAAAACACATGTTCAGGCAAAGCCTAGAACTAAAGCCATCATCACATCATCTATTACATAAAGAATATCACATACAAATTAAAACAAAAGCAGGGATTTCATCTAAAAAAAGTTTTTTTCTTTTCACCATTTTCAAGTCTATAGTAGGAGTTTTTTAAAAAAAAAAATATTGCCTAACAAAATATATAATTCTTTTAAACTAAATTCCATCAAAATCAACTAAAGAACACTTTTTAGCTTATGTACAGTTAATCTTGGACCATATTCTTAACATTTGAGTCACAGGACATTAATTCCATAAGTAGAAGTAGAAAGGCGTCATATTCTAAAGATACATATTCTTTGCTGCTTAATATCCACTATCACCGCAATAATGTCAGCTCCCACTGTGTATCTGATGACAGCCCCACTGCACAAGAAGCTGCACATGCGGTATTTGAGCCACAGTCATTGTCATAAGTTCACAAATACACATATGCTGACTGGCATATCTTCTGAATGCTTTCCTATCTGCAGGCACCACTGTTGAGTCCTTCCCCTTTCCCCAGCCACCAAGTCTAATGGGAATTATAAAAACTTATTTCGATACTGCTATTCTTTAATAGAAAGGTAAAAGTGGCTGCTACTTTAGGGCAAGGCAGAAAACTTCTTCTCTTAAGTACTATTTTGGGGGGAAATCAAACTGATAATGACAGCTAGACAGCTAAACAAATCCTCTGCTGGTCAACCAGTAGTACATCCCCTTTCCCAAGGGGACACTGCACCTATGTTATTCCTCAGAAAAACCTGTCTATCCTATTCCAATGACAAAACCTCCCTAGGCAGTCTATTCCAGTGCTTCACTATATTTACTGCCATAAATACTGCCATAAATTTTGTTTAATATGTAATCTAAATCTTTCTTATTGTATTCCTACTCCATTATTCCTTGTTCTAACAGGTTGTTTTGTTGTTTGTTTGTGATTTTGTTTTTTTTAAAAAGAATTCTTCTAGATTTTAAGAACATATCCTGACTCCCCTTAGTGTTCTTTTCTGTAGACTATGCAATTTCACTTTTCACCTTTTCTTTGACAGTTGTGTTTCATAGACTTCTAATCATTCTTACTGCTCTATTGTAGACGCTCTGCTTGTCCCCTGAAGAGCTGTGATCAAACTGAACACAATACTGCAGCCAAAGCTACATGCCAGCTGAACAAAGCAAGAGGAATATTCCACATCCTCCATACGATATTCCTGGTTTACGCTGCAGTGTGCTGTTCAGCTCTTCTGCAGTATTATGTCATTGTTGACTCATGCTAAGCTTGCTTTATACAACAAACCCTAGAGCCTATTCTAAATAAAAGCTATTTTATCAACTCTTTCTTATCTTGTTCTGTACTTACACATTTGATCATTTTTTAAAGGTAGAGTTTTATACCTTTTCTTACATTGTATGTTATTTCTTTAGACCAATTATCCAATAGGTCAAGTTTGGAATCATACTCCTATCCTCAATTGCGCTTGCTGTTCCCCCTCACCACCAAAACCAGTTCACTTGGTCTGCAAGTTTAGTCAGCATATTTTCTGTTCTATTTTCCAGATCATTAATAACAATATATCCCAGCAAAAGCCTATCCAATATATCCACATGTTTCCAATATCCTTTCCATTAATTTAGAAAATTTTCTGTCAGGCCAGATTTCCACAGCTGCTAATAGGAGCAAGCTGTGAGACAGTATCCAAAGCCTTATTAAAAACATAAGAGCTCTTATATCTTAAGAATAAAATAAAGTTACATTTACTGCTCCTCTTCAACCTGTGAGACCTCTTACCCTGTTATGGATGCAATTTAAACTGGATTGAAGCACTTTTTCCTTGCAAATCCATTTTCACTGTTACTTCTTTTCCTGGTTTCTTTCAGATGTTCAGTAAAATTTCATTTATTCATTACAAATTTCCCTGGGAGTTTAAGTTATACTGTCTAGTCTACAATTTCTTAGCTTTTACTTTTTATCTTATTTGAAATATAGACATTGTATTTTCTTTTCCCTTCTCTTGACTGCAGTCTTATATCTTTGTAACCAGTATTAATTTTCTTAGCTATCTGAAGTTTTACTATACCAGTGAAGAACTGTAGAAATAAGTACTCCCTCTATTATCTATCAGTCATCTTCTCTCTACTGAATATCAAATCAGTGCTTTCTTAGCAACCTTACTACAAACACAAAATGATTGCCTATTTCATTTATGACCCTTCCTAACCCTTTTGGGACCTCATCTTTCCAATTCTGTCCCAATATGCCCCTGTTAATTTATAGTCAAGCTCAATAATCTGATTAAGTAATCATTTGGGTTTAGCTTCCCTTCTGTTAGACAGCACTGAACTAGTTCTTCTAGATTTTGTATGCTTTCTTCCACAGAAATGAGGAGAAACTTGGGGTTATACATGTATACTTGTGATATTTCAACCCAAAGTCTTATTAATTACAAAAGGCTATGTTTGTATGATCATTGGATTTTACTTCTGTATTTTTTTAATATACCATTGGCCATGATTTGAAAAGCTGTTCCACAGAAACAGATAATGCATCAACTCCAGAAATGTACAATGCACCTTTTGATAATTTTTACACCAAATAAAATTTCAGAAAATGAAATTGTGTTGTAATACAATGTATGTGGAAATAGAACATACCAAAAATGAAGAAGCTGCAATCACCCTGCTAATAAATAATAAAAGCAATCTAACATAGCATGTACTCTGTGAGGAACCTGAGAGAATAAAATTATAAGAATAGGAAAAGTGTATTTCAACAGGATAATGAAAATCACATTATCAAAGCTTCTCTACAATTTTAATGACCTGTGAGTGCATTTTAATTAATTTCAATGTTTAAAGCAGTAGTCCATGCACATTCTTAATCTAGGAATATTTATGCTGTTGATACTGGCTTACTAAGGGGTAGATATGTAGACAGTTTAGCCTAATTGCCTGTTACCGTATAATTTGAGTCTTGTAACAAAGATTTTAAAGTTGGGAGAATACATTCTCTCAGAAAAATTCCAGTTGCTTTTTCACTGACAAAATTCATATCAAAAGGACCCTAGGTTTTAAATTATGTGTCAGCTTTTACAGGATATTACGATAACACAATATGTGTCTGTCCTTGAAGTAAATGTTCTAGCTCAGCTATGAGTCATATTTGCATCTACTTAAAAGTAAGCTCAGGCTTCTGTTAGATCACTATTTAGCTACAAGACACAGAAAAGATCTTAAATCATTTTCATCACCATAGTTCAATCCTATGTTACAGTACAGTTAATAGAAACATTTATAATTTTGTCTCAAGGATAGAATTTCATGACAAGGTATTTGCTTTTTACTGAACGTGATATAATCCAAATGCCTAAATTTTAAAATTGAATAAACTGTTCACTCTGAACTTCTGTGAGCTTTAAATGTTCACTTACATTTACTGAAAAGAGCTACATGATATTTGACAGTGAATTTTACCTAGATTTCCCATATTTTCTGTTTTCTTTTTCTCTATTTTGTCATAAATACATTGTTTGAATATAGGATTTTTAATTGCATTTATTTCTTCTATATATTCCTCACCTGAACTCCATGGAACTGACCAATTTATGGTCTGACTCTTACTTCCTTTGTGGTATAAAGAGAATTTAAATGAAGTGTAATCTCCATCTGAATATGTGTAAGTCAATTTTGCCCCTCCAAAAAAGCCATTTAAAGTGTTATTTTCATTACTGTAAATGAGAACAAGACTATTATTTATGGTACATTCTTCAATAAAGTCATTGCCATGTTGAATCACTGTAAAAAGGAATGTAAGTCACATAAGACACGACAGAATTTAAAAGATCTTTTGACATGGGTCAAAGGAGAGGAGGCATCACACAAGTTTCCAAGTATCACAAAATGATATAAGGAAGGCAAGGCTCTCATTTATACTTAATCCCATTCACTAGAACAAATACTCAGGCAACTAAACTGTTGAGTAAGAATGCACTATTTTAATAAAACAATTTAGATTAGAACTGCAGTTCAATAACTGTGTACTACAGGTCAGAGTTCTGTAGGTATCTTTGTTTTAAACATAATTTTAACTCACCCCTTCACCCTCCACAGACTCATCATTCCCCCTGCTCTTTATTTCTAACAGCCTAAGAAATAAGACAATTCACATGCAGTATAGAAGGTAGCATCCTTTGCCAGGGGAAAGGAAATAATTAGAAATAATAGATCCAGGAAATGTGAAGTGAAAAAAAGGTATTTTTCCATAGTTGGAAAAGGTGTAAGTCTCCTAAAGTTTTAGGTTATTGCTTTGCCATGGTAAAATCTAGTACGTTCAAACATGTCCATATTTTCTGATGTCTTATTTTTGGAATTACTCCAGTTTTCTAATCCATTGATTAAATAAAGACATCAGGGCCTCTAGTAGGACTCATTTGGGAAACATAAGATGTGCTGAAACACAGATGCTTGCCAGAACCAGTCAGCTAACAGTGCTCATGAATTTCAAAAAGGAGGAAGAACCAGACAGGCATACTACCTGTGTAGAGCTTACATATTCTGGGGGTGAAGCGTAAGTCCGCTGAAGTTTACTATAAAAATCCTGATGACTTCAGTAGAAATAGGTACAAAAAATAAGATTTCATAAGCCAAGATAAACTCATCTAATCACAAGTTTAAAAGAAAAGAAGAGAAACCTATAAGAGTCTAAGATGGAAGTTTCTAACCACTGAATGAAAAGCAGGGAAGTTAGAGATGGACTGACTGGCAGGTGCCTCGGTAATACTCAGATACTAATAGGTGGGAAGACAGTACAGAGAATTATTTCCAATATGTGGTGAGAAGTATTTCAGAAAGCAAATTAATATATATTTTTATTATTATTATTTGGAGGTTCAGGAGAATGAAAAGGGTTTAAAATAGAAATAAAATGGTATGTTTATCAGAGACGAGGTGCATTGCCAGTGTCAGACAGAGGAAATGCCTTTGCAAAAACAGATAGAAGCATACAAAAAATAAATCACCATGGACATATTCTTGTGCAGACAGAGAAATGAAAGACTGAAGCTGATTCTGACTACATCAATGTAAATTGAAAAGATATTTTTCTTCTCAAAAAAACACAGTTTAAACTCTAAGTGTGGTTCTCAGACAAAAATAGGCCAGTGTAACAGTTTTAAGAGCTTAAGAAATTTTAGGTATTAGAATGTTTACCTTGATTTGGAAAAATAAAAAGCACTGCTATACAGTCTCAAAACGCAACCTCAATAAATAAACCAAGTAGAATAAAGTAAGTAAAGAAAGAAAGTTCCTTTCAACAATTAAAAAAAAAATCAGTCAGGAATTAATTTTGATTTTGCACAACTTCCAGATTGAAACAGCGATGCACCTTTGGTATCCTCAAGTTTAGAAACTTTCACTGACTATTAAGAACTCAGTAATTTTTTTGCCCTTGGTCTCCCAGGTGTCATACCTTTTAGACCCAGCTGAAACAGACAGGTTGAAATGCTTGAAAAGTTCGCAAGCACTATGGAATAGGTCAGGATTTCTCCAGTTACAAAAGAAATGTAACAGAGCAACAAGCATTTATAGCCAGTGCTCTTCCTCTGCTAGGTGACTATGTCAGACTCTTGAAAAGTAGCTTGCTAGCTTCAACTAGAGTTCCTATTATTGTCTGAAAAATTAATTGCAATAGAAACTTGTATTAAAAATAAAAAAACTTGTTACCTACCTGGTCTATTAACTTTCACTAAGTGTGACTTCTTTCAGTCACATTGGACACATAACTTTCACCACCAGCTTAGTAAAAGTTTAAAGTGTACTTTAGATTAGATACTGACCAACTGGAAAGAATGCTGCATACCTTTGGATATCTCTTGCCTATCTTCTCTGCATCTTTGACTGGATCATATGAAGAGCTTTCAGCATCAAGGATTTTTTTCTGTTTGGCTTCCTGAAGAGCTGTCTGGGTAGGGCCTTCCAACCCTTTCTTCCTTTGATGGTCATGGCCTGCTATAAAATAAAACCAACAAGAATATCATCAGAATGCATTTTTTACTCACTATTATAGAATATATCTCTTTACTTAATATTAGATAGACATGTGAAACTCTAAAAGAAACACCACTTCATAAGAAGATATTCAGGTTATTGTGCCATCCATAAAAGTATTCCAAGACTACAATATAACTGCTCTGCAAATTGTTTTGGTATGATCTATTTCAGCTTACCTAATGGTACCCTAGATTTTGCCCCCAAAATGCAGCAGTGATTTTGAATCTTGCAGTACAGGAGAGAGTCACAGTAAAATGGATGCAGTTCTTTTCCCTCAGAGCCAGAAGAAACATCATCTCCAGTATCTACCACCAATGCATTATTCTGATTTACAGCCTGCATTCCCTCTTGCTCCCCTGCACTTCCTCCCAACCCACCTTTAAAACAAGGAATTACTTATGAAAAAGTAACTCAGCAAAGAAATCCTAAGCAGGCGGCATAGCTGTAAAATATCAGAACAGGCTGAAAGGAACACAAGGAACAGTATAGCACATGTGGACTACTGTGCAATGATCTGGCAGAAAGGATACTGTTCTCCGACAGTCTTTATATTGGCAGCTCACACATCTGAATACAGTCCCTTGTAATCCCTGTATCTTGTTGCAGTATGTACATGGGTCTACAGGAAAAAGAATGGAATACTGAATTCCAACAGGATTTAGGTACTTATAACCCTCCAGTTCTTTGAAAAAATCTCAGACTGAAAAACACATTACACAGCTAAAATTCTGACTGAAACAAACGTACTTCACAGTACACATTGCTAAATACTTGCTCTTGTAAAATAGTTTTATTAAGACCTTGACACCACAATTCAAACTTTCTGACTAAAAGGGGAAAAAAAACACCCTCTCCACTCTTGAGGCAAAAAAAAAGCAGATCAAGCAAACACAAAATCTTCCTGGAAACCCTAATTGACTAAAACTGATGAAAAGGACTGTGCTTGGTCTAACAAAATGTCTGTGTTCTCACTGCTTTAAGTTATAGCTACTGTCACAGATATCCTGAAAAATAACTTTCTCTGAGGAACTGTGTACTGCAAAATTGGTTTATATGTCAAATACTTTTTACACACTCAGTAACTGCTACCCACTAGCATGTTGCTCATGGAGCATTTGGTTTCTTACTGCTATTGAAATACACATACTTATAAACCAACAGTTATAACAGTTGAAAGGTTTAAAAGTCAGTAACCATTAAAAAAAGAAACGACAAATTCTAAAGAACTGCTGCGATTGCACGAAGACGTCAACAGCTTGTGTTTACAGATTTTCTATTCTGATTGCATTGTAGGTGGAATGGGGACAACAAGGTTTAAGTACTTAAACTGGTGCATTTTGAATTTCTTTTTGCATGACCTTCTAACAGCAATTACATTAGATCAAGGAAAGGAAAAGCACAGTTAACAGGCTTAGCAATGAGTTAATTCAACCATGAGTAAAGAAACTCATTGAGTTCAACTTTTGAATATAATTGGGTAGTAAATAAGCAGCTGTTGTTTTTAGAAAATACAACAAATGAACTGAGCAAGTAAGTTTTATAACAGGTTTTCAGAGCCAGCTGTTACAGCAGCATTCACTTAGGTTTATAAGCAACCCACAATCGACATTGTTTAATTCCTTAAGGAAAAAGTGGTCTTTTTTCAGAGCACCACTTAACCCTGTGTCTTGATCCATAAGCAAGGGTGCAAGTCCTCTATTAATACAGACCAATCATGTAAATAAAAATTCAGTTATTTCTCTTTGATAATTAGATTCCTCTATGAATGATCTTGCTAACACATCAGGGAAGACCCAATTTAAAACAAAACCAAAAGCAGTTTTTAATGCAAATCTTAAGTGAAACATCCAACCCTTTTTAAAAATAATCTCAATTCAAAATAAATCTTTTCTTTCAGGGCTGGCTTCTGAGTGAACATAGCAGGGACAAAGAAACAGTTTACAAGATGACTGAGTCCTAATCCTAACTGTTAAGTAGTTCCTCTCCAACTATTAAATGTCCTTTATATCAACTTCAAACAAGCAAGGTAAGCAAATGGCAAATAAAAACTTAAACTTCTAATCATTTTTAGAGACACGTAAAGAACACTTTCTTCTGAAGGATTTGTGTACCAGTATTTGCAAAACTAAACAGCAGACTGGCAGAGGGACAGCAAAAAAACCCTAGTAAATAAATTACATGCTCTGTATAGTGGATGCTGTCCTCTTCATTTTTTTGAAATGCATCAGGGTGAAATCTGCAACATCAAATGCCCAAGTAATAACTCCAGAATAGTTGTCTTAAAATTAACTACTGTAATTTTTTTTTTTCTAGCTAGCCACCAGATACAAATTTACAATGCAAACTCATTGTGCATACTATGAAGCTACAGGACACCCAGGGGATCAGGCCCAGTCAGCATGGGTTCATGAAAGGCAGGTCCTGCTTGACCAACTTGATCTCCTTCTATGACAAGATGACACACCTTGTGGATGAGGGAAAGGCTGTGGATGTTGTCTACCTGGACTTCAGTAAAGCCTTTGACACTGTCTCTCATGGCATACTCCTCAGGAATCTGGCGTCTCATGGTGTAGACAAGTGTACACTTTGCTGGGTAAAAAAACTGGCTGGATGGACAAGCCCAGAGGGTTGAGGTGAATGGAGTTAAATCCAGTTGGCGGGCAGTCACAAGTGGTGTTCCCCAGGGCTCAGTGT
>JANZLQ010000001.1:14024642-14047099 GCA_026212715.1 Elanus axillaris
GCCACCCCTGTAAAACCCCCCCCCCCCGCTACCAAAACCTTGCCACAGAAACCCAATACACTACTGTATCCAAGTTAGAAACTTTTGGTAGTATGCCCTGTGGTGGAAAACATGCACTTTGGAGGTCTTTTTGCTGCCAGCTGATGTACAAAACCATGGGTACTCTTCACCTTCCCTCAGTTCCTTTAGATTGAATCCATAAGAATTCTGGTATTATAAATCTCAGAGTTGAGGTCAACCTTACTTTAAGCACAAGGGGTCTTGTGGAGGTACACATTTAAATTACAGGTGATTAGAAAACAATACTTTTGTTGTGGATTTAAAATTCTACATGAAAAGGTATTGCAATACTGATTTTCTAATATCTACATCACATCTGGAGTCCAACGTAATGGTACATGCTAGAAGGACACACACAGAAGGATAACTATTCTTGCCTTGCAAATACATGCATTTAGAGAGCTTCTGGAAAAAATTGTACTAGAAAAGTTCTAGGCTCTGTTCAATCATGTTTGCAGCCTGTCCCCAAGCGTCTCCTGTACATGACAGCAGGAAGCAAGAGGAATCCATTTCAGAATTAATTGCAAATAGACTGATAACCTGTTATTCTCTAAGCACATTCTACACACAGCCATGGGACACCCTGAGATACTCTGCTCCATAAACATAAAAGAAAATAACCTGTATATATTCCATACAATTTCTCCTTGACTTTACTGATATGGGTTTGGCAGGCAAGATTAGTAGATGAATTGTTTAATTGCAAAGGAAGCTTCAAATTACCCTTTACAGAAATTAGATATTTGCTCTTTACAAAAATAAAGCTCATTTTCTCTCCAACAAGAGTTGAAGAAATAGGAAACCACTATGACAGTGGAGTATGCAAAAATCACAGGACCAGGAAGATGACCCATAACTACCAGTGCATTATATTTAATGGTACAAATAATTTATGTTTACTATATATTCATTTGCTATATTTTTTACTTCTACAAACTATCATACTTATATGTGTACTTTTATACGTGAATCATTGCTTGTAGCAGGAACAATTAGAAAGACCTGAAGAAGACCACAGTGAATTAATGCCACGACATATCAGTCAAAGCTGAGACAAGCTGGTACGAAATGAAAACAGGCAGGGCTGCCCCTGCGGAAGCACTGTGAAAAGCTCAAGGGAGCTGTAGGCATGCACATAGCTTTTGTGTATGCATGTGCACAAATACCAGAAGTTGTGGAACAGGGTAACTTAGAATATTGGTATTGGCATACAAAGTACAGAATAATGATTCTGCTTAAGCTCCTATGAACAGCGAAACATTTGAAAGGTAAATGAAGCAGTGGTCTCAGGATAGTTCTGTGAAACAACTCCATCACGACACCACTCACAAAATCTGACTTGCCGCTAGATCTTGAATACAAAACCTGCCCCTTCAGAGCTAAGCAGATGGCTTGTTCTAAGAGGAAAAGATGTTGCTACAGCCATAGCAAAGCCAACATCCATTTCTTAAGATATATGCCAAAGACTGCAGGACTCTCCATTTAAACTTTTCTCAAGCAAGTTGTTTCATTATAAAAGCAGAAGAGGACAGGGTCCAATAAATCCAAGCAGGGATTTTCAAAGGTGACTTACGTGCCCTGTTCCCACTGAATTTAGGTGGGACTTTATTCCCCAAGATGCTGCAAGCTGTAGCCCTAAATTTTTTATCAAAATAAAGACAGTTTCAGAAAACATACACTCTCATGCTATTACTCGATCTAGTTTATATAGCATTTAGCAGCAAGGATGCTAAGTGTACCACATAATTAAAGAGATGCAATTAAATATGGTGTACAATACAACTAAGTGTGCACTTTATTTTTTTCATGGTATAAGTGGAGAAATATGTGCAGGAACGGTTAGATTTTGGCACAGAAATAGGAGATCAGCCTGAGATTTTATTGCTGGTGATAGCACTAACAGTAATAATAAATATGATTTCCAGGATTGCTTTATATTTTGACTGTTACTGTGTCTGTAAACTGGGTGTGTATTTGTGAGCATGCTTCCAAAAAGCAGGACAGAAAGATACCTGCGAATGTTTAAAACTTCCTAACTGATGTTTGTGAACTCAGTTACAAACCTCAGACAAAAGCTGTACACAACTTTCATTCCATTTACCTAATAACTTCCTAAATGTTTAAAGAATTTACAAATATCAGTTAGCAGACCCTGTGATTAACACAATATTCAACCTGATACACCATTATGTTGTCTACCTACATGTTTAAATATAAAGGTAATACAAAGGGTCTGGCCATAGGAGAACACCAAAATATACAGATTCAAGCTATTTTAAATCATCAGACAGGCAGAGTTTAATGTGTCTATGAAATTACAATCTATTATTTAACTCAAGCAAATATTACTAGAATATTAAATGCTTAAATGAAAAATCATCACTGAAGACAATGAATTAAAATTAGCTAGTCTCCTGTAAAAGTTAATAATTTTCAGAGATATTTTTAAAAATTTTTTGCATGTTGGAAAGAATATCTATGCTTCCATTAGAAAAATATTGCAGCAGATAACATCCCTTACCAATCAATCAGGGCTCAACTGTAGCCTTCAAGATAAAGGAGAAAAAGAGTACACTTCAGGTACACTTTAACTACTGTCACATTGCAAACCAATGTAAAATTAGTTTTGATTTCTATCACAACACAATGTCAGTTTTTAGAAATAATTTAAATAAAGATTAGTAGTGTATCTAAACCTTCAGGTAATAACTATCACTAGCTTTGGAGTAAAATAATTATGCTGATATTTATTTACTTTAATATATGCATTCAGAGGCTTTATTACATCTCAAGATGCCCTCCGATATTGGACAACATATTAAAAAAATATAGACAGTGTATACAGGAATTGAAGCTGATTGTGATCTTCTCTTTAAATAATGAAACGCCACAGTGAAATGTAACCAACAGCCAGCAGTCTACTCTATTTGCCCACCTGCCTGCCATGCAATCAGGTAAATACCATATTAAAATACCCAAAATACAATTACATGTAGCTTGTAGACACTGAATCTCTTCCAATAATTGCTAAACAACATTAAAGCAGGAGATAATTGGTTTACAGTCATTTATCCTGGGCCCCCACACTGCCTAAGTCCCAAATAACATCTCTCTTCAGCAAGATGGCAAGAGTACCAAGCTCAGAAATACTGAATGTAATTAAAAGCTTTCTTCATCACAGCACTGTATTCCACAATGAAAGTTTTCTGACTAATGTACAGAGCAAAATATGATACCTTCTTTGCTTACAAATCCTTGGTTTCTAACCAGTCAAATCAGCATTTCTTCAAGTGCTCTTAGGCATTTTGTTTTCTGCATAAAGCTGGTGAATTCTTTCTCAACTCCAATTGTCCTCCAGGTAATTTTGGCTTCTGCTGGAATATTTGCTTTGTCATAGCAAGGGTACTGACTCCAGTTATTGAATGTATGAACATAAAAAAAATCTGTTAACAGTCACTACAGTAAATGGATTTAGTGTAGAGTATTATGATGAAGGTTTATCCAAAAGACACAAAGGAACACTGTAATTCATGGTATGTACAGCAGAAATGCTCAGTTTCACCCATTATTACAGAAACAGTACTGGTTTAATTCATAAATTATTCAAAGCAAAGTGAAATGAATGTCACAGAAGTGCTGAACTGTTAACATTAGTATCAGTGAAAACTCTGAAAGTTATTTGAAATAAAAAGGTTGAAAAATGAAGTGGTAACCATTAGCACAAAGCAAGTTTCACATCTCTATATATTCCATTCTAATATTAGCACAAAGACTGAAAATAAAGCTTTCACTACAAGTGGAGAAAGGACAACTAATTTTAATAGTGTTTTAACAAGGTACAAGCAGAGAAAGTGCAGTATTTAAGAGTAAATGCCAATGAACGCAATTTACCCGCTTCTAATTTGTGTCATATAGAATTGCCCTATATCTCACTGCCCTCTCTGGAATACCAAACAGGTGACATAACGCATATGTTCACTACCAGAACACTGCTATTTTAGGTTTCATCAAACACTAGAATGTGAAAAAGCAGGGCACAGTTTCAGTTCATGGATTTATTTATTTTTTTTAGCACATTTCACTTTAAGTGAGTGTTGGGAGTTTATTTAACAGCTAGCCTGTAGGAACATAGCATATTGGCAATGTCTTTTCCCTCTCCTGCTTTCTTCCTGTTGCACATTATCATGTCATCTTTCAGCCTTTTAACTAGACATCTGGTACAAAAAATGTTCTGGCACCCCATAGAGTATATAGACATTCTTATGGGAACAACCAAACTCATTCATGACCATGGTTTTGGCGAATGGTTTGGTGCTTTGTGTATAGCATGTTCTGCTTCATACGGCAGGGGGTAGGAAAAAAATAAGGGAAAGCCTCTTGAAGTTAATACTGACAATAATAAATTTCAGGAAGGCCAGATTTTACATTTCCTTCTTTTACTACACATTACTGCTTCTTACTCTCTCACTCAAATGAGAGACACAATCCCTAACTACCCATTGTCCAAAGAAGCTGCAGATTAAAATAAAGGAATGCTTTCTGTATGGCCCATCTCCCAGTGCAACAATGTATTTAGACGATACAATATTTGACTTCATTATTAGAGCTGTTTACTTAACTATTAGACTTTGGCCAATTAATTCATTAATTTAAAATATAATAAATCATTGTCATTGGAAAATAATTTTATAATCATTGCTGCTGATAATATTGATAATTTAAGATCTGAGTAGCTATTTTTCACATAAAGGAACTATCTAAATGAAAATTATTAGCTTGAGCAGTCTTGAGGAAAATCAAAGAGATGCAGTTAACATTTTTTTTACAGCTCCATATTTTAAAACTATGCACTTGCAAAATTGAAGCGAGTGCATTATTAGGTCTCAGGGTAAATTCTCAATGAACACATACATGTGAACATGTACCATTCTTCAGAAAAGGCTATATTACCTGTAGTTCATTATTGCATCTCTCCATCATATAGGCTAAATATTTTAACTCTCTCATGATTGAAGTACAACTGACTTGTAAAATCAACTACTACAATGTACACACAAGTATAGTCAATGATGGTAATTTACACTGACATACCATTTACCACTAGGGCCAGAGTGACAGATATTTTGCAATTTAAAAAAAAGTATAAGTTTATAGTGATTTTTTTTCCTATGTTGATCTTTTGTCGTAGCTGTAATTTATATTACTGTATTTTAATACAAAATGCATATAACCATTTATTTTTAGTTCTACATATTATACTGTCATGATTCTTTGTAGTAATTTGTTGTGATTACTGGATATTGAAAATTATTTTCTATAGCCCAGTAAATACAAATAAAAGTAATTAAGATTTAGGTTTCTAAAAGAGCTGAGAAACATTAACTTTAATTATAAGTGTCAGCTAGAAGTAAAAATACATGCAGCCAGCATAACCAACAGGAACTTCTTATTCCCATTAAGTACTTGGGTTTACTTTATCTGGCCATTTACTACTGTATATCTGAAATATATATATATACTGTATATATATACTGAATATATACTGTATATCTTACTATACTGAAAGTTTCATTAAGACCAGACAACATACTTTGCAGCAAGTTTATAGTTTTCCAAATCTTTCCTCAAACGCATATTCTCAGCCTCAAGCTGCTGGTTGCGGGTATACACAGTTGGAACCAATCCAATATCTTTGGCTGTGAACACACCTCTCTGTACAAGTTCATACCTAGTAGAAAAGAAACAGAGATATTTTATTCCATGTTTCCTTTTTCTCACTTCACTAATGTCTCCCTTCTCATGCTAGCATTTACCTAAACAAGAATCACAAAGATATTTATCATCTCAACGCATTTACCATTTATAATCATTAACAATTAGCAACAGTACTATCCCACCGTTGTCATATTTTACTGCTTTTCACGCTAAAATGTATTATTTTTCATAATAGTCAAAAGACACATCCTGTATAACACCATACTTCAATTTAAACAATTGTTCTCTTCCTTCCTTTCTTCCGAATAGCTTAAATAAAAGACAAAAAATATTCTCGTTCAAATAACATTTGTATATAGTCACAGTCCTTTTTTATCTCATATGCTCCAATTTATGCAAGATTCACTTTTTTCCTGAGGACCCAAATAAGATGGCAAAACTGCAGATAACCTGGATGGATGATTCTGTGAGCTATCTTCAACATGGAATACAGAGCTCACCTACAGAAATTTCTTCATTCCTTCTCTTTACTCATGTTGCCCTCTCCTTATTTAATTATATTTACCAATATTTACCTATTTTACTAGCCCCTGAGAAAACACGATTCCCTGATGTAGAAGTCTGAAAGCTACTTTAATTAAATACTTCTACAGATTAACTTGCATTTTGAGAAGTAAAAGAGAATCTGGAGCAGCATGTAATTCTGTGTGGCAACCTAGGAATGTCTATAGGCCCTGGCCATAAAGTCTACTCAGTCAGTCTCGTACCTTTTAGGACTGTCCATCTTTTGGTAGGATGTCAATGAAAGCTAAGAATACTCATGAATATGAACTTTTATAGACCAACTGAAGACAATGACATCGTACACTACTGTAGCTATGTTGTGGTTTAACCCCAGTCACCAATTAAGAACCACACAGCTGCTCACTTGCTTCCCCTGCCTCACACCCAGTGGGATGGGGGAGAAAAATCAGGGAAAAGAAGTAAAACTCGTGGGTTGAGATAAGAATGGTTTAATAGAACAGAAAAGAAGAAACTAATAATGATAACACTAATAAAATGACAATAGAAATAATAAAAGTATTGGAATATACAAGTGATACACAATGCAATTGCTCACCACCTGCCAATTAATGCCCCATTAGTCCCTGAGAGGCGATCCCCTGCCCCCACTCCCCCCAAGTTTATTTCCTAGATGTGACATCCCATGGTATGGAATACCTCGTTGGCCACTTTGGGTCAGCTGTCCCAGCTGCATCCCGTCCCAACTTCTTGTGCCCCTCCAGCCTTCTCACTGGCTGGGCATAAGAAGCTGAAAAATTCTTTGACTTTAGACCAAACATTACTTAGCAGCAACTGAAAACATCAGAGTGTTATCAACATTCTTCTCATACTGAACTTTAAACGTAGCACCCTCCCAGCTACTAGGAAGACACTTAACTCTATCCCAGCTGAAACCAGGACAAGCTATGATATCAGTTCAGTATAGGTTCAGTGGAGCTATAAATAATTTATATCAGATAAAGACTATAGTCCCACAATCTTATTCCCTGCTGATCTTGACTGTAGCTGGAAGATACACTGGGTGAGAACTCACTAGGAGTGATATGAACAGTAATTTCCTTTTCACTTGAAAAATATATTGAATCTGTGCATTACTTTTTTTCCAAGTAATAAGGAAGTATGAAAAGAACAGCAGTAATTAGAGATAAAATTATACTAAATGCTATCTCTTGCATTTGGACACAAGCAGCAGATTTGAAACTTGACAGTAAGCACAGCATTCTTAGATCAAGAAAATATGTTGCAGAAACAAAAAACTGTAGAATAAGGGATTCTTACCTGACAAGCAACTCATACTTACCATTTTCCAAAAAAACTAAGGGGCATGTTAGAAACTCTTATGTCCAAATGCTACTTATCTACATTCTATGGACACTTCTAGGAATGCTCATGCCTATGAATTCAGCTGTGACCCACATTCACCACCAATAGATGAAGGTTGTTGAAAAGTTAAACTGAACAAGTCCGAAGCAAAATTCATTCTATAATCACCTCATTTTCTTAAGCAAATTACAGTAGCAACAGGCTTTAATACTGAGAAAGAAGCTTAGTCTTTTTAGTTTGTTTGGTGGTTGTTTTTTTTTTTTTTTTAATAAACATTGACTGATGAGCAGGTACAATTCCTACTGGAAATATTGCATATAAGGGCACTTCTCATTGCAGATGATCACAACTCTACATACTCCTTCATCTACCAGAAAAAATTCTCCACTGAATGCCCTAACCACATCTCAGGAAAACCATCAAATTTCTGCACAAAGACACATCAGACACGGATAATTGATGAACTTAGCCTCCAGCAGAGCTAAGAACTCTGAAAGACAATTTTAATGAAATACAATTAATACCAATAAATTCACTATGCCCTTGTCTAAGAACACTACTAAAATGAAGGCTTTTGTGCATGTAGCAGAAATGAAATAGAAAACCACATAACAAAATTGCATTGTGAAAGCTCATTATCTTTCAGGAACCTAGTCCTGTAAAACTTACAGAACTCCTACATACCTAGCCAACTGCCAAATAGCTGTTGTTCTCACTTCTTTCCATTATAGAAGGGAACTGTGATGCAAATTAAGTTAGTACCATGCACACGCAGGTATTTTTCTAAGCCTTTCAGAACAACTGAGTTACTACTTTTGAATCACTGTTTAAAATTAACCAAGAATCTGGAAACCTAAGGAGCAGATGGTCAGCTATGATTTTATGATCAAAGCACAGTGCAGACTGACTTAAAATAATACATTGTTACTATATACATTACACTGAATTCAAGTTTTTAAGAGTTCTAAAGGAAACAGGTTGCAGAGAGGACTGCAGTAAACTAACCAGTATGTAGCTCAGGGTAACCCTTTACCACGGCATAACTCACCTAGAGATGCATTCAGGGATTAAAATTTCAGGTTTTAGCTTTTACGAGAACTTCTTATTGAAAATTATCATTCCAATTGATAACCTCTTAAACAGTTTCAACAGAAGGCTAAGAAAGAAATGAGCGCAGAAAAATAAAGCACATGCTTGCCCTAGTGTACTCCTCCAATCTATTACAGCATACAAGTAGAACATTTATATTATCATGTTATGCTTGCAATAGGCAATAAAGTAGGTATGTCCATGTGGCTTTTCACAAACCAAGTTTGAGGTGACTTCACTTGTGTTCCAAGCCAGTTCTAATCCAAAAACTGAACCTATTTTAGTGTGATCCTGTCCTGGAACTGATAACCCTTGTTTCTCTCAGGATTTATGAACTCAGAGCACAATGTACATTAATGTGACCATATGATTTCCAGGCCAAAGAGGACAGAAAGCAGAGGAAACTCAGGTCTGCCTGAAATAAGCAGACTGTTTCCACTGTCTTCAGGGAGTTGTGACATGGAGGATCACAACCTATATCCATTTTCTTCATTCTGCAAAAGCGAATTTTTTTTTTAATGAGTCTACCTTTACACTCAGAGAAGACATAGTAGCTTTGTTGCATGTGCTCCGTTATGCACAACCCAGGCAATCTTTGCAAACAAAAGACAGACATAGCTTTTAACCTTGCTTGGTCACGTAAGTTTATTCATAATTTTAACCACATCAAAAGGAAAAGAATTTTCAAATCATGTTTCCATAATTAGTCTGCAGCTCTCCTTTTACTCACAAGCTGAAACACTGCCAGGTCTCTAGGAACACTTAGAAACTACCAGTCCAATGAGTGTACTAACTAATCGCAGTGATAGTTCCACGCACATGTGTGAACAGCAAATGATTCATCTGCTCATCAGATCGGCAACATGCTGCCAGCAGCAGTGAGCTCTTTGGGATTAGGAGGTATAGACTGTCAGATGCATGAATTTACAGTTGATCAGCCCTTGCACTTCGTACTCCAAAGCTGTCAATCCAGTAACTTTAATAAGCAACAAAAGCTCTATGAAGTCTTGTATATCAAAATGATAGAACATTTAATGGTAAATTAGATATTCTAGAAGCAATTTAAGTCTAATTTTAAGTTCCTTAAAGTATTACTGGAAGAAAAAAGTGTACATGCAAAAAGCTACATAAGAGCAAAAAAATATCATGGCAAGTGTGATAAAATTATTCATTACATCATAGAAAAAGAGTGGGTTTGGCTTAAAATAAAGCATAATCAAGTCATGACATATTATACAGCTGGACAGAGTAACAATGTTTTCTCAAACTCTGAAATAAACACAGATAATTTGATCCAATTTAAGTGACCTTTACATCTCAGACAGACAATTATTTCAAAGCAAGCCTTTTGATAAATCTTCTCTGCGTTAATTAATTTCTCATTTTAAATTCCATTAGTACTTGATCACCACAGCATGAGAGCGAGAGTGTTGTCCCAATACATAATGAGGAACCTGAGTACACTAATCTGCTCTCACTTTCATTAATATTTCAAATTATCTGTTTCAAATCAACATTAAACATTTTGAAATAAAGTATTAATGCAGAAAAAGTCTCAATACAGTACGATTAGATCCTGACATGCTGAGCTCATTTGTAATGCTACTGAAATTAAAAATATTACTTATAGAGAAAAATAATAATATGTATAGCTAAGGATTTACAAGATATGGCCTGCTAAGACCTGCACTTGTTCTGTTAAAAAGCTATTTGAATTTTGCTATTGATATGAATTCAGACTAACTGCTTCAAAGAAAGCTGTAGTTTCATAAAAGGGTCACTATATCTGTTTAGTATTAATTATTTTTTAGCATAAAAACTGTTAAAGCTTCAGCACTTAATGCTATTCATATCAGTTCTTTTGTTGAAAAAGAATACAGAACTATAGTGCTCTTCTCTAAGGAATCATTTAAGTTGCACTGTTATGCTACCAAAAAGCAGATCATTATTAATTCCAAAAGCAATGCCTGATCAGTAAGCTCTACGCTAATAAAACCAGAGCTTTGCAAATGACAGCAATGATTCCCCATTAGAGAATATTTCTAAGAAAATTTAAAAGCTTCAAGGCTTTTGCAGGGAAAAATACGATGTTTCTAACTTTTCAAATTCACTAATTTTCAAATTAAACAATTTCAAAAGGCATTATTAAAAAAACCTTGGAACCTCTCATGTTTAAAGACTGACTACAAGGTAATTGAAAGATGTGTTTCCACTTCTCAGAATCTTTCCTATGTAACTTGCAGATTCAAAGCAACCTTCTAACTGAAAGTATTTCAATAGAACTTTATGACAAGTGTCATCTTTTGCTCCAAAATAATTCAGCTCTCCTTTCAAGCTTTGCAATATTCCTGGTACATCATTCTTAATCAATATTAAAAAGTATACATCCTGTAGGACTCCATGTATAAAGACAGCAGTGGAGGGAGTGGAGTATTTAGGCAAAGCTGCATGTTTAAACTTCTGCACAAAGTATGGACAAAATTTCTGCAATCTATAAAGCAACAGCTCAAGAGTTTACTCTTCTGGTTACTATATGAAAGAAAGAAAAAACTAAACCAATCATATTATTTTGACTGATGTACCAAAAATTCCCAAATATAAAAAATTTTAATTATGCCACTTAAAACACAAGGTAGCTATGATGAATGTCCAGACACACCCAAACAACTAAAAGTGCAAATACTATAGCATACTATAAAATATTCAGTTTTTAAGCAGGCATCCATATTCTGGAAAGGAAGAAAATAACACACCACATGATTTCTCAGTGAAATGCTGGTCATTTTGCATTGGACTCATTTGATCCAGTGATAACTTCTGCACTGTAGCTGGTTTTAGTTTTGATTGGTAGTCAGTGGAAAGCAGAATATACTTGAAAAAAATGTAATTTAATTCATTTTTTCTTAAAGGAGATAGCTTAAACAACTTAAATGAGTTGCATCCTGCAAAAGAATATTTCTCTTCACTGATCACAAAAGAGGCCTCAGGTGACCACTTCAGGCTTGCAAATGTCTAGAGTTAGGCAGAATGCATACAGTCCTTAAAAGGTACCTGTTTAGGAGCTCCCTAGAGTCAGCTTTCTTGAAAGTCTGTCCTTAAAACAATAGTTTGCATCCTCATTCTCAACATGAATATAATTATTTGGTATAACACTATGTATTTAAGAATGACTTGTACTCAGAAGAGTTTTCTGGAAATAGGTCCTGAAATACTGGAAATATTTGCATCCTGAGCATCTACTTCCTAATTCTCAAAGTAACATGGTCACTTAAAATATTTTACCATTCAGTCTGGAAGCAATCAAGGGTTCTGGACATTCCCAATCTGACCAGGAAATTGCAGAAGAAATCATCCATTCCTTCAGGTATTTCAGACACTGATTTCTCAGAAGTCAGAACTGACTGCAAAGCCTGAAATAAAAATTTGATAATTGTTATTAAACCTGAAAGAAAAAAATAATTATCATACCTTCTATTTCTGAAGTAATCTAAAGTCACAGGCCTACTGAAGTACAGCTGAATGTTTCCCTTGTCTTTATTGATCACTTTAATCACTGATCCTTCTAATGTCAAGGTCTGTGAAAGGTTATAGAGAAACTATCTCAAAAATCACCTGATTTAAGGAAGTATTCTGAACCTGACTTGAAACTATTTAAACTGATGGATGATCTTCTGTCACCAACCAGGGAGAAAATGTTAGTTCTCACACTCCTGCATCCTTCAGCAACTTTAAAAACTACTGATGAGAAAAGTCAGTACTTCATCTAATGCAAAATGCAAAAGTCCAAGGTGACAAGTAAAACAGCTGATATTTTTTATAACGATGCATGCAATGGAGAGACTGAAAGAACTGCATCTCCATCATTAGATCTTTTAAGAAGTATCACAAAGATCAATTCTCCTCTTTCTTCTCAACATCAATATGCAGACACTGAATGAAGCTGCCAGACAACATTGCTACAAGTGCTAGCAGAATGCAGATGGTACAACAGGCTTCACATGCAGCTCCTCCAGTGCCATCAAGATAGACAGCTACTCAGATAAGATCAGCTCATGGGTCAAGCACAGTTACCAAAAGCAGAATCAAAACAAAACAGAGCAGTCCTACGACAGAGAAAAAGAAAATCCCTTTCACAGCTTTCTGTTGCAATGCAAATTTCTTGCCTTCACTCAATCCCATTCAGCCCCCTCAGTGCATAGCTTGATATTAAGCTCTCCTAGAAAGATTTCAAGGTGCAAGTAGGTATGATAAAAGTAAAAATACAACCTAGTCTGAGACTACTCCTCCACAAAATGTATTCAAGTATAACCAGATAAGAGAGACTGCCACAACTTGGCAGCCAAAGAGGTGCCCTTAATTCATTCAGACTTCAAATGGATTACAGCAACTTGACACTCCTAAATATGAGGGTCTCGGCATTTGGGAACTCCATATGGGCACAATGCTACAATGGACTTGCTCAACGATGCAGGCTGCTATCTAAGACAAGTAACTGCAATGGGCATGCCTGCCTCCTGGTGAGAGGATGACAGAACAAACCTGGACTTGACAACTATCACCCAGCACACTCTTGAAAGAAACTCAGATTCTATGACGTGTGCCACGTTATTAACAAAGAGATATCACTATAGAGAAGAGACGAGAAGCAGAAACAGCTTCCACACATGCCTGCCTTCTTTTCTTCATTTCAAAACTGAAAAAAATTCCAGTGAGATATTCATCAAGACATGCTGAAGGCTGTGACTGCAAATTATTTCCTCCATCCATTTAAAAAAGAATCTGTAGGCCAGGGATTTTTGATAACTACATTCATTTATGGCTTATTCAGGTCCTTAGTGGGAGCTCTATTAACATGACTGCATAAATTACCTGGAGATAAAGGCATTTCTCCTGGTAAAATAAAAACACTGGAAAATCTCATAGCCATTTTGTGTAATACAGAAAATGTTGTGTTTAATCCAAGCAACCTACCTAATATAAACATAAAGAATTGTACATGGACGATCAAGGCCATGTAACACTATATTATGAAGAATACAATATGCCAAGTGCAATGTAATATTTAGCATATTTTCATTACTAGAGATACAGTACATCAGACAGCTCTATTTTCTAATTGTGGTAATACAAGAACCACAGAGAGTACATCTGCAGACATGCAGCTGCATCCCTTTTCTTGCTTCTTTTCTTTCTTTACTCTAAGTGAGCCAAATGTCTAATATTGTTGCTTGTAGACTCCCAAATGCATCTATAAAGCCAGTCTTCAGAAGAAATGACACAGCTTGATTCCCTTAGTAAATGGAAATATGATAGGAACTCATTTCATCTGCGCGGAAGAGAATTTATTAGTTAGATACTAGCACTGAGAATCATTTCAGGAACCAAAGCTCAAGCAGGGAACAATATAGGGAAAAATGAAAGCAGTCTAACAGGCATGGTATTTGAACGGGGCATCAGGAAACTAGAATTAAATTCCTAGCTTTTCTGCAGACTTCAAGTGACACTAGGCTAGCCAACTTTCTTAAATTTAATCTTAACCTTAGATGACTAACCATAGAATGGCATAACAGTAATTTTTTTGTTTATAGTTACCTATTTAGAAATGAGGAAAATACAATCTATTAATGTGGTGCACCATAGACACCCCATAGAAGCCATATAGACAAAACCATCTTATTAAAGGATTCTGACTAAATCAAAATAAACAAACTAAATATTTGCTTTGTTAAATATTTCTTGGATAAATATCTAATCTTTGACTAAAATCTTTAAAATATTTTGAGTGTAAGGACTGCAAATATGGCTAGGAAAACAAAATAATTGCTAAGAGCTTGACCTTACAGACTTCCACAATACTCGCAAAAATTTCTGTCAAATGAAGAAAGATTAACACCAAATAAATTAATAATTTCTCTGGAAAATAAAATGAGATGTTCTTGCAAAACTTACTAAACTACAAAAGAATAAAAAAGGTAATTCAAAGATTTTTAACATGATCAAACAAATTATAAATGAAACCTACATAGAATATAAGGTTAATGAAGGGCCATGTGACTTCAGAGTATCATTGGGAATACTAAGAAAATAAAGATCCCGGAATGGAACTGTAATAGCTGTAACTACTGAAGAAAGCGTTTCAGCTAACTTTCTTCTGCGTGTGTCGTTTTCCAGAAATTCTGTATCCTTCTCCTAGGGTGCCTATCAGCTGAAGATTTTCTTTCATATGCAAAACATTCTATTCCTTGTGTTTAAAAATAATTTATATTACTTTACAATGCCTCAAAACAAGGACAACAGAAAAAAAAATTACTTGTGACTGAAAAGGACAAATGACAACTAGAACAGGAACAGGAGGCAGAATCACTGCTATCCAAAGCATATGTTGCCCAGCACAGCTGTATTTGGAATCAGCTGCCATTGTTGGGATCCAAACAAAAACATGAACTGTAACTGTTGAGGGAGCCTCACCAAACTCCTTAAAGACCAGTAGTTCTGCTGCACACATGCAGAGATCCAGAAGGAGAGAAAACATGCCTCAATATCCCCTGTAGAAACATAGCTTTAATTCCTACACACCAATTTTATTTTTTTTTTTAAGGTGAGTAGCATCACCTCTTATTTGCTTATGTTTGCTTCTCAATTTAGTAATTAGTGCTAATTACTTTGGAAGGCAGTTTGAAAATAAGCGTTTTTCTTAGATTTTCCTGGTTATACTTGACCTTTTTATCAGAGCGTAAAAAAATTGTAGTTACTCAATTTAGAAACTGTGGATTTTTATAGTATCTGCATTTGGTGAACCACTTAAATATTTCTGGATGCTCACTTGATCTGTGCCTTCTCTATATAATTTCTTTTCATTAACAAAAAGATTTGCATCTAGTATTGAAATGCAATCCTTAACACAGGTTTAAGTAGAAAAGTTACTATGAACAGCAAATATACACAGTCACATAAAACTGTTTATCACTATTCCAGGATATGGTTGTTACCTAATTTAACCTATTTTAGCCAGGATTAGAAGCTAATAATGGCAAAAGTGTACCAATTATTTATCACATGAAGATGATAGCTCTCTACTGTGCTTCTTAGCTCAGAGTTTGCATACTGATCCAATATGAATTCACAGGAAGCAGTACTTCTAACTTGGGTCACCAAAAGCCTTTGCTGCAGCACTTGGTCTTTCCACTGAATTAGCATCAAACAGTCTAGTCACTGACCCTCACAAAATACACAGTAAATTGCTATGAAAGCTGTCAAGGAACTAGCAAGTGTATTAAAATATTTTTCTATTCATGTCTTTCTGTCTAAAGGCTGAAAATATTATTTCAGTTTCAAAATTATGGAAAAAATGAGGCCTCCAAATAACAAGTCAAGAAGCAAGAAGGCAGATATCTATTAATATAAGCACAAAATCAAAGAGAATTTGAGTTTAAGCACACACATTCTTTTTTTGTTTTAAGGTAACACTTTCTTCAGTTTGATTAAATGGGATAGATATTAGCATATTGTTTCCTACCACTCAAAGTCCAAAAAATCAATAAAGAGGTAAAAGATTAAATAAATATAGCACTGACAAAAGATCAAGAGATTAAAAACATTCTTGTTTCTTTTATTTGAATGTCAACTCACACAGTAAAATAGACACAACTTCAGTTATCCCTAAAGAACATTAAGAATTTACACTACTCAGTTAACATTAGGCATGTTCAGTTTTAAAAATTTCTGCCCACCTTCCCTTAATTTTCAGGCACATACAGTTTCATAACAATTAACACTCTGGAATTGTCAGTTTTCATTCAAAGTTTTATCTAAAATACAAAACTGATCTGTTGATAGGCACTAATGCAGAAGAAAATGCACATTTTTCCTCCATTTTGATGTTAAGAATCATTCACAATTTTATCTTTTCATTATTAATCATTTGCTTTTGCAAAACAGACTATGCCAAGAGCTTACTGATGAGGCTGTAAGACAGTGGCAATATTAGAAACACAGCAGGGAAAAGAACTTTTCCTTTAGATTGTTATAAGCAAGTAAATTCAGGTAAATCACATTTTGGAAAGTGCAATATAACAATCCCATTGTGTAACTCCAAATTATTATATGACTGTTTTGAAATCAAACTGTAAATATAAGACATATCAAAACTTAATAGTGTGAAATGATTGATAATTCCATTAATATTTTGATTTTACATAGTGTAACAGCCTATGCTTTATTTTCAATATATGAATAATCTTTTTTAGCAAAGTATTCAAGTACAAGCTTCTGTGGGTCTTAAGTATATGCAGTTTCTTTCCTGTGTCAGGGATCACCCTCTCATTAAATCATACAGATAAAGAAACAAGCCCTGAAATAATGATACATTGTAATAACATTAATAAATATATAGACAGATAATTTAAATATGTTACATGTATTTGCAATTATCAGGTTGGTTATGGAACCTAAAATGAACAAAAGTTAAAGGAAGATGAAACCCATGAAACATAAGTTGCCTTTCCACTGTGGCATATGTTTACCCCTAGAAACTTGCAAAAAATAGAGAGACATTCTCTTCTACACAAATATTTCAAAATTAAAATAAATTATGATGTGTAAATTTTAAGCCACTAATGCTAACTGAATTACAGACAGAATCTTAGAAAGTTTAGGAAGTTCTTACTAAAATTTGGGCATCCTCAGCCTGCTCTTGAATAGCCTGCAATGCCTTTGAGAGATCCTCATCATCTTCCTGAAGACTAAATTCATCATCTGCTGGAACCTAAATGAAAGGATTTAAAGTTATGTGTCAGCATATCTGATATATCTTTCTTTCAGAATACAACTGCTTCTACTCCCAGTACACCTACTGAAAAGAGCCTTGTTCTTGTTAAAATATTTTGCCATATTTAAATAGAATTTATATTACTGAAATATTCATTATAAATATGCTGAAACATCTAAATAGAAATACCTGTATCTTTGAAAAAGTATTTAATGATCAAATAAAAGTAAAACATTACAAATCAACTGACACTAAGTCTTCTCTCCAAAAATAAAGTATGCCTAGCATCATCACACTTTATAAAAGGAGATTCATGTCATTACTCTGAGGAAGTTTTTGTGACTGATAAAGTAAAACAAAAGAACAAAACATGTATACTCTACCACATATATCAGAAGATTACCAATTTAGTAAATTACCTCTTCGTACTGATAATCATCTTTAGAGTCATCCATTATGGTAAATTCTGCAGATTTTGTTAAGTCTGAAACAGCTGATGCATGTGATGAGTTCCAAGTTAAAAAAAAAAAAGTATCATAAAACCACCATCTATAAATCTGTTATCACCACCTTCACCCTTGTTCTTTTTGACACAAGACTTCACACTTTCAAGGCTTCTTTCAGCCTTCAGGTGAACAAGCCTAGCTCCAATGAAAACTATGTGCACAGAGACAGAATTTAAATTCAAAGTTTTTAAAGCAGGCTTAAATACCATTAAAATATGCCTCATCAGATCAAAGGTAGAAGTCAAGCACTGTTCTGAATTAAACAGTAGCTCAACTCTGCTCTCACCCAATCATTAGTTTTTGCAGGAGTCTTACTGCACTGAGACTTCCACAGACTTTGTGCTTCTAAGCATAACTAGCTTCATGCTCTCAGAGAATCACATTTTGTACCAAATTCAGAAGTACAGATGTTCATGTTTGAACAATCAAACACTGAATACTAGAGGACCATTTACTGAAGCTGATACAAATGCCTTAATAATTACAACACAGCTACAATAAAAAGATAACGAACTTTCAAAATGTAAAAATTAATTTGGAAATTATCTACAGTTCCTCCAAATGCCTTGGAGTCAAATTTTTCATTAAAAATAACTACAAATGGTGTAAAATGAAACCCAAATAAACATTTTTTCATCCACTAGCCTCACCGCCCATGAAAGCACAACGAAAATGATTTTAGCAAGCTGTTCTGTTGACAGTTTCCCTAGGAAATCAGTTAGCCTACAAATGACCCACGTAAATAAACCAGAAATTAACTTCCAAAGAAGAGAAAAGCTGGCAATTCAGTACTTGACATAGAGGAAAATAAAAAGATACATGGTTTTCCAGCTTTGTATCAGGTTTCTCAAATCTGAATTATTCTCCTAAAAAACAGGCCTTTTGCTACAGTTCTGACAGTAAAATATTTATGTAAAAGCATCATCAGCATTCATGACCCCAGCGTTACAGCATCAACAAAACTATCACTTAAATTGTAACCATCTGGAAAGCTAACAGCTAAAGATCATGTCCCAAAAAAGGATAACCACCATTTGGTTTTTAGGAATGTTTTTCAGAGGTTTAAGATAAAAGACGGAGAGATGTAATTTTCTCTTGTAAAAAAACTACCACCAAAAAAAAAAAAAAAAAGAAAAACAACAAATAGGGAAGTCATTGAGTGAATAAAGGCATACTTTTCAGTAATCAAGTTGGAGCATATCTGTGTACCTCCAAATACACAGTAAAACTACATGCTTACTATAAAAACTGTATACATAAATAGGAAACTGCCATGAACGCTTCTTAAGAATCTCCTATCTAAGCTTAGTACATGACAGCAAATACCTGTAATGCACGTGCCCCCAAATTTACTTCCCAAATTACTGCATCACAGACTGCAGGTGTAGAACACAGGACTAGAATTCAAGTCACCACCTCCCTGCATCTCAAATTTAGTTCTCTGCAAAAGCTTCATTTTCTAACCTGACTGATAATAGAATGTTTAATTCTAAAATCTGAACTTTGCAGAAACTCATCTCCAGAAAATGTTTACTGCGCTTTCTTTCATGGGGGGGGGGCAGGACGGGACGACGACAGAACCCACACACTATTAGATTTAACAGGCCTAAGTCTGTTCTCTATCACACCAGAAGAAATCTGGATTAACTCTTCTGACTTTAATGGGAGGACATAGAAATTATGCAGTCAACAAGTGCATCTTTTCTCAGAACGGTACTTCAGGACCATATATGGGTCCACCAAGGTAAGCAAAGAGAACTGAGATGAACATAGCTTATGTTGAGACACGCCTGTCAAGAGCTGACCCAACAGACTCAAGATAACAGAGACTTGGGCATCAGGGTAGCTTTTAATTGTCTGCCTGCTCCCCAGTATAACAGGAACGTTTTGGTCCTCACATCAGTGTCTGACCACATCCTAATAAAATAGCTACAAAGTCCTGGACTTTGTTCCTTCAACTCAGAGGGAGAAAAGTTCATCTGAACTGCTGATTACATCAGAAAAAAGGAACAACAGCAAGGTGCAAAGCAGGAGGAATAGGTTTCCTTTGTTTGAAAAAGCAAGAAGGATGCTTGTAGCAGGCAAGTCAAGATAAAAGACACAGTAATATTCACTGACTAGTAAGGGTAATGTTCTGAAAAGCCCTTTTTTTAATTAGATTAAGATAACCTTGCATTAGCTAGCTGACTACATATTCTCTCTTTAAAGAATGAGAATTTTAAAAGTGTGGTCGTGTTTGTATAGTGTGAATACTTGGGTACAACATTTTTTGTATGAAGCAGGGAACAATTTCCCCGTAATTATGTAGTAATTCTACATACAGACTAAGTATCTGCATAGAATCATAGCATGGTTTGGGTTGGAAGGGACCTTAAAGATCATCTAGTTCCAACCCCCCTGCCATGGGCAGGGACACCTTCCACTAGACCAGCTTGCTCGAAGCCCCATCCAACCTGGCCTTGAATACTTCCAGGCATCGGGCATCCACAGCCTCTCTGGGCAACCTGTCTGTGCCAGTGCCTCACCACCCTCACTGTAAAGAACTTCTTCCTTAAATCTAACCTAAATCTACCCTCTTTCAGTTTAAAACCATTAAACCTCTTTCTATCACTACACTCCCTGATAAAGAGTCCCTCTCTGGCTTTCCTGTAGGCCCCCTTTAGGTACTGGAAGGCTGCTGTATGGTCTCCCTGGAGCCTTCTCTTCTCCAGGCTGAACAACCCAAACTCTCTCAGACTGTCCTCATATAGGAGAGCTGCTCCAGCCCCCTGATCATCTTCGTGGCCCTCCTCTGGACTCACCCCAACAGGTTCTAGGTCCTTCTTATGTTGGGGGCCTCAGACCTGAACTTCTGCATATTTCTGTGGAACTCCTAAGCCCCTTCATTACTTTATAGCACAGTATTCATCAACTTAAAATTAATTTAAATAGATTTGAATAAAATACTGTACTAGCAATTTTTCACACCATCTTTAGCAATTTTATCAGAGACTGTTTTTTTCTAAAGCTATCTTTTGTATGATCCTCCCCACCATCTCAACTACTTCTTTCTGCATTTATCAAATCCTTCAATGCAAGTAGAAATGTCACTGCAGTATACCCTTCATAAGTAAACCACTTTCAAACACTGTAGTTCTTTGCTGAATTTTCTACTGACCTGACTGTCCTTGTGATCCACTATGGTCTAAACTAATGCATCATTGCAAACACTGTACACAGACTAAAATACTAAAGTCCTGATATTTTTTTTTCCTCCTCCTTTTTCCAAAAAAATCATAGCCAAGTGCACAGTAAAACAGAGGAATTCATTTTTAAAACTGTTGTATTTTCACAGCAAATGCTGACAATTTTTTAACACATCCTGATGCAGTGGGGTTTTTTAAGTACACCACGCAGTGTGAAAACAGCTGTGCAGTTCCAAAGGCAGTAGAAACTGAGGCACAAGCTCACAAAGGACAATCTTCCTTTTTTTTTTATTGCTTTTATATTGGCTTACATCTTAATTCTAGCAAGGCAGGGAAAACTAAGGTACTGGTAGGTCTAACACTTAAGCTGAGATTGTTTAGCCTCTAAAGCAAAGCTTGAAAGATCTGGATTTGGCAGCTCACAGCTACAAAGGAGAACAGAGCTAGTCTGATCTAATGACAAAACTAGAATTTGGGTTGTCTGACCAAAAATTACATACTTAAAAGCCATAAACTCTTAAAATAATCTGCTACCACTCAGTTGTGAGAGTTCTAACTGATCTTTTTTCGCCCCTTGAAAAGCCACAGCAAATAGAATTATGTCTAAGTTATTGTATCATAATCTTTATAACTTGGTCATACACGGTACTAAACAAAACCACAAATATCTAGACAGTTACTGTGCGTGGCAGGCACTGGGGAATTAGAGAGCACCTTTTACAGTAGCACATTGGGACTGTGAGTCTTAAGAACAAGTCTCGTCACTCCTCCCTAGATAGTTTGTATTTACTGATCCAACAACTAACACAAGAGAGGCGACAAGAGTCTTTAATTTCAGGATTTTAACTCTTGCTTAGCCTGCCACATCAGCAAGAGAGGATAAAATTACCCTGCTTTTCCTAAGGGTCACTCAGGGACTCTTACCATCAGCAATGAAAACAACCACCACGTTAAAGTGAGCAAGACCCTACCGTCTCGGCAGGTGGACAAAAACCAAAAAACCAAGCCCAACCAAACAAAAAAAACACCGAATGCCGCATATCGCCTCTTTTTACCCTCCAGCGGCAATAACCCACAAAACGAAGCAAGAAGGTACTGCGCCTCTTTTTGGCTTTTTTCCCCGCTTACTCTGTGACACGACTTGGCAACCGGCGGGTCTCCCGCGGGGACGGTCCTGCCCCGGCTCCCGGCGAGCAGCCAGCGCCACGGGCAGGGCCGCACCGGGCGCTCGCCCTGCCCGACCCCAAC
>JANZLQ010000001.1:14060698-14075050 GCA_026212715.1 Elanus axillaris
GCTAACTGAAACATCCCTTCCTGATACAAGGGATCACTAGACCCATGCCCTTTGTCTGCAATCCAATCCCCAACAGCCTTCTTCCTAGGCAACTATTCAGTTATGTTTCTTTCACTGTACTGAATCAGCTTTGTGTTTCCACTGGTCACAGCTAATTAGGACTGAGGGAGCTATGCTATTGTAGATCTAAAATGTTGATGTTATAAGCAGCTCATACCTATCTCTTGCCTACATCCCCAACATGGGAGGGTGAGAGGAACCTCCAGAAGAAGCAGGACTCTCCATAGCAGCCTCCCTGCTCCCCTGGCCATAGCCACTGCTTTCTGCATCCTCATTAAAGCTGCCCAGAAGGAAAGACTAAGCAAAACTTGGACCAGGCTCAGCTAGTTTCAACACCAAAGCTTCTACCCAGATGCTGTGAAGAGCAGCTTGTGTCCAGTGAATCAGATACAAAAAACTGGTAGAACAGAGGGTCTCCACATCTGAATGCTTACAGAAGGGACCATTTGACTTGGTGACCATTAACCCACATACCATTAGCAATGCTGAAAGCCTGTATGAGGACTGTCGGCTTTGCCCGTAAAAGTTCCCTGCTTTTTCTGTAATTATATCAGGGAAAATGAGGGCCCATTATGGGGATATTTTTAATCTTTGTCTGAACCGTCCTCTTTACTCCTTAGCCATTACTGCATAAAGATCTTTGCTTCTGCACAGGGAATTTATATTCCAACTGTGTCAATTCCTCAAATAGTATATTGGCTGTTCCTTTATTAGAGGGAAAATTCAAGATCTCTTAAAAAAAGGGAAAAGATCACATGGGAGTGAATGGTCTTTGGGTTAGGTCCCCATGAAAGATTTTTTTCCTCCTAACAAAGCAGAGTAAATTTCCACAGACCAAGCATTACTGAGGCAACCCATTAATAGCACAAAATCAAACATTCGCAATTTTCTTCCCTTCTCATCTAAAGTCTTGTCACGTCAACTTGTCTCCTGTGGCAGTGGTAAACCATGGCCACTGGGGATACGTGTGTGTTGTCCACAACTGAAGGAGAGACAGTAAATCTCTAACAAAATATTTCTTTCCTCTAAAGCAGATAAGCGGTGCCCATAGTGAAGATACACATAGTAGTTAAATTGTCCACTAAGGCACATGGTACCCCCTCCTCCCTGCAGCACTCTGTTCTCTACAGAAGAAAACATCTCTGGCAGAGCCAGGGTCCCTGCCAAGTGCCGCTTTTACTCAGGTTTCTTGTTTGTCCCAGGGAGCTGTCAGGGTGATTACCCTACAGCTATACAAAGCACCGGTGCCTTGTCAATATAGGTAAAGGGTCTTGAAATACTTTTCCTGAACAGCCCATGGATCCTCATCCTCTGGTTACTTTCTCCAACTATAGACAGACCTAAAAATCCCTTTTCCTCACCTCAGCTTTCAGTGCACTGGCTCACATAGTGAGATCTTCTCAAAACTTCTCCACACATCACATATTGTTCTTTTATTTGACAAAAATCTTATTTTTTAATGTTTTTTAAAAAGCAAGGCACTTTTACATTATCAGATGCTTGGGTCTTAAGCACGAGGCCATCTTGTAGCTCACACTTTGAATTCATTGTGGTATTTCCCAAAGGACATTGCGCTACCCACTTTCACTCCCAACCAGCAACTTTACAAATTGACAAACTATAAGAAGGGCTTCTGCTACAGAATGAAGAATCAATAGCTGTCTACTTGGATAGCCTCAAAAAGTGCTTAACTTTTAATTGAACACTGGAAAAGAAATTGCAAAGCATGAGAGCTCAAAACAGCATGAAGCCTGCATAATTATCTTTCTCCTTGCAGTTCCTTATACAGGCTGGAGACTAATTAAACACATGTGCAGGCTAAAAAATGATTTGCAAAGATATATCTTTTGTCAGTTTGCAAGGGGATCTAACCAGAAGGAAAGTACTAGCAAGAAAAGGGAGACATTGCAGCTGTCTTGTACTGTCATTTTCACTAATACCTTGGCTTTTAATTTCACCCTTCTAGAGCACAGACAAATTAGATTTTGCGTCTGCTTTGCAATGAGATGAACAAAGTTCAGGAAAATGTTGAGCTTGGGCCCCAGGCTTCAAGAGCAGTATAAACGCATATACAGGGGTTTTAAAGGATTTTGGTGCTGGCTTCATGCACTACGCAAATATCTTTTCCATTATAAATCTACCTGTCCTAACATGACCCAATTTTAACATAGACGCAAATTACGCACTTTTCTTGCTTCTGTTGCAGAAAGGCAAAACCAAGTAAAAAAAAAAAGCCTTCAATTTTAAAAACTGTTCTTTAATATTTAGCATGCTAACAAAAAGGTCTGAAACATCCATTAAAAAACATACTTAGTAAAGAATTTCTCCAACATACAATCATACCTACATCTTCTCCCTCCTTTCCAGGAAAGAAGAAAAAAAAAACCCTCAGCCTACTCATCAGGGCCTTAAATCATGTCTCTTTTCATGTCCAAAGTGAAAGCACGTGCTCAGGCTGGCTTTCATCTGGCAGGATTGAATTAGAGCCCAGCAACCATTGCCCTAATAGGAGGCAATATTATTAACTTTAATTCATTCACATCAGCATTGATCAGAGGCAGTTACTAAGAATCAGGAAGACATTGTGATGTCAGTACATGCTGCTCAAGGCCAGTGTAATTACCACAGAAATGAAGGATGCTGTGATCGGTCCAAACAACTGTATGTAATTATAATGGAAAATTCTGGTCTTCTGTGGTTTTCATTCCACATACACTACCGAAAGACTCATGTCATTTAAAGGCTTGTGGTTTCTGTGAGTCTGAAGTCGAAAAAAAAAAAAGTGTCAGCTGCTGCAAAAACTGTAGCCGGTGAGTACATTTTTAAGGTGATCATGACAATCTTCAAATGTATTTTCCACCAGTGAGCCACTGTAGAGCAAGAGAAAGGAGACTACGCTGCTCATAAACAGTGCTGCTCCAGGCTTTCAAACCCCTCTGCAAATTAAAATGAAATTACAACTATGTTATGGCACTGCGTGGCTCTGGCAGAATGGTTCAATGCCACTTTAGGATCCCAAGAGGGCTGGTGGAGCAAGACTGCAAGACTTTGGATGTGTCAGTCTCTCCAATAAAGCATTAGTTTTAGATATGCAGAAGCCTGAAAACCCACGTGCAGAGGGATGCCTTCCTGAAAACCAGTTTGCTGCAAGACAGGCTGTGGTAGAAGCTGGGAGGGGAGAAGTCTCCCAGGATGAATGATCCTTTCTCATCTTCACTAGCAATTGCACTCCATCATCGTCATTTTAAAACCTCCCATGGAAATAAATGCACTGCTATATCCTGTTTCTGGTTCTCCTCCATTTCCCTGGCTCCTCTCCTCCTACCAGACATCCCCTTTCTCCCTCCACACCTGGGGAAGCACAGGAAGGGTTGGGGGGACGCAGCATTGGCAGACTGTTCTCTTTTGCTCTCGCTCGAGTGCCCTCCGGATGAAGTCCCTTGCATTAGCATCACTGCTCCCTCACCCCAGCAGGAACTTTCTGTCCCCAAACTCCATCCGCCCTCTTTCCAAAACACAGAAAGCAGGAGTGGACAGTGGTGACAAGGCTGTTTGCTCCCATGTGTCCTCACTATGGCAAATATCACACTCAGAGTCAGGTCAGTGAATACGGGCTGCCAGGGGCCACTTGATTCCATCACGTATCCCAGAGCTGTCAGAGAGTAACACTTCTAATTCCAGCATGGGGAAACATCAGCTCTGGAGGAGCTTTGGGGGGCCTGGTGGCACATGCACTACCAGGCTGCTTTGTGTCCCCACGCACAGCCAGCCCTGCGCTCCCCTGCTTGCACAGCCCTTACAGCTCAGCACCTATCGCTCATGCGGGATGCACGGCTCCTGCCAGCACAGCCAGGGCTGCTGCAAGTCCCCATTGCGCGGCCAATGCTGCCACCCTAATGCAAAGCAAAGAATATTTCTGCACCATGCAAGAGGGAAGGGCATCCATCACCATCCCTGCACCCCAGCCGCGCAGCCCTGCGGTGTACATGCAGAGCCCATGAGGGAACCAGGATGAGGGCATGGAGCTGGGGGATGTTTTATCTGCTGATTTTCAGAGATTCAAGAATAGGCGCAATCGGCCTCCTGCAAGGCATGGGAGTTGATCGGAAAGCCATCCCAGGCTGGTAAAACGGGTGGACGGGGCTATCAGTGTGGCCCTCCCTGATGGAGAGCGGGGAAAAGAGAGGCCACTCACCCTTCTTAGACCCTGCGTGGTCAAACAAAGAAATAATAATTTCATATATTCTTTTTTCACAGCCATATGATGTGAAAATTTGTTAAAGAGAAACCTTAAAAGAGTACCCAGCAGAGCATGAAACTGATGGAAAAAGACTTAGCGCTGACAATTTTATCCATCTTAAGACATTAGGTAGCATGAATATTTTAAGAAAGCCCAGAAATATGCAGAATAGCTAAAATAAATGCTCTCGCCTACTAGTTTAATATTTTCTCTATGTGAATATTTCACTAATTTCTCCTCCAAGGAAGATTTCCTGCCCAAAGCAGCCGGAGAGGCTGGTCGGTGGCCTTGCTCCCCTTAGGAAAATGGCAATGCTGACATCTACTGTCAGCAGCACAGAATCGCCTGCACCATCTGCTCGCAGATGGGTGGGTTATCCCTGGGCCAGGTTTATTAACTAACAACTCTAGCTGAGGGCAAACACGCATACCAATAAACTAAGGAAATGGAACTCATGCCACGATGTTACAACCCCAGAGAATGATCTGCAGTGCAAATATTTATAGAAGGGTGTATTGCACTGATCTCATTTTTGTTACGGAGCTAAGGTACCTTCAAAATATACATGCTCGGAGCAGGTAAACATTTGCTTTCTTTAGGAGACCCACAGGACTTATATGCATTAATTCTCGCTCCCTTCTAGATTTATTTTCTCTATTAGGTTTTACACTGTTCCCTTCATCCAATTAGTACTAAAATCTTCTCTTTTTTTCATCACGGTGCTGATAGGAAACATGTTTTCTTTCCTGCAGCAAGAAAGAATAAACTGCCAAAAAAAGTGCCTTAAAGATTATAAATGAAGCTTATAACAGTGTTTGTGCCTCTTCTGTGGTGTTCGAATGCTGCATCTCTAGTAACTTTTAAGTGACATTCAGGAGCCCCATGTCATGTACATTATAGGAAACATCAACAGGGCAGGGGAATAAACCTTGAAGCTGCAAACCAAATGCAATACTGAGAGACACTGGCAATTAATAGAAACAGAGAAATTGTGTATGGCTGTACATACATTAGAGAGGATAAGCAGAATCCACTGTTTCCACACACAGCAAAGCAAAATGACTTTTGGTTGTGTGTCAAAAAGTTGCAAAAGCTTATTGTAAGAGGAGTTGTTCGTAAGTACATTTTTTAAGAGTGCCCTTATTGGAGCATTCCCCATTATAAGCAATTAATTTCTTTATAAACTGGTACTACAGCCATTCCAGCTAGCATCTCCTTGACACGTTATGCACAACAAGCAGCTATTGGTGCAAAGTACAACAGGGTTCTGAAATGACCCTGCCAATTCTGATGCATCTCATCAGAAGTCATTTGAAAATATTAGAAGCTTGGGGCTCATCTTTCATCTCGCATCCTTATCAATATTCAGAGCTAGTATGCATGAGGCCCAGCTGTGGTGTATTGGCATGAAACTATGTAAGATCAACACCTGATGAGCATTTTAACTAATACAAGGTGTATTTAAGCAGGAGTGATGGTTTTGGTGAGGCTCTTGGGAGGAAGACAGCAGCTGGGCTGGTCAGAAATTGTGTGATGAAAGACTTCATCAAGAAGAGAAACTCCTCGGACAGGTTGGTAATGGTAGGGCTCTCTGGTATGCTGGAAAGCTTGAGCCAAGCCCCTCTGTTGCTCAATTTGGGCTCAGAACTCTTGCTTCCTGTGGTGTTGGCTAATCTGGAGGAGCAATGGTGGGTTTTTTTTTTTCTCCTTGCTTCAACAACGTTGTGTTCTCCTGAATTGCAAAGGGAGGAACCTCAAAAAAAAAAGCCCCCTTTTTGCAAAACACAAAAAGGGTATCTCACTGATCTGTTCTTTATCCTAACAGTTATATTGCAACACTATCTGCTTCTTGCAACAGAAGTGTTTGCTGTACATGTACCATAAAGAGCTGTTTGTGTGGTGGATGGATGCAGGAAGACCTGTGAGGTCATGGTGCTGCCTCTATCCCAGTTGTCTCTTTGTGGTTAGTTCTGATGTTCTCCTTGCAGGAGCTCATGTATCCCTTCTCCACAAGAGTGCAATGACTCCTGTCATGATGCTTATTTGTATTAGGAAAACATCTGCAGACCCTCAGCAGGGAAGAGAACTTTGTGCTGTGGGCACTGAGGACAGAAGAGCTCCCAGGTAAGTGGTGGGGGGGAGGAAGAAGAACTGCATGAGCCAGGAGGGTGGGGGCCAGGAGTCTGTGGGATCCTGGTGGCCACAGACACCCCACCCAGCAATGGGGACCTGAGCTAACACATCGTCATCTTGGCTGAAGCTCCCTAGAAAAAGAAGGGGTCTGGCCAGTTTCTAGGGACCTCCAGCCCTTTCCTTGCAGCACAGGAGGTCCCACCTACAACCCCTGAGTTGGGGGAGACTATGGCCTATGTGGAAAAGCTGCTTTGAGGAAGATGCTGTGCTTTCCAACACAATAATAAAATAAAACCTACCTGTCTCTAAATGGAAAAAAAAAAAAAAAAAGCATTAAGTGCAATGCTCTTCTACCCAAATTCAGAGCATTCAGCCCTACCTGCATGCTAGGGTGCGAAAACCAGCTGTGTATCGGCAGAGCAGAGACAACGTGGTGCTGGGCTGGGGCTGGCTGCTCTAGGACAAGTACTCCCATGGGGTTTGGGGGTGCCTACAACTGGCACCTTCCAACTTAAGGAGAGGTGGGGGAAAGTGTTTTGAAGCAATGATATAATCCCACTCTATTTTTTCAGTGTATGAGGTAATGAACATCTTTAGTGCTTAAAGGTGCTGCAAGGAGCTGCAGGGCATGTGTGAATGCCAACGTTTTATGGAAGGGGTGGTTTTACTGCCAGCAGACTTTAAAAAAAAATCCCTGCAGTTTATATTAATAAGACTGGATGTTATTGCGTGTCAGGAGTTATTGTGATTTATAAAGTACTTCTTACTTGGTGTGTAATGAAAACACTTGGCTCTCAGTCCCAGTCACTAACGGGAGATGATAGTAGCTTTATCTGCAATAGCCAACTTGACCTGGAGCCTTCTATCATTTTTAACGATATTTTAGTGCTGCCTTTTGCTTTCACCTGAGCTTAGGATAGCCTCAACTTTCCTAATGTTAATAAATAATAGAATCCTTTTTCTAAAAGAAGGAATTTAAGAATAAAGGAGACAACTGCACTGCTTGGTATTAATTCCTGAAACAGCCCTGCTCCATGAGTGCAGATCCTCATTGTGCAATGCTGCAGAGTTGGTCCTTTAATAACCTCCTCTGTTTGCTGTTAGCAAGCAAGCATTCAGGACTATTATTCTCTTGAGAATTTGACACATGTTAAAGATGCCAAAAATATAACAGGGGGAAAGGGGTGGAGATGGGTGTAAGTAGATGGATGGGTCCAGAGCTAAGTAATTGTTCCCAAGCGTGCTTCTTTGAAAAACCACCCTGTATTTAATACCAAAAGCGTATTACTGTGAAATAGCTGTGAGTGGGGGAAAAACCCTTTCAGAAGGGGACTCCTCAGGACCACATTGGATTCCTCTTTGCCCTGTGTGCATATATACGAAACTTAAAAAGCAAGAGAGCTGACATGCACAGGGCTACCTTTGCTACTCCCCTGTTCAGCTGTTCTTTAAATGATTAGGTAAGGTATGGGTATAGCTTGATAACCAGGGATCACTAGCTCTGCAAAAGTAGGGCTGGCTCCAAAGGTAATGCCTTCCCCTTTTGGCTCCTGCCATGAGAAAACAACCCAGTATAAAACTTTCTACCTGTGCATCATCTTGGCAACATCAGCCATTTCAGTGAAGCCCTATGGCATCCTTAGGGTTAGAGCAAGTGGGAATCACTGGGAAGGCAAAGAAGAGCGCTGCAAACTCCCTGCAGCTGAGGGGAAATCTGTCAGAAATTGCTCCAGTCTGAGCAAAGCCCCAGTGCACACTAATACTGCACTGGGTCCATCTAGCCACAGGGAAAATTTTATTTAAAAAAAAAAAATAGAAGCAGTTAATGTATCCTGCTGCTCTAAATGCCTACAGGGCTTCTGCCCTCCCCGGGAGCGGCAGGGAAACTGGGCACTGTGGCCACCGCATCCTGCGGAGCTGGGTTTCCATGCTGCGTGTGGCTGCAGGTTCAGGGGAAACCCTGCCCTTACCTGTCCTGCTGTGCCCGTCTGTGGTGGCCTGGGTGCTGCCTGCAAGAAGTCTGGCCCTGGCAGGGAGCTAGCAACAAGCATCAGGCTTGGGCTGCTTGTAAATTGGATGCTGGAAGCAAGTACAATATAACTTTTTTTTCCAGGGGTAGGGAAAAGAGCTTCCTAACTAGGGGGCTGAAAGATCTCATAAATACCCAGAAATGTGGTCATTTTTTGGCCGTGAAGATGGGTGATGTCACTTGATCTGCTTTGGACCTCTTCTCTTGTCCCTGAGTGAGGCTGGCCCCATCCAGCCCCACTTTGCATGGAAAAAACTCCCCTCAGGCTCTCACTGAATTTCCACACCTACAAAAGCCCATGAGCTATTTCACTGGCACCTGGGACATGTGATGGGGCCAAATGAAGAAACTGGAAAAACCTGGGTGAAAGAAATTGCTGCTAGATATATTGTCATTGTACTTGGCAATCCAATCTTTTAGGTTGTGCTTATTTTATAGCTAACTGCCAGATCAGGTCCAAGGCAGAAATACGGTGTGAAAGGAGAGTAAAGATAAAATACACTCAACTTCAGGCAATGAATGCCATCCTCCTTTGAGATAGGAAGGCACACCAGGAAAACGGCAAGGAATAGTCTTCTATAGAATTACCATAGCAGCCACAAGAGCCAAGTACAAGGGACTGTATAATTACCTTGGAGAATGGCAAATATTTTACAGGCAGCCTCCCTCTGAAATGCAGGTGGAGAATGACCACAGATGCTTACAGGAGACTTAATTGTCCTTGCCAGCAAGGCTCATTATCCATACATAAACATATGTGCTGCTTCTTAACAGCAAAGTGCATTTTTCAAGAGAATATTTTAAATCTGAACTGCTTGTGTCAAATTAGTTGAGTCTGGCTTCGTTTTAATTACACCAGACATTGGATTGTGCAGGAGGATGAGCGATGTGCTACTTTTGTAGGCAGAAGAAGATACGTTTGCAAAATTACTACCTATAAAACATTGCTCTGCCATTCAGCGTTGCCACAGGAGCAATGTCAGAGGTCAGTAATGAGTCTTAATGCCTGTTTCAGTGGGTTTTTGCTCAGGGCCTCAGCCAGAGTTAACTTCTTCTGCCTCTCGTTGATTGAAACCATGTAAAGCGAGAGCTGCACCTTGGCTCTGTTGCCCTACACCTCCTGCAGTCCCTTATACAAGAGCAGGCAGGTGGAAAACACAGCCAGGTTAGACTAATAACTTTTTTTAATCCACGTGCTCCATTTGTGTAAGGCACTGGAGAGTCAGACCCCAGAGAAGCAGGCAATTTCCTGCAGGTATTTAACAAGGTGTGGCAGGAAAATGGGGAGAAGTCAGTGGCTCTGGAGGCGGAATTGCCAAGGAAGCATTTTTCTCTCCTCAGGCACCATTTATAACCACCTCACCGGTGATGAAGATGAGGCCTGGGTACTTCAAAGCATATATAATGTTGGGAGTGGGCTCAGAAAGAGCAGCCTTTGAAGTGTGAATTGAAGAATAAAGGGTTGGGCATGGGATGAGAGGGGTGAGCGTCCTGACAAGTGGAACTGGTTGGGTGAAAGGAGGGAGGGGATTATTATTTCTTTTTTAAGCTATTGTATCAATGTTAACCAGGAGACCTGTTCACAACTCTTTGGCTTGACCAGATTTCTCACATAATAGTTAACTGTGGCAGTAATGAAACTGCTGGATGTTCTAGTGGATGAAGTACAACTGAAACACGCCAGAATGCAGCTGCTGTCAGATGGTGCTCGATGAGCAAGAGGGTTGTCATGGCCTGGTGTTCACTCCCCTCTTTTGATGGGCAGGAGTGAACAAAACCTAGCTCAGCAAGTGAGCTGGGCTTGGCTGGGGCATGATACTGCAAGCTTGCAGAGGTCCAGTAATCCTGCGCTTCACAGAAAATTAAATAGAATCACCAGGGTTATTTTGCATGTACCCAGTCCTTGGTGACATGCCCTGGGGGTCCCACCACTGCAGCTCAACAGCACAAAGGGACACTAGTAACACACAACTTCTGCTGCCTCCCCACAGCCTGAGCATGGCATTTCCAAAGCACAATTTGTGGGATTTATTTATTTTTATTTCCTAGGGCTGCAAAAGATGCCTGTGACGGCACAGATGCCTGTCAGTGTGAGAGGCATACTCGCGTAGATTTATCCCATGAGAGGATGGCAGATTTTACAAGAATGTTGTTGGGGTTTCTTACTTTTTCTAATAGTTAAATCATTACATTTGAATGTGGCTTTGGGGGGATAATGAAAGCCTGTAAAAAGTCCATCTGTCCTTGCACTGTAAACTTAACCGGAAAAGCTGTGAGCTTGCAGGAATGGAAACCCAATGCCTGCAGCAAGTCTCTCAGCTCATGCTGTTTGCGAATAAAGGTTAATAATGTTTGAAACTCTTAAAACTCAGAGTTCAGTCTACCATCCTTAGGCAAAAAAAAAAAAAAAGACCTTTAAGAATTAATTCAGGATTCCCCTTATCAGAGCAAGGCCATGAACTGAGGCTCTCCAGCCTCCTGAGCACTGCTTCCAAAATCTCAAGCCACTTGGTATTCCTCATATCAAAATCAGGAGGGGAAATATATGAGAAGGCTGTTCCTTCTAAATCTGTACTGAAGCGGGGAGTCCTGCCTGCTTGTACCAAATAAAGTGTCGTGTTGATAGGGCTGCTATTTGCTGAGCTGTTCAGGCTATAGCCAGCGTCAGACTCTATGCACAGAAGGAAAACAAGTAGCATGTTTTGTCCCATCCACTACTAAGAACAGTAAACCAATGTGTGCAATCAAGCCCAGGCATTTAGAAAACAAAACACAACAAACAAACAAAAAAACCCCAAATCACAACAAAGCCAAAGTATAACTGACCAACCAGCAAGAGATTAAAAACCAGAAAAAAACATTACAGTTCCTGCCTCTCTTCTGACTAATGTTTCAGTGTTTAGGGCTCACATTCTCACTTTTCTCAGCCGAAGGTGCTCAGCCTTCACTTTTTTCTACCTCCCCCACTACCATGAGCTTTTACTCACAAAAAAAAAAAGAGATTTCTAACTCTAGTGGGACATCTAGAAAACAAGGAGATGTCACAAGACTGAGGCTGAAGTCACAAGCAATGCTAACACATTGAATGAAACAGGGACAAACCAGATGATTACAAAAACACCCAACATAGTTGTATCTATCTCCCTCCTCATTAGTAAGACCCCCAAAAAGGCACAAACCCACAGAAGAAAATTCTCTAGTGAATACGAGGCATGAGTAGCAAGCGTATCTGAGCCCCGGTGGCTATTCCTGCTCCTGCGGAGGGAGCGATGACTACAGCCCACAGCGTGGCTGGGGGGGATGACAGCGGACGCAGGACTGGGGAAGCACCTGAGGACAAGGGCTGCTGCTGCTACCTTGCCCTTGTTTGGATTCCAGCCCCCCCCAGTAGTTGGCTTTTCCCCTGTATTCAAAAATCTTGAGCCAATCTTGCAGAAACTGAAGTGAGTGGTTTTAAAGAAAAGCACCCCAAACCAGGATTTTTTCATTGATCTGTTTTTTGTTTTCTTTCTGGGTTTTTGAGCTTGTTAAATGTCGCTGAACTGGGGTTTTCCATAAGCATGAGAACCACACATTTGCCTCTGAAAAACTATGAAATAACTTGGGATACTGACAAAAACTCTGGCAATGGAGCAGCTTTGAGATTTGGCTGCAGCTGAAGGTGGTGACATTAACAGCTTTCAATTACTGTCAGCTACAACCTGAGGACTGAGGCTTGTTAAGGGAGGAGTATTTTTGGTTTAAAAGCCCTCTGCACCGTACTTAGGAGTGCACTGAGTGAAAGGTTTGAGTTCTTGGCCATGTGTGGTTGTGAAGTTGCTTGGTGAGTCCTGTTGCATTTATCCTTTGGGGAGTTTGGATGTCTGTTCTTCAGCTGGTTCTCTGTGCCTGCGATAGTGTTGCAAGCCTGTTCCTGGGTGTAGGTGCTGGCTGCTGCCTACAGCAGCTTTGTCTCATACAATGTGGCCTGGGTCCTAACTTAGTCCTCCAGGAGCGAGCTGAGTATAAATAAGGATGATGATATTCCTTGTTTGTGCTAGTCTGGCTTTTTCTCTCATCTTGCTTGCTTGTAAGGAGGTAACTTGCCCCACATGCCCAGCTTTCTGCAGTGAAGCCCAGGCTCAGCCCAGTTAGGGTAGAAAAGCCTCACTTGTACTAACAAAGTCATAAATCTTCTCCAGTCCCACACTGGGCTCATTGCCCTTCTGAGGAGTTTGCTTGGAGCCTCTGAAATTGCTGGAGCCTCCCACTGTGTGTGGATCAAAGGGAGCAGCTCTCTGTGATAAAGGTAGGAGCTATCAGGACATCAACAAATAAATGGGATTTCTGGCCAAACTGCCAGAGCTTGTGACTGAACTCAGGGTGGGTGACAGCCAGGCGCTATGATGATGATGGAAAATACCATATCTGAGATGATACCCCCCTGACCCTGTTCTCCCAGGCGCTATACGCACAGAAAGGTCTCTGCCTTGAAGATCCTGTTGCTTAAGCAGGCTTACATGGGGAGGAAGGGAATTGCTCCAGGTTACATGACCTCGGGACAGAGCTAAGGACAGACGTGGGCTTTGCCAGTTGTTGTTCTAGCAGAGCTCGCACGTAGCTCCCACAACAGGAGTGGGCTGTCGGCTCTTGTAGAGCCCGTGCAGGGGAGGGACATCTTGTAAAAGTAATCAAGTTTCTCTTTTCACCTCTTCTTGCTTGCTTTCCTGTTTCCCTGGGGACTTCTGAAAACACCAATGCTGTAGTGTTTGTGCATGTGAGGCAGGCTTCCTCTAATGTCTGGTCTCATCTCGCCGACCCCATCTTGTATGTCTGCTGCTTCTCCTGCTCTCCTTCTTGCACGCCTTCCTGGGGAGCGCAGGCTGCAGCCTCCTCTAGGTGTGCTGCCTGAAAGGGCTTTGCCATACTCTTGCACACAAATTTACTGCCATGGAGGTTTTCTTTGTTTTCCCTTAGCTGAATTCTTGTGAAAATTTAAATTTAGTAAGAGAAGAGCCTGCAAACTGTCGGCTTCTGTGCTCAGGCAGAGGGACTGCTGCTTTTTTTTAAGGTTCCCCTAAAAAGTGCATGTTGCAGAAGGAGAAGCTGTGCTACTGCCTGCTTGGCTCCTCTCTTTGCTGTTTTTGGGATGCTCAGGTGCTGTTTCAGGGCACACCGATGAGCTTACCATTGCCCGCAAGCCTGCAAAGAAAGGCTGCTCTGCGTGGGTGACTATTTTATTTTCTTTCCTTTTTTTTTTTCTTTCCCCCGCCCCAGCCAGAGCCTTGGCACAACTTCTGGCTCTCCTACGTTGCCATCTGACTGCAGCGCTTGCCTTGCGCAGTGGTTGTCACCCTCAGAAGGGTGTCTCGGGCACGGCTTTTAGCGAGGAACCGTGCAGGCTTTTTCCCCCAGTGCCCTACCAGGGAGCTCTCTCTGCAGAGGAGAGAGCAGAAAAAGGAAAAACCAGAATTCAGGGTTCTGCAAGATGTACTGTGCATTAGCTAGCTCGCTTTCAGTGACTTTAGGGAGGATATCAGCACAGTTTTACCTCTTACTTATTTTTTGAGACCAGCCAGAACTCCTTCTGTATTTGTTATTGCAATTGCATAACATGCGTCCCTTCCTCCCTTAAAGAAGTTACTTTAAAAATCATCAACTTTTTTTTTTCTTTCAACTAATGGCAAAAGGAGGCTCTTCTGTTACTGAAACATACTGGCTGGTTAAGTGCATGCATGTGTACTTCTGAATTTGCTCAGAGGGCTGTGTTAATCTCCAAACCTGCCGCCTGGTCTTCCTAGCCTCTCTCCTGGGGGCAGCTTGTGGCAGCCTGAAGTTTAAATGACTGGGGGTACTCAGGGATGGGCCATTAGCACATTTAAAAGTTTCTCCTAAATGCTAGGAAAGGCCT
>JANZLQ010000001.1:14089438-14102757 GCA_026212715.1 Elanus axillaris
TATGCATTTGCAAGCGTTACAATCAGACACATTTCTGAAAGTAAACTGTAGTAGTTGTAAGATAAATGGCTCCCCAGAGGAAAGCAATAAATAGTACAGCAACACGCTTACTGTGCCTTGGCTGTGTACTTCCATTATTTATGAAAAGGTAGAAAGCAAGCTACAATTCCAGAAAACCCTTTGACCAGTGTATTTATTTTTCAGTTATCTTTAAAAATAATATTAAACCCCCCCAAACAGAAGGGTCATTGAAAGACTGGAAATTGGCTATGAATTTTAAATATGCATGAAGGGCAAAGAATTGGGATGAGTACACAATTTCCCTTGAAACCTTGAAATCCATGATACTGCAAAAAATTATTAGACCACTGGAAACCAACTCTTTTCCTGCACCTTATGTTGCCCTTTCTTTCTCTGTCCTTGTTTCTTGTGTATGTGGATTATAACATCTTTGAGCCTTTTTGTTCTGCGATGGCCATGGGAGACTCTTACAGAAAATATTAAGTACTGTTACTATTAATGTGTGTGTGTGGGGGGGTTGTAATTTAGGTTGGAAGGGACACCTCTGGAGCTCATCTAATGCAGCTTCCTGATCAAAAAAAAAGGGCTAACTCCAAATGAACATACTGCTTTAAGTGGTTTGTTAGATTGAGATCTAAACCTGAATATTGAAAGGAAAAAGTCTACGTGTTTCATGCAGCTGAAAGGAAGGCTGAAAGATGAGGAAAAAAACCCCCAACCAAATCTGCAATTCTTATTTATCAGAGTAAAAAACAAGCAGTTATCTCACAACAGAAACATAGCTGGTAAAATCATGGAAATACTGGTTGTGAGTTTATAAACAATTTTGCATTGAAAACAGTTAAACCTGGCTTTTGGGATTTCCCCCCTGAATTCACATCACTTACGGAAAGTGTCTGGATTGTACGTCTAGACTGGATGTCTGTACTTTTGTATAAATTTTGAGACATCTCGGTGAAGGTATGGCAAGTCAGGAGGGTTGACTTTTTTTCAGGGTTTCAGTGTCTTGAAGTTCTTCTCATTTTATACCAACCCCTCAGCCAGTAAGTAAGCATTTATAAACATACAGTGATGTATGGGGTATGTGATTAGCCTTTATCCAGCAGCAAAAACTTGCTGGGTACCGTTGCCATCCATGTATGATCCCAGTGAAATAAATTCATAGATGACACTGAATGGTCTCCAGCTGTCTCTCTCTGAGGGATTTCTCAGCATCCAAACCTTCAAAGGTGCTGGTGTCAGTTTGCAAAGGGCTTTGCATTTCAGACGTATCCTCGAATCATTTGTTGCTACATAGGAAAGACTACCATTTCCATTGCTGCAGATGCATCACTCAGTACTAATATGAGAAGACAGAAACATGAGTAGTAAGATACTAACCTCACAGTTTATGGCACAGTGAAGAGGTCTCACTAGGATGCAGTAGAGTGGATGTGATGTCTAGTTTTAAAGAGTCAAACATTAATAAGATCTAGTTTTACATCAACACCATGTGCTCAATATGGACTTGGGAAATTGCAAAGCAGAAACAGCCCACTATAACTTGCAACCAAACAGGACTGGGCTTTCAGAATGGTCACCTGATAGCACAGGAGAGTGCAGGGGCTCTGTGTTCAAACACATCTGCAAAATTGCACAACCAAAATGGGTCCCGTGCCTCTGCAAATATACAGCCTCTTCTTGTGCCCCACACTGAGAGCTGGAGCAAATTATCCCTCTTTGCAGATCTTGAAAAGCAAATACTCAGGAGGGCGATGGGGTGGGTCCTTTTTCAGAAATTGCTTTGAAAAATGAAATTTGAAAGCTAAACAATGCGAGGTTCGTCTATATAAACAATTCTCTACCCCAGGAATCCCACTCTGTAGAGACAAATATAGTCTGAATATGGAAAGAATATTCAAACGGAAGCCAGCAAATAAAGCGCATCATTTGTGTGGGCATGAATGGAGGTGGGCACTTACCTGTGTTCTCATAACCCCACCATTACCTGAGGCATAGTCTGAAAATCCCAGGACTCTTTATTAAGCATCTTTTTTTGCCTCCCCTTTTTAACATAAAAAGTAATTTACTGACAAATCATTCTGATGTAAAGGATTTTTGCATGCCTGAAATCACAGCTAAGCTTTAAGCAAGGAAAATCAATAAATGATGTGTAGCCATCAGCCATGTGTACAGCAGCTTAGTATTATTGTAATAATGTTATCACTGCAAAAGGAAAGCGAGGGAGAGGTATCTGCTGCTTCAGTTCAGCATTCAGCATGACACCCTCTCTGCAGAGGGAGCTCAGGGAGCCCAGTCCCCTCTGTCCCACCAGTGGCCACTGCCCCGGGACATGGTGACTTCTGGCGATGAACAGCCTCCGTATTCTCCAAGTAGCATCCTCATCCTCTGTCCACGATGCTGTGCATTTTCATTTGGGAGAAACTGTAATTCAGGCAAGGTTAAAACCAAAGTGAGACGCAATAAAGAATATTTGTACCGTGAGGGTTCCTGGTTGGCACTTTCCGTAACAACTCTGCTGAAGCCAACGACCCTTCCTGGTACATCTGCGCTTGGATGGGACTTTCCCTCCAGCTCCTCCCTGCTGCTCCCAATGCCCGGGCAGACAGGGCATCTCTGCCTGCTCAGAAATAAAATCATACAGCCATGGGCCAAGTAGTTCTGTCTTGTTAACCCAGATGCATGCCTCGTCCCTTGCTGACCCTGTGCCAGGCTAACACTTGGGAGCTGGGGGTGGACTAACAACTGGGCTAAGTCAAAGCAGTTGGACCCCAGACGTGGAAAGTCAAGGTGGGATCTTCATCCCTTCTAAAATTGATGCCAGGTATGTGGCGATGAGTGGCCCTAATACCTTTGGCCAGCTCCCCCTGATGGCACTGTCAGAGGTATTTGTGCTCATGTCCCCTAAGGACCCCCCCAGCCTGCAATGCAGCCTGTCATGAAGTCAGGCCACAGGTGAGAGGCATGTGTTGAGGCTGAAGTGGATATAAATAGCATGAGGGAAATACAGAGCAACTCCGTGGCCTCTATTCATCTTAGAGAGGCTGCTGACACATGTTGCCTTCAACTTATTAATTAACCAGCTATTAAACATCATCAAATAATCTTGTAACTTCATCAAGTTCCTCTAAAGCAATGCATGGTGATGTTTTGCTCACCTGGAGAAGTTAAAAGCTGAAAGAAGAACTGTCAAATGAAGTCAGAGTATTCTTTTCTGTGAGGGGTCTCCAAAAAATAATTGCTTGAAGTATTATAGTAGCTTGCCTATTCTTGAAAACCCTTGTGAGATGATCTGAATGTGAGTGTTCAGAAAGGGAGGACCCAGTTTACCTCGGTTTCCTTTTTCCCTTGAGGCTGAGGCAACTCGAGCAGTGGCACAGGCAGGGAGAGTGAGCACAGATGAAGCTGCTCAGTGTTAAAAACCATTCTTCCCCGTTTAACGACAGAAGTTACTCTACACTGCCTGGAAACTGATAAGAAACAGGACAGCGCTTTAGAGATACCATGCTTTAAATTTTGAATACTGTACTACCGGGATGTTTAAAATAGCTAAAGTGCAAACTGATCACACAGGCATAAAAGGGCATGCTGGTTACATAAAATATAGTAATGTACCCTTCAGCAAAGTGACATGTTCCATGTGGAATATAATGTCCTATATGAAATCAGTAACATATAAGAGAGTGGAGAAGAGTTTCAAAAACGAGGCAGGAGCAAGGAATAATACCAGAGAGTAGCACATGATGATACATGACATGTGGACGAAATAAGAGAATTAGATTGAATCTCGGGGAAGATTGAAGTTCTCCATGAGGAGATAAATATAATCTAACCCAAAGATATTTGGTAGGAAGGAGCTACTTACAAGGCAATCATGTTGGAAGTGCCTAAGTGGATTGCAAATCAGATACGAGCATGCAATGCAATTGAAAAATAAATGTATAAATGCCAATGTAATTCTGGTCTGTGCTGTGACAGGGAGACGGAAAGGCACACTTCTTCACACAACACACAGGCGACAGTACTTGGTAGGAAACATTATCTTTGGGAGCCTTGATAATAAAGCTCCAGTGATTGGAGGTGACAGCATGACGAGGAACGAGGATACTGCAGAGAAATTAGGGATGCAGAAGAGACGAACCTCCGCTGGAGCAGAACTGAGTAGGTCTGGCTGAGTGGTAACCGGCACATGGATGGCTGCTTGCAAAGAGCTGATGCAGAGAAGTGTGGTGGACTGTGGGTACAGCAAGCCTGAGACTGATCTCATGAAATGTAGTCTTGATTTTCGGGGAAAAAATGGTCATTAAAGCTGCTCCATCTTCCTACAGAAAGGGGTAGGAGCCCCATCATTTGTCATGTAAAAGGAGTTTATACGTCTGATTCCCTAAGGAGTGAAAGGGAGCCCGAGCGTTATGTCATGCATTGTCCCACTTCATGGCAGTGGGGTTTTGGGGCTACCACTGACAAAGCTGAGGTCATGCGCTGTAAGGAAGAAGGGCTGAGATGAGCTAGAAGCTGGTTCCACCTCTTGTTTCTCCCGCTCTGCCCTGAAGCAAGGGTTGCTCAATAGCTCAAAATGTTTCAAGTACTAGGGGTGGCCAGTGGGTGTCAGTTTTGCTCTATGAAGCAGCTGATGGAGCTTCCCTTATCTAAAGTAAGAAACTACCTCTTAAAGGAGGCAGTGGGAAAGAAAAACATTCCCATGGAGAAGTACGAGGTCAGCCCCACAGTTTGGCATTTTGTTTTTTTTCATAGCTCTGTCTACTTTAAGAGCAGTCAGGGACAGTAATTCTTAGCGAAGTCATCATCTTAGTTTTTCCTCTTTCAGTATCTCTGATTTTAGGGCAATGACAACTAAATGAGGGTTTGCAGCAGAGCTCTCTTGTCTTACGACAGAAGAAGCCACCATCTACAGCCAGACAAACACTTCAAACATTTCAAAGGGTCATACGTACAAATGTGCAAAAGTCTTGCATGAGCCATCTTAGGATAACCTTGGTGGAGGGTCATGATTTAGTTGTCAGTCAGTTAAGACAACTCAATATACTGCAGAAATCACTTAAACATCAAGTCAATGCTAAAGACCTATAGCTACTTTGGATACAATTTCCATGGAAAACATCTTCAGATTTTAAGGATCATTTTCAATAGCTATTTTTAACCAAACTTCAGAACCAAATGTGAAATTATAACCTTGTTGAATTAAAAACCATTTGAACAAAGCCAAACCAGCAGCAAGCCAGTACGAAAAGCATTTATTTGCCTCTCTAATGCAGTGAGTAAGCTGAGACCTGGTACTTCTATAGCGGTTCATAATAACCTCTGCAAGTGTTTTGCATGAGGAAAGTTTTGTTATGAGAAGACCACTCTTTAGCAGTGTACAGATGCAATAAACCAGCAAAAGCGATTCAGGGAAGAATGTTTAAGACAAAAATTATGATAACATCTGCAAATGTTTTTCTATTTGTGTCCTCATTTATAATGCTGTAAAATTTGAACCTTTTTTTTTTACTTTTGTAGATTTTAGATGGGGACTTTTCAGCTGAAGTGAGTAGAAGAATTTCTATTGATGTTAGTGGTATAAACTCAGGCCTATGCAGTGAAGAAAAGATACCTAATAAAACAACAACTTCTTTACTCATCGTTTCACCACCCAAAATCTTAATTAGAAGAATCCCTCATGTTGCTAACAAAAAGAAAGTAACATTTTTTCTTCTAGATCTCAGAAAAAAATAAGGGTGTATTGGCAGTAGCTGGGAGTAAAAGATTGTCTCTTTAATATAGAGACTGAATGATGTCTTCATTGATTTAAATCCCCAAAGGAGAACTAAAAAATAGAAATGCCGCCCTCTTAAAAACAAATAAATAAACAGGAAAAAGGAGGCATTTTCAAACCACAAGAATGAAGTTATGTTTTCTTTGCTTGCACAGTTATGTGTGGGTAATGCCTGGATGTAGAGAAATGTTATTCCTTTCCTGGAGTAAAATAAGAATAACAAACAAAAACTTTGAAAAAATGAAGAAATCCTCTACCACTAAATGAATCAGTCTCCTAAAAAAAGGCTGTGGAGCACTCCAGCAGCTGGAGTGAGACAGGGGAATGCTTTGCAATAAAAATTAACATGCAGCTTTAAAAGGCTGTGGTCAAATGTTGTTTCATGTAACACTGAGAGGAGCATAAAAAGATGCTAATGTTTTATTTTTATGATCTAAAATGTTGCTTGTGGTTAATCAAAGTTAACCTGGCTCCACTTTAAAACTGATTAACAAATTAACTGGCCAGTTAATTTAAGGTGACTATTTTCACAAACAAACCCCAGGACACTTCTATGATGACACTGCTAATGGGCACAAGAGAGGCATACAACCCCCCTATTTTTGAAATGGCACTCTCTTGCACACTCCCACAGCCTCCATCACAGCTGTATCCAAGTCCCGGCCCCTCTCACTGAGGTGTTCCTGAGTCTCAACACAGTTGACAGAGGAGAAGAAATACTATCAGCTTTATTTTCTAGGTGAAGGACACTATGAACAGGGATATCCACCCACCATAACTAACTAATTTAGCCAGCCGATATCTCCAGACTCCCTGTGTAGTCACCAGAGAAAGAAATGCTCCTCTGGAAAGCGGCTACAAGCAGGAATCTAATTTGGGTGCTTGGAGTTGCAATCTGGATGCATCAGCCTTTTCCATGGACTCCAGAAGCAGCTGAGGAACAGGAGGCTAAACAAGGTGCCTGTAGCAGAAGACCCCTTGCAAATGGAGGGGGAAATGAACACCCTCCTCCAAAGCAAGGCATTGAAAGCGAGTCAGCCACAACCCAGACTCAGGCTTAGTGCCCAGGCTGTCCTTCACCTCTGAGATGACAGAGTGTCAGCCCTTGGCTCAGCTGTGCCGCTGCTGGAGGTGGAAGGTTGGGTAGTTTTGTTTTCTCAGACAATTTTACTTCATTACTCCTGAGACTCTGATGACATACCATTTCTGCAATGATCAAAAGACTGGTTTGGATGGCAGCTTTTCACACCCAGTGCTTGCTATAGCGGTGATACTTCACATGGAACTGCTCACTCCAAGTCCATGCGTTGCACGGAGCAGCACAGAGGGGCCTAATCCCTGCCCTACTCCCCTGGCCTGGGACAGCTGTGCCTGTCCCCTGGTTCAGGTCATGTTACAGAGCCCCACACCTGCAGGAGCTGCTGTCAACCTGAAAGATGCTTTAGCTGTTTAGTCCCTGGCTATGGCAGCAACTAGTTTTCAATCCAGCACCAACCACTGCCTCTCCCCGGCTCCCTGCAAGCACCAGCATGATGCTGGAAAAGCAGCGAAGGAAGAGGGACAAGGACTTGAGGAGGGTGAAGTACATGCCAGTAAATCTGTGCTTTTTTGTAGCGATGCATGCTGAATGGTGGAGTGTGTGGGGGGGATGATTTTGGAAATGTGGCGAGTGAGGAGTGAAGTGAAAAAACAGGACGTCCTTCAGGCGTCTTGAAAAAAAGCCTCTGGGACCCTGAGGGAAATCATGCAAGCACCCAGGTAGAATCAGGGAAAACAGCCTGTTTAAGTTCCAGGGAGGTCTGGAAACTCCTGCAAGGTAAGGTCAGACGTGATCTTAAAACATGCCAGTTACTTCTCTCATGCACAGCATCCCTCTTCAGTGAAGGAGGAATGGGATACCTAACAGCTCCTGTTAGGAGCTCCAGCAAGAGCATACACAGGCAATTAGACTCCCTAACTTTATGATAAGGTCAGCTACTTATTTCCTTGTTTGAAAACTCCTACCTGTAGTTGTTCAGAGTTGAAGCTGAGCTGGTAGTGTGAGGGAGGACCTTGAAGGCACTAACAGACCTTAATGACTCTGATCAGCCACAGCTGGGGCCTCCACCCACTCTCCTGCCATTGGGCCAGGAGCCCATTAAGCTTGGCCCCATACTTTGCTCTTTTTTGGGGCTGTGTTTGGGGAGTGCTGGTCTCCTGCTCTGCTATAGTTATGCCCCCTGCCTAGCCATAGACCTTGCTGATCCTGACTTCTTGGCTTGACCTCAGACCTGCCTCATCACTGCAGACTTGCCTGAAGGTCAGGGTTCTTGGTTAGACCTGGCCACCATCTCTGGCCTGCCCTGCTCCCTTGCTGGTGGTTGTGGGGTGGACCCTGGCTGGTGAGGCTCCTGCCATGCTGGCCTGGGGCACCCCTGTGGCTCCTGGCCCCCAGGGAGCCACTGGCTCTTGCTGTGCACTTACAAGTAGGTTGGATTCAAAGAGAAAATGTCTTTATTCCTCAATTCTTTGCCAAGCTTTAAAGAGGGGTAGTGGAAACTCTTTTCACATTCAGAATGTATGCATAGGGTGGCCCTACCTATTCTATACTTCACCCAGGATGAGAGCTACAAATATATCTGTAGTATATCAGGTTGAACCCAGAAGGTAAGTGTCAGAATCTTAACAAGACCTGCTCCTGTGATGTTTGCAGCCAAATTTGGTAGAAGTCTTCTGTATTGTAGAAGCCCCTTGAAAGCCAAATGGGAATTTTTGACCTTTTGAGATTCAATTTTTATGTTAATCCTGTCATAGAGAAATGGAAGAACTCTGTTCCCACCAAATTTTCAGATGTTGCAAAGCCATGAGCCTGGTCGTTTGTCACTGAATGTTCCCTGGTATCTGGCAATACTCAACATAATTGATGCCTATAATTTTGCCAAATTTCAGCTCAAGTAAGAACTGTCTAGCCATCTAAATGCCTCCAGCAGGTCCAGTAATTTAAATAGATCCAGCATGCTTTTGTATCAGCTGCTTCATGAACTTCATAATTCTGTGTTTTTCCCCGTTCAGTATGGGATGTATGTAATTCTGTTGGTACTGTGATTTCCAGCCATAAGCAAAGCAAGAGTTAATTCTTATTTTTGTTGAAGTACTAAGTGGGAAGCTAGGTCATGCATAAATCCTCATTGTGCTAGGTGCTGTACAAGCAAAGAATAAAAATGATCCCAGGCTCAAGGCTTCTCTGTTAGTAGCTTGTGTCATAATTAAATTTTGTTAGGACACTTTAGAATTGCCCTTCCTCATAAATGATATATACATTTATATCTCCATAATAAAAGAAAACCTGTACACTTTTATTATTGATAATAAAACAGGAAATATAATACTGTTTTCCAAGTAACTTCGATATAGCAATTGGAATACATAGGGGTGAGGGAAAGGATCTTTGTTTCTTGTGTACTTCTGGGTTATATGCACCCAAAGTCGTCCACTTTATAGAAGAAGGAGGAAGTATTTGTTGTGAAAATTGCCTCTCACAGAACACACTGAATTCAGGTGGAGAGTACAGAGCAGGAGCTGGTGCCCTTTTAAGAATCAAATATTGTGTCTTCGTGAATAAAGCTCTGAAAGTAAAGATAAGAGAAGAAAATACAGCAACCATGTGATATATTAGCAGAGTGTTTTACAAAGTCCCCCACAAAGCATCCGCTGCTCTTGAAAAGCCTAACCAGCCCAAGTGAGAAACTATTCACAAATTTAGTATTCAGATTACATACTCTGCCTTTTCAACTGCTCTCTGTACAATGAATGCCTGTACAACTACAGTAACAGACACAGATCTACAGTTTCTGTGGCCTTTGAGCTATTATGAGTATTGTGCCTCTCCATAAATTACATCTGCATGTCCTGAAAATACCAACTGTTTTAATAGGAATTAATCTATAGGCTTTTATCTTGGTGAAATACAAGGGGTACAGTATGTTGTGTCCCTTTTAAAATTAATAGGGTATGCTCTGAAGATATTCAAGGATGTTCATTATTTTCTTTATAGTTCTCTTTATTGATGCATATAAGCATAAAACAGTGCTTTATTGTAGTAAAGAGTAAGAGATGGAATAATGAATAGATTAGTCCTTATATGGTTTTTAGACTGCCCTATGCACGGTAAGTAAAGAAAGGTCTACATTTGTCCTCTTAAAAGTATATTGGGATTTGATCCAGTTTGTCTTCAAAGTGCCCCTTCTGTGGGTACAGAAGAGAGAGTTCAGTCTAAAGGCAAGAAAGCTGATGCAGGGTTCTGCCGCTCTGTGGTGTTCATAGCTGTCCAAGGCAACAGTGTTAGGTATGTCTTTTTAATTTGCTAAATCTAAATAAAGCTGGAGCTTTTGCTGCAATTAACTACTATTTATGTGAATACCTAATATAAGCTTTGGAGGAGTGAACTCCTAGACTACCTTGACCTTACACAGGCATATAAAAAAAAGATTAGATAATTTAAGCCAGAATTTACATAAAAGCATTATGGCTGTTTGGAATAATAGTTCTCACACACATGCATGTGCATATGACCACATATATATGGGTTAAATATTGCATATTTTGCTAAAGACAGGCTGGGCCCATCACTGACTTATCAAAGCGTGTTACTGACAAGTGGTAAGGACTTAAATTCTCCTCCCAGGGTCCCTGTGAGGTGGGGAAGCTCTATTATCTCCAGCACACAGTAGGAGGGCTGAGGCCCATGGAGACTGTGCCAATGTTCGGAGGGACTTCATGGGTCTCAAGAGTAGGCGGCTGTTGGCACAGCCTGTGATCCCCAGGGCAGCTGGGCTTGTGTGGCAGAACACTGCCCCAGGGTAGGCAGGGCTGTGTGAAGGCTGCTTAGGTCTTGTCGGAGGAAATGGAAGGGAAAGGGGCTGCCCACTGGGTTCATAGGAGCTCCAGGGATGGCTCTTTCAGAGATGTGCTGAAGTGACCTCTGTAATGTGGCAGAAGTCCATGGCAAAGCTGAGAACTGCTCTTGGGGCGTTGCTTGGCAGAAGAGAAACTCTCCTTGCATATTTGCTGTCTCTTGGAAATGGAGAAGTGAAATGCAGAGAAATAATGACTTGGCTGAAGTTATGTGGAGGACCTCTGACCATGGTTGGATGTGAATCCTGATTTCCTGATCCCCAAACCATCACGTGGTCCTCAAGATCATCACAGCTGCTCTGCTGAGTATCATTTGGGGGTGGGTGTGTGGTTGATGTTAATCACTGTGGAGCTCTTGCTGCAGCCTTCAAGCTGAGTTTTGCATTGGAGTTGCTGTGTTGCAGCAACCTGTGTTGCTGTAGGGAAGGTGTGCTCATCTCAGTCCTTGGAGTTAACAAGTTGATTTTTAAAGGCAAATCCTTTCACTTTATTTCCTGTTCCTGACTTTTCCTTTGGTTATTCCTCCTTGTTTTCACAGCTTCATTTGGTTTTGAAAGCTTATGGAGCAGCAGGATTAAAAAATCAGAAATAATTATGGTAGAGGATGGGTCTGGCTTTTCCCATCAGCTTCCATGGCTCAAGCAGGTTCCAGCAGCTTTGGGAGAAAAGCTGTTAGCTATTAAATTATTACCTGTAAGGAGAGCCAGCTGGAAGCTTTCAGTTTTCAACATTTTGATGAAAAGCACCATAAAAATCTTGACAACAAGACTTGTAGCATTTCAATGACATGTTTTGAATTTGTCCCTGCTTTTCAATGGTCTGTAAAAGAGATCAAAGGCTTCAAAATGCTGCTGAGACCCGCATCTCAGGAATATTGCCCCCATCCCCCTGAAAATGAAGCGGGGGGGGAGGCAAACCCCAAAGTGCGTGCTGTTGAGCGAATTCATTTGGACAGCTTTTGGGAAGTCACTTTCCATCTGGAGGAGAATGTCCGCAAGGAGAGTTATTCCGGCATAAACTGTTATGGTATAATTACACAGCTAAAGCTATGCCAGTCTCTTCTCTGATGTAGGCGAGCCAAGTCTGGTTGTTGAAACGTAGGCGTGGGAAACAAGAAGTCTGCTTTCTAGGCTCAGCTCTGAGTGCTCTTTGTGGCCTTGGGCCAGTCCCCTAACCTTTCTGCCTCCTTCCTATGCAAAATGAGAAGAGTTAAATTAACCCACTTCACAGATGTGGTGTAATGACTAATTGGCTAAAATTTGTAGTGCTGGGGAGAGAGCTGTCTATTAACTTCAGTGTCTTTGGCTGGCTGAATAATTTAATGTACTTTTAAAAGTGGAGTTTGTCTCCCTCTCTCAGGATAGGGTGGCTCTGCCACCACAAAGCAGAATGTCATTTGATGTGAAGTGGCTGAGCTAATTAAACCTGGGTTTTACTTTACTGCCTCTAGCAACCGTATTGTGTTCATGTGTAGCTAGAGCAAGAGTTAAGGCTGCAGTTAACATTTTGCTTGAAAGCAAAACTCATGGGTACCTAGAGCCTTTGCAGGCTCTTGACACACAAAGAATGCGGGTATGTAGTGATGGAGGTACTGTTGTCAGTGCATGTCTAAACCTCACTGGCAAAATGCATGTGTGTTATTCCCTTTTAGTACCAGTGAAAATAAAGCATAACTCCCCATTATTCCTGTGGGGTGAAAAGGCTCAAGGGTGTATGGGCAGCCTGAATTCCGATGCTTCCTAGTGTTTGTCTGCTTAATTTCACAAATTTCAATTTAATAATAGCTGTGTATATAACGCACAACATACACAACCAGAGCTTCTTAATGGACTGTTAACTCTGGTGCCTAATAACAGCATTACCACAGTCACCAGCACCCAGCAGCTCAGCTTCGATGCAGAGGTGCTGGAAGAACAAAAAGGACGGTGCTATCACACCTGATCCAGGACCTGCCGAAGGCAAGGGGAAGCTCCCGTGAGAGAGCCCGTCGCCCGTTCACGGTTGGCGTTGCCTTGCGGCCCGCGGTAGGTTGAGGTCAGGCCCCCGAGGGGGGCCGTGGCACTGGGAGCTGTTTCTTCAGCCTCGGCTGCGAGGCAGAGCGAGGGTTTTCCTCAGGAGAACGGTGCTGTTTCTTCCCCTCTCCCCGCCGCGCCGGCTCCTCAGGAGAGGCGAAAATCAGCGTGGGAAGGCTTTTATTTTAACCGGTCTTTCTCTCTGAGCCCAACACTTACAAAAAGGAAAAGAAATTACCTCATGTTTACTTCGAACGTTCAATGGGATACCAAGCGCGGCAACTCTGAACCCTTCCCCTTCGGCTTTACGCCGTCCTCCGGCTGCGCGCACACACACGCACACCCCGGGCTCCCACCGCCCCCGGGCTCCCACCGCGGCGGTTAATTAGCGCAAAGCCGGCACGGGCGGGAGAGCGGCGGGACGAGGGGCAGCGGGCGCTGCGCACCCGCGGCCGCCCGGCGGTTAAAAATAGAAGTGCTGAATCATGACTCCGCCGGCAACTTCACCCGCCCGGCGGCGGCCCAGCGGCTGCCGCTCCCGAGGGGAGGAGGAGCGGAGGCGGGGGGGACGGCGGACACACGGGCTGACGGGGCAGCGCTGTGCCCGGGAGGGAGGG
>JANZLQ010000001.1:14105280-14128835 GCA_026212715.1 Elanus axillaris
GGTTAAGGGAGGGGGAGGGAAGTGGTTTTGGAGACAAGAAGTGAAGCTGCCTGTTTTCCAGTAAGTAATGGAGAAATTCCAGGAGCCAGGGCTAAATATACTTGGCGATCAATACAGAAATGGCTCATTGTGAATAATTTAGCTGCCTAGTGCAGTGAGAGTTTTGAAACTAAAGGCAAAAAAGAGGCCATGGAGGGAGAGAGGAAATAAAATTCTCCTCTGGTCATGTCATATTCTTAACTTTTCCACTTAAAAGAACATAGTTATGATTATTGATCTCTTCCCCCCCCCCCAATCTATATCAAATGATAGCTAGGGGGTGTCATTCTATACAGTTACTTGGGTTTCTGGAAAGTAATAGCTTGTTCTGTGTCAGCAAAGTGCTTCCAGAAACTTTAAGATTGCTTCACACCACAAAATGCATGATCTGGGAGTATTAAGTGTGACGTTCGGCCCCATGCTGTGGCAGATAAATAGGGTTAGAGTGAACAGGTGTGTGTACAGGTGTGTGAGTGCATACAGCGGTGTGAGACAAAGAGCTGTAATAAATGTCTCAAAGGGGAATGTACACGGGAGGGCTTTATTTTGTTTAGATCAGGATGGAGTCTCTTGGAGCGTCTGTGAAAAGAGCAATTGTTAATAGTATCCATCTCCTCAAAGTCTGTTTTGGCTGTGAGAGCTGATAATTGATAAATCATTACCATCCTGCCTTGAACAAAAGTGGAAAGTCAGCGAGAAAAAACTCTCAGATCAGGTAAAAATGTGAGTGGGAATAGAGAGGGGTACAGTCAGACCAAGACGATCCCGGTGCCGCCTGCCCAGGAGGTAGCTGAATTTCTCTACTCACATAGTTTGCAGGAAGAGTTCAGTGATTTGCAAATGAGCACATGCAGTACATTTGTGTGTTTCTGTAGGCAATGGTTGCAACAGCAATAAAATGGGCAACTACTTAGGGCTTTAAGTAAGTTTAATCATTTAATGGTTGATACTGACAGGCGTCTTTGAGGGTGTACTTTTCTGCCTTGCAGCACTGCACTTTGACTATGGAAGCAGAGGCTGCTGATGGATATATAACATGTAAGTAGTCGTTTCATTTGATTATTCTGAATTACTTTTCTTTTCCCACTATCTTTTCTGTAATGCAGACACCTGAAACTTTAGCTTCCTTATGTATGGGGTTTGCACTGAGATTGACACTGAATTAATAGTATTTAAACATAAACTTTTTGTATGACTGAAACATGCATGCGGATGGGTACATGGGTGAGTACCTCTAGCTTTAAATATTTGCTGGGGATGAATGAACTTTGCAAATGAGAGAGACTTCATCTTCAGAAATTCAAATTGCAGCCAAAGACTTTCTATGCCTTTCACTATGAATTTCTCCTGTTTTCTGTGTCAGGGTTTGTGTAAGTTGTTTAACTGTCAGTTAACCCAGACCTTTGGGGGGAAGGTCTGTATGGTGAAGTACTCTTTCAGTCTTCTCCTGCCCAGCCTGGATTTTTGGTGTCCACAGATGGAAAAGTAATCCTGACTTCTCGAGACAGAGCAGTGGGGGCAAGGTTTGTCACAGCTCTGTGCATAGAAGACTGGGGAGGGCTTTTAAAATCAGTCAATCAAGCTTGTGGCCAAGAGTTCAGTTTTTACAGGCTGTGGAAGACCCTGCGGGTAAAGGACAGAAGGGTGAAGGGAGCAAGCAAATCAAAGCTTTTAATTGTGTTGCCCTGCTGAAGAAGGGGATGGAAACTTACAGGGGACTTGTTTTGTGAAAGCAGGTGACAACGAGCTTTCGCCCGAAAGGGAGCACTCCGGCATGGCCATTGACCTCACCTCCAGCACACCCAATGGGCAGCATACCTCCCCAAGTCACATGGCAAGCAGTAAGTCTTTTCTTAAACCTGTTTCTCTCTAGCAGTGGGTTTGGGTTAGTCTGGTCCTCCGGGTCCTCGGCTTGCTTACTGGGTCTTAAACACTGCTGTAGGCGTTGCTAATAAAAGAAGAGGACAGGGTGGAATTTTTTTTTCCCTTTCCTTCTTTCTGTCTTGTTCATGCTGGTGTCTCATCTAAACATGAACGGGATTACTAGTCTGAACTATCCCAAGGTGGCATTTGAGAGCTGGTCCTTACCTGTTCCAGGTAGGAAAACACTAGGCTTGACATGTGGTGGTTTTGTTTCATCAGGTTTTGAAATCCAAGTGGAAATTGTTGTTCTTGTTATTATTAGTTACTGTGCTTCCCAAAACAGCTTGAAGTAGCTTTATTTGAAAACAAACACATTTTATTTACAAAAAAGCTTTACTCTGGCAAAAGCATAAAGTTAAAATATCTGGGTTTGGTGGCAGGTTGTATTTTACTATTTCATATAGAAACTTTAGCATCCTATTCATTACCTCAGCTTTGCCTTGGCAAGTCCAAAAGTGGCTGGGATAATTCGAAGTTTACGGTACTCGGTAGTTGACTCTCTAACAAACTGAAAGGATTTTGTTTTAGAATGTCAAGGGAGAAATTGAGAAAATGTAGAGACATTTGGGAGTCTACCCAGAGTGTGCTTATAATATTTTTATAATTATTTTCATGCTGTATTTTTGAGGTGGATAAATGTAGTTTACATGCATCTGATAAACCCAACATCCTTTTTTTTCTGTGGGTGAGTGCCATAGCTTGTTTTACTGTTGGTTACAGTGTTACATCAAGATATTTACCTTAAAGTAACTCTACTTGTACTCAAAAACATGTAAGAGGCTTTGCTTGGCTCCTTTCGCAGGGTTCCTCTCTACGTAATACTGATTTTCTTTCTCGTGTCCATACTACGGATATGTATTTACCTTTTTAAACTGAGTGTTTGTATAATAACCTACTGAAAACTGTGAAAGGAAAAGAGAGCTTTTAGGGTTGCTTGCTTTGAAATACACAGTGTATTGCTTTCAGAGTCTTTCTTACTAAAAGACGTTACTTTCCTTTAAGAATTCTTCTTTCCTCCTACAAATTACGAGTAAAACGCAGTTTTTATGAGCCTTTAAAACTAAGGGTTATTATGAAGATCTCCCAATTATATACATGTTGCTAGAGAATATGATTGCTAATACTCTGGCCTGAACTTTATATGACAACTGATCATAATTCAGCATCTTTAGACAATTCCAATCCTGCTGCACTGGGATTCTGATATATTTTATTATGTTGTAAAAGTTTTACTACTCACTTTCTTCATTTTCTTTGTTTCCTTTTTATTAATGGGAAGCCTTTATTGGAGGGGGAAAAAAGCTCCTTGTTTTAAATCTTCTTTATAATCTAGACTAAAAACTGGAGTAAAATTAGAGAATGAAAAGATCTAGGATGAAGTCATGTAAAAATACTTCAACAATATTTTCCTGTTCATTGTGTTAACATTTTCAATGGTTTTTAAGCTTCATTAGTTCTTGCAACACACATGTATCTGCAGCCTTGGTGAATATCTTATTTTTTAAAATGTGTTTTGTGGATCTCACAGGTGTCTCAACTGCTTTCATGACTGCTGCTCTGAATTAAGCATGTGCTGTTGTTGGAAATTAGGGGCTCTGCCTGGGGTTCTTAAAGCAAGCAAAACTTGAGCTTCTTAAATTTGTTGTAATTTATTTACTCTTTGCAGGCATATGAATGTTTTGCAGAGAGGTGGTTTGTTCTGTCTTATATGTGGAAGGTATTGATTAGAGGTTGTCGGCTTTTGTGGCAGCTGTTATGTTGGTTCATTTAAGGTTTTTGGCCAAATCTTGAATCTGGCATGTGTAGACTAAATTGTCAGGCTGTGCTTTAGAGCTTTCCACCTGTTTTGCAGAGCAGAGGAAATCTTTTAAAGGTTCAGTAACCCAGGGGGTTGCAACCTCCTTCTCCCCCTCTCCCCCTCTTTTTTTTTTTTTTTTTTTTTAGAGGAGGTGGAGGTGGGAGAGTAAGGAGGAATGGCTGTTCAAAATATTTTGTATTAATTTGGTAGCTCCCATTGGATTGATCCATCATCCTTCGTTGTAAGTGGAGGAAGTGGCCGCATTGTATTTCAGTATGGTTTAATTTCTAGTGGAGTCACTGGAGACTGATCTACTGTTGTAGAACCTCCTCATAATACCACACTGAGTTCTTACAGTGATGCCCAGGGCATGTCATTCTGGCTGGGTAGGGTTTGCTAATGGAGGAGGTGGTACATGGATCAGACCCCAAATATTTCACTCCTGGTTTTGTTGCCAGTCATCCCCAGAAGGTGGATGGCTCTATTTAGCTGTGCACTGAGGATGTGCACCTGCAGGGCAGAGATCTAAGTTTTGATCTTTGTTCTTGCGTTCCATTGAATCATTTTGAACCACGGCTCTTAATTTAGCCTTAATTTGTGTCTGGCTGAAACAGAGACAAAACCATAAGAAGCAAATTTCTTGGATCTGTACCGAAACAACTGAGAAGTGCTCTCCCACCAACAGTAAAATTATGTGCTAGGTAAAGAGTTTTCTATGTTCATTACCCCCTGGCAATCTGTGTTAGCAGAAGTTCTGGCTGGGCTACTGATGTTTTCAGGTTCTATTTCAAAAGGTTTCAGGTTAAATATTTTGGCTTGTCTTGGAGAGTTGTCTGCTGCATCCTTTAACCTATTATAATTTTCAAGTATCTAGACAGTATGTATAGGTTATGGATGGGGCTGACACTCAGTTTTCCTTGTGAATGAGATGATCCTGAAAGATAAATCACAGAACATCGCCTGTCATAGCTAACTAATGATCTTATGTATACGTTATGGTATGTATCTGCCTTTAACAGAAAACTGTATGTAAGTTGGCAGATGCTCTGTTCTGAAATACATTATTGTAGTTTTATGTAAGCAAAGATTTAAAATACATGTAAATAGTCAAACTGAATAGGTTGACAGATCATCTCACTTGCCTCTGCAGCAAAAGACAAATTAGTGCTATACCTGCTGAGTACAGATGATACATTTACATAGCCCCAAATCTGGAAGTCCAGATTTTCTTTTGATCTTCCATAGCAAAACTCTTCCAAAGGCTGACGCCCAGAGTTGGGCGTCAAAGGCCTGCTCAATTAACTTTATGTTGATACTAGAGAGTTTCCTGCATCGCCCTAAGCCCTCCTATAGACCCCACAGAGTTCAAGGGAGTCTGACTTGTTGCCTTCAGTGAATGTTGAACTGAGCTGTAAGTGATCAGGAACATCTGAATAGGAACTGGCATGCTAATTAAAGGCTGATGTGGAATCCTTATAAAAGAGGCTTTAAAAAGAAATAGTTCCCAGTCACCTCCTCATAGTACCACACTGAGTTCTTATGATAGTTATTTGAGATTTTTTTTTTTGTTCCTGTAGATTAAAATGGACTTAGAAGAATGTCCCCCTTAGAAACTGCAGGGGCACAGTTGTTAAACTAGTTGACTCAATGACCGCTTTGTATAGGTCAAAGGATACTTCTCTAAGACCACTTGCCTGGTATCATATCGAAAATAACAACAGCAGCTATTAGCATCTGACAGTCAATGACTGAGGAAATTTCTTCTTAAATTAGAGACTTTACAGTGGGTATCCCAGATAACTTTATCTCTGCTTTCATAGACAAAAGGAGCCCTTAAAAGAAACAGAGTCAGAACAATCATAAATATCAAACCCAACATCTGATGTTTGAAACTGATTAAAATTGTGGTGCACTTTCAAGATGTGTTTATAGTAGCTTAAAGTATTACTAAGTTATGAGAAATAATTTATCAAGAAAAATAAGCATTGTCAACTGACTCTGTTGCTGAAAATAGTGAGGAGATCACATTTTCTCCATGGTGGGGAACGATCACACTGTCTGACAGGATAGCTATTGGGGCAACAGCATTAAGTTTGAGTGATTTCAGAGGCAGTATTTAAAGAGAACTTGGGGAAGGTCTTACTATAATGTAGCCAATACTGTATTCCCAGTGATCCAGGTAGAGTGGAGTGGACTATCAGTTACATTCTTTTTTTTGTAAAGCCCTAAATCTTCTGATCCTTCAAAGCCCTAAATCTTTCTTGGTTACTTTCGGTTTTCAACTCTAAATTGTCATATAAGCCCTGTTTTGTCACAGTTGTGTCACTCGGAGCAGGAAGTTTCATGTACCACAGCTGTATCTGCACCACATCTGTAGAGATGGAGAAATATAACTGTGGAACCTGCATTTTGGAATGAAACTGCGTAAAATTAGAGGTTGCTTCATGCCTCAGCTACATGGCAAACAAGCCTTGCCATCCCCAGAGCCTACTGCCTAGGCATGTGAGGCCAGACCTTGCACTGGGATTCTTTTTGGCTCAGTGTTTTTTCAGTAGGATGGGGTGACAGAGGTTGAGGCTCTGCAGAAGGCTTTTCTTTAGGAAGGGTGGTTGAAACTGGCTGGGCTGGACTGGGGGTGGGGGCTGAATTAGTGCTTTGAGGCAGTCCCTCCCCCAACATGTTCACTGGGCCATGAAGAATTCTGGCAGACAAACTACTGTGCTCCAAAGTGGGGATTCAGGTCTCCAGCTCTTCCAAATATCTTGAAAAGTGTGAAACACTGCATATGGTGCTAAAAACTTGGACTGGATAGCCTTGAGATGCTGAGGTATCTCTTTCCTCAGTGGCCTTTAAGGAGCAGGGTAGGCAACATCTATTGGTCTGGGTATCTTTGATCCTGCCTCAGTGCAGAGAGGTGGACTTTTGGCAGTCACTTGAGATGTCCTCCTGTCCTTTGTGTCTGACTTTCCAGCCTTGACAGTTTGATGTTTAGAGACCTTGACTGTGGAATTTCACGATGATGCCCAATACAGACATACCTGTGGTTTTACAGCTTGAAGGGCAGTGAAGATGCACTATGCCAAGATAAGCTTAGACATAAGGGATGAGCTCAATAAAGTGTGGCAGGGGACTGGAGGAAGTGAGCTCCTTTGACACTTAGAGGAGCACTGACTTTGCTTCAGTCTTTTAACCTCAGACTCCCTAAGAATTGTCAGGGGAGTAATACTCATCAAAGTTTTAGCCAGTGGGTTTAGCTTTCTTGAAGTTTAAGGAGGAAAAATAATAAATAAAAAAGTGATAATCAGGCTTTAAACAGAAATTTAGGGGTGTGTCCACACCTAAGAAACTGAAGCTCTGTAAAGTAGTGTTACACTTGTTTCTTTCTAAAAAAAAAAAAAGGGGGTTACCTGCAAATGGAACACTTGCTGGGATGCACCTTGGATTGTTGTAGCTCCATCCACATCAGCTTAGATTTTTCACACTGGTATGGTTAAAATCATTAAATAGTTTCTCTGATACAAAGTCTGTGTGTAAACAAACACTGAGTAGCCACTGAAACTAGTAGGTGTTTAAGTAACTACTATCTGTAGCTCACACTCCAGCGGTGGAGGGTTCCCCTGTATATTTTCCATATCTTCTGTCACAGTCTCTCTGGCATTCCCTGTGGAGTCAGATACTCGGCTGCAAAAACATTCCTCTCTCACTGAGTGTTATAACGAGGGTGGAGCAAAATGATCAGTTAATCTCATTAAATAGGTTTTTATTCATTCTGATGGAAGTCTCTTGAGAGGTCATCTGCCAGGGCTTTGTTGCAGCACACACCTTTCTTAGGGAGCTTCTGTTATTCTCTTGGACTGTCAGGTTCTGTTAACTTTCCTTGGTACACACCCTGTTACAACACTCGGTGCTTTTGCTAGCTTGGTAGTCAGCAAATTTTCAGTGTTTGCTTCAGGAATTTCAGTTCCTTTCCAGACATGCCAATGAAAAGAGCAATCATTGTCTTCCTTGAAATGTATCACTTTAATAGCAGCTGGATGATGAGATACCTGTTAGAGAGTGCTCTGTCTTTCCCATCCCTGAACCTGGGGGAAGGTGCCACTCCTGTTGAAATGGATGGGTATTTTCTCCTGGGAAACTGGATCAAGGGCTTGTTTCCTGTTCCTGTGGGCCACAGGCTCTGTCTAGTCCTCCAGCTAAGCGACAGTTTGCAGAACTAAGTTTTACAGGTGGAAATGCAGCTACCTGTGTCATCTTCGCATATTATTGAGGGTGAGCTGTGCTCATCCTCCTCGCAGTGCCAAGAGGGCACCTTGAGGGAGTGATGCTATTCTAGCTGGGAGAAAAAAGGCATAGCCCTCTCCTGCTTTTTCCTCAGTAATCCCAGTGAAGGAAACTCCTTGGGGGATCCACCTTGAAGCAGCTCTGAGATAATTTAAGAGAAGGCTCTGCCACTGCTCTTTGTAGTAACAAGACCTGTTGCCAGCCCGGGTGTGGAGCCTGTGCCATAGCATGTTGTCCCTTGCCTAGAGCGATAAATGCTTGTTTGGAGTCCAGGTGGCTGACTGCTGCATCCCAATGGAAGGAAGCAGAGCTGCAATTATCACTGAGAAGCAATGAGGCTTGACAGGTATGGCTCTGGGCTAGGTGACCAGAGGCCCAGTTTTTCTCCTGACTCTTGTCATTGTAGGGGACCGTCTTCATGTTTCTGTGCTGCATTTTTCCCCTCATGCCTTTTTTTCTGAATCACAGACGCCATAGATCACTTAGGATGGAGGTTTGGATGGTACATGTTAGGCCTCTTCAAAAGTGGGAATTTTTTTACAATATCTACTTTGCTTAGGGGTGGTTTTACATTTGATTTTTGCAGCCCCACAATGAGATGCATGCAGAAGTACCTTGATACCAGTGTAGCTTATTTCCTGTCCCATGCAGGAATAATTGCCGTAGTCCTAAAGCACCCTGTTCTGGTGTGATTACATTAGAGCAACCACAGCATTTTAACTCTTCCCATACAGCTAAGCATTACCAGGTCTGTGTGTGGACAAACTCTTCTTTACACTATCCATCAAAATGTGCTGGATTCAGGGCCAGGTCTACATTACCAGCTTCTGCTGGCACTGCTGTGTCAGCCTGTGGCTTTGAAGAGCCATAATCCTGCACAGGAGGAGTGATGCTGGCAGAAGCCCCTGCTGTGAGCATAGCCCTGGCTGGCAGGGTCACCTGCAAGTGGCGTTACAGGTGTTACATTGGAGTGTACCGTAAAACAGACAGTGTTCCTGGAAAAGCATGGGGTTGATTGATCCCCCTCATTTCTGTGCTGATAGGTCATGTAAGCTTCTGTGAATCAGAAACTTTTTTTTTTAATTGACTCTTGCTTTCTCTGCTCCTTTTATTTTTTGCTTTTCAGTTTTGGGATTTATTCCTATAATGCTATGTGGCTGAGGCATAGCACCACAGAGGTGGTGGGCTTTACGTGTATCTTTTAGCTCATGGTTGCTCTGTATTTGGACTGTCCAGAGGTCGCAGGGCTCTCAGTCTCCCCTCTGGCAAAGCTGAGATTGCTGGTTGGATCCCTGTGGCCTCTCAGGAATGAGGGGGAACACATGTAGGTGGTTGGAGGTCAGTCCTAGGGCCAAACTGCACTCCCAGCCCTTGTGTGGAGGGTGCAAATATCTGCATCTACCAGCTGGTGGTGAATGAAGAAGGCAACAGAGTTTAAGTGCATCATCTTCCTAAATAGGTAGGAGGCCCTTTTCTTAGCAGGCTGTGGGTTTTACACAAGGCATGAGCCAGGGAATCAGATTCATTCCAGACTTACCTCCACTCTCCCCACCATGGCTTCATGTTACCTGGAGAAGCTGCAAAGACTTTATTTTTACCCCCCTCTTCTGCTGAGGTATTGGTACCACCTGTGAGGCTGTTCTGGGCACGGGTGTAGTCACTGCAGCAGAGGAGAGAGAAAAGGAAGACTAGTGGGAATATTAAAGTCCTTTCCATATCACTGGGCTGGTGAAGGCCTTTTGAGGACACGGCTCTACCTTGACGCTTCATGCAGTGGGGATAGAAGACTGAGCCACATCTTGGTACTGTCAGCATTAGGTCCTTTGTCCTGTGGGGTGGAAGTCTGAAGCAGTTTCCAAAGAAGGTAGGACATACTGAAGCACAGAAGATCCATTCACTTTGTCTGCCTGTCCTATCTATCACCTTGTTTCTCATGAAGTTTCTTCTTCTGTGAGGAGGTAAGACAGTCCATGTTTCGTTGCTAGCTAAAGCAAGGTGTGGGCGGGGCTCGCAATAGAGGTGCTCCATTTGCAGTTAAACCACATACGTGACAAAACTTGAGTTTCCAATGAGGGATATTTTCTTATGTATATCCTTTGTTCCTCCACTTGAACAAAACAAGTGTTATCATAAAGATATCAATGCTGTGACCTGCAACAGAAGGCTGGAGTCTTCTCGGCTTCTTATTAGTCATGTTTCCCTTGCATTCCCCTCAGCCTCCAAAAAACCCTAATTCTATCAGAGGAAAGTGATGTCCTGTTTCTTCTCAAGGGACATGTGTTCCCTCAGTCCATGAAAGTTATGTTGGTGAGTGGCCCAGAAAGCTGGCTGGAGAAGCCTGTGATATGCCCAAATCCATGTTAATTTTTGTCATAATTACTCTCTGATTTGAGAATGTGTGTGTGTGTGCAGTCATACGAGAATTCACAGCTACTCTTTCCTAGTCCTCAGCTCAGTCTTCGGAGATTTTTATGATTCCTTCAGCAAGCAAATGTGCTCTCTTAGGTAATGGTCTAGCCATAAAACACAAACAGAGAATTTTTGGTAACTGTATCTGTGCATCCTTGAAACTCCCGCAGTGTGAATTAAACACTTGCTTCTGTCCAGACAGCAGCAAACAGGATGGTATAAATTCCCTTCTTTCAAAAATGAAAGAGTAGCCTCTTACTGTATGAAAACAGCAACTCTTTTACACACAAGAGATATGAGGTCTATTCATTTGGGGAAGAGTCGCTGTTCTCTTTAAGTAGTGGATAGTTCAAAAGTTTCCAGGAAAGAGTCACAGTAGATGGGAGACCTTGTTCTGGTTAGCAGCCAGGTCTGTGATGGGGGGGGGAAGGCTCAAGCAAAAGAGGAAAACAGGGTTTGGTTTTGGTGGGTTTTAATCTTATTTCTTGAGAAATTGATATCCTGCAGTGTGTGTTTTGCCTTGTCCAGATAATGGCCCCTGAAGGGGAAAAAAAAATCTTATTAATTAGCAGTTTTGCATACTGCTTTTAATTGTCTGTTCCCAAGTATGGCCTTTGTATTGCATGTTAGTGTGTCATGGTGAGGGGCCTCTCTCCCTGCATCTCTGGAGAGTCTGCAAAGATCTGGCACCTGTGTAGACTTTGCCAGAGTACAGAAATATTTTAGAATACACCATTGGGCCTTAAATTCACACCATGCCTTAATCCTCAACACCTTTCAGATATGTCCTAGACATAGATGTGTGTAATAGTTTTATGGTTTAATATCCCCCAATTGGGTCAGATTTAGCAGTTGTTTTGACCTTGTTACCAGCACAGGTGGTTCCTGGGTGAGTTTCAAACATCTCCATGCAGCTGTGTGGAACAATCTGTGGTATCAGCTTTACTTGAAACCCCGTGTTTGAAAATTTCCTCTAGCTTAAATATACAGGCCTCTCTCTCCATCACTGTTGGGTATTATCCTTTGGATAATCTATTCTTCTAGAGAGTAATGTAATAATATCTCCTCATTATATCATGCTTTTCCAACAATAAATCTCTAAGAGCTTCACAAAGGATGCCAGTTGAAGAGATACAAATGGGTGAATAAAATTATAGGCTGAAGAGGTGGAGAAAAATTAGAGAAATTACTGTTAGTATGAATTCAGGTCCTATAGGTGGGAGGCAGTCAGCTTCATCATTTGTGTATGTGACTTCAGAATGTCAGATTATAGGTAGCTCTTGAGTTCAGAATAATGATGTGCTAGTTGTATATTTAAGGGTCAAGTAGTATAAGACATTAGCAGACTGAGAGCTCTGTGAGTTTGTTCTTGTCTTCTTTTCAATTTGTACTCTATCAGTTGTGCAATTTATTTATTTTTCCAAAATCCCATGCACTTATGTGAATCCCAAACCAGAATGTTCCTGGAGTATAAATGCTATCACCAGTCAGTTGTCCCCACATTGGCTATACCAAGTAAAGAAGGTTGGCAACTGGAGAAAAAATATGAAAATATGTCCAGCCCTGGTTTATGACAGGCCTGTACATGTGTGATGTGTGTAAATACAAATTGAAGGCACTTATAGAGAGTTTAGGTCACACATGATAAAGATGTACAGGCTTGAAAAATATTAAAATCCTGCAGGTCTCATGAAATTAGGAAGCCAGAAAGAGGAAAGGTATGTGAATTGTGCCTCTGCTGAAGGAAAAGCTATTAAGCACCACCCTTTTCAAATGTCAAATGCATGGGAAAAAATTGTTGGAAGCTGGTCTCTGCTAAGTCTGTTGCTTGCAAAACCTACTTTTTTGTTAGATGTTTGTGCAAAATCACCTCGCTGGTTAGACTGTGAGACCAGACATGACTCAGGCTATCAGCACGTAACATGGTTTCAGGTTGCTGTCTTACTGCTCTTGTGCTAAAATGCTGTACAGAGGTATTTGCTTTTTTCTCACACTTTTAAAGTTATTTGTTTATTTAATGTCATTAGCGCTATCGTTACTTAAATTTAGCTTCTGACTGGTAACCATTAAATATTTATAGAAAAATCGATAGTAGTGAGATTTTTGCTCTAGTAAATATATATCACATATGTATTCAAAACCAAAGCAAACTGCAGTGCATTCCAGGAAATAATCTATAATGAAGCTCTGCAAAGTACTTGCTCATCTTCACATCAAGATGTTTTATCTGTGTCCCAACTGCAGCCACTCCTGCAGTGGAACCCTGGTTGGTTTTTTAACAGCCTAGAACAACACAGAACAGTGTCTTAGGAAAAGAGTTAAAATAGTGTTTTCACTGTAGAAACGTGAATGATAACTGCAGTATAACTATCCAAGATTCCATAGTGACTGCATATGGAGAGATCCTTAAGTTTTATGTTGCATCTAATAGCACCCCAACAACAGACTACTGTGCTAGAAGAAGAGAATTGTGCTAGGGTATTGGTTCTGCTTTGCTTATGCTGATCACTATCATCCATTCTGTTTTCTCAAACATGTGAATGTCATTTGGTGCCTCAGCTTGTCATGTTTTCCTCACCTTTGCTGTGGCATCCAAATGCCCTTATGAAACTAGTGGTGTGTGAGAGTCCCTTTAAGGAATTTCTGACATGTCTCCTGTTGTGAGGTCAGTACTCAGGTCTGGGTAGAGGCAAAACCAGCCCTGCATTTGGGAAGGGGAAAGTGTTTCTGCGATGATGGTTTAAAACCATTTAAAACCAATGCCTAGTTAAAAAACTAGGTCTGTGATCTTCAACTGGCCTTGGAGGCAGGCTAGGGTTCATCAGAGGGGTATGGACAAAAAGGTATGAGATATACAGGACACCTGATGTGATTGAGACAATTTCTTCTCCAGCTTGGGTCTCTGCATCATTTTCTTGTGTGACTGTAAATGGGATAGATCTTGGTAGACCATCAAAAAGATGACCTGAATTAATTGTTCTGGCCAGGTGGTTTGGGAGGGAGAAAGCTTTCTTATGAGCTGGCGATGAAATTCCAATTTATAATTATGACTGTAGTTTATAATAATAATTCTAATTATATATACAAACAGTTTAATCTACTATAATATAATATGGTAACATTTGCTGAGCTTTGGCTGCTTTCAGATAGTGAAAATGTGCTGGTGGTTGTTGGCCAGGATTCAGAAACATTTGTCAAAATTTTGTGCACTACGTGAACAACAAAATTTTGTGTGGATTAAGCAGTTATTAATTCTCCCCCATTATCCATCAGAAAAAACTACAACTAACTCATTAACCAAAATTAATGGTAAATAAAGCCTATCTATTGTTGAGGAGGCTAATTAGAACGGTAATTTTGTAATGATACATTTAATTTAAAAATGCAGATTTAAAAGCTACTTCTTATGGCAGTGATAGAGCAAGGTGTTCTAAAATGAAATGGGATGCTTATCATTGTCATTGTCCTCTTAATTAATGCCACCACAATTGCCTGTGTTTTCAGTCTTGTTAGTGTCCCCTATAGAGCACTCGGAAATGTCCTAGTTCTGCTCACATTGAAGCTGGTGGTTAAACTGGTTTTTTACTTCAATGGGAAGAAGGTGCTATGTGGAAGTGCTAGTGGAAGACGTTGCATGCTCCTGGGTTTACTACTGTGGCAGCACGTCCGCGTATCTGAGCTCTGGGAATACTGGCTGTGCTTTGGGATTTGCTGCTGACTTGCCATGGAGATAGATCTGGAGTCTCAGGCCAACAAAACGGAATTGTGACTCAACGTTTTAAAAATGATTAAGTGAGTAATTTTCCATGCCGTTTCATTACAGTATGTTTTGCCCCAAGGATTATTTACTGTAGATTAACTTCCAGCAGTTTTTCACTGCTATATGTAATCTGGAATTTTAATAAGAAAGGAATTGTTTAAATAGGATAGTTTTTATCCCAAATTGCCCAGTTCTAATGGTGAAATTAGCATCACTAGTAAAATCAGCAGTTTTATCTGCTAGCCTGTATGCACAATTTCTTGATTATTTTTTATTTTAATTTGTTGTCAAAATATATTAAATGCTGCTAGGAAGTGTTGGGTTTTTTTAGCATTGTGTGTTTTATTTTAACAAACTACCATTTGAATCGTTAACAAAGAAATGGGCATTGGATACAGAATATGTGATTCACCTTGTCTCATTACTTGTAATCACTCTACTGATTTTTTTTTTCCTTCTGACTTGGTTTAGAGGGAATAGCAGAACTGAAGCATTGAATTAATCTTGACTGTTCCTACTAATCAGACTTGAAAGGAATATTGAGCATAAATACATTTTACCTATTTTATTTTTAACTTTTCCTCTGTAAGGTTTTTTTCTCGTGCTTCCTGGTTCATGGGGAGAAAAACCCTACAAGCATGTTTTAGTTACATCACTAATATTAGAACTGAGTAATCGGGTGGCTTTGGCAACAGTCTCGTTTATAAACTGTTGGTGAGCAGATGGCTCACCAAGTTGGCATGCCAACTCCAAACTTTCACAATCATGAGTCAAGTTTTAAATCGCAAGATTGCCTTACATTCCATGAGTTGTTTTTTTTTTTTTTTTTTTTTTTTACAAATATATTCATGACACCAGCTGAGTGGTACATTAGAGATGTCAAAATGTAATCTATGATTGCACTTTTAACTTTTTACCTTGTAGCTGTCCAGCTGTATGATTTGAATAGTAAAACTTAACAGTTTAAAAGAAAATAATTTAATTCTAAGTCCAAAGCATAGTTCCAAGTAGGGAATGATAATATAAAATTTTTCTTTGTGAGTGGCTTTTCCCTGGTATTAAGCAGTGACAGCATAAACAAGCCATTGGGGTCAGTGTTTTTGCTCCAGCATGATGTTAATGCTAACATTTCTGCCAAGTAGTAGCGGCTGGGGTGATCTGGGAATTGAATTTGGACTTAATCCAGATTGTCTTGCTCCCTCCCCCAATTTAAAATGTGATCCTTCTCCATGGTTTCATCTAATTGCCAATTTAATCACAAAAGATAGGAAGCGACAGAGAGGGAGTGGGCAGGAAAACAGACCTCTGCTCCACCTCAATTCTAATGCAGACTGGTGGAGTAGTAGCAGGAAGTTTCTTTGATGCAAATGAGAGTTGCAATGGCCATCGCAGGCTGGTTTTTTCCATTGCTAAAGGCAAGCAAAACACTTGTGCCTTTTTCAAAACTGAGCTGCTAAACATTTGAGACAATGTGTTGTCTAGGGAGGGGGAGTGCTGTATGGTGGTATTGGGTTTTTTTGGTTTTGTTTTTTTCTTCTTATGCATCTACAATTAAGAGTCTTCACTTAGGTGAAATTCCCAGAAGCTCCAGGAGGTTTCTGTTTGTTGGAGTAGCTCTCCAGCCTCCTCCAACCTGCGCCCATACATCTGTTTCTGTCTGCACAAACACCTGATAGTTGCACTAATACTCACCTGGCTCTGGCTCCGTGTTGCCTGTCAGTTAGGGATGGCAGGCACGCGGAGCTCCTGTGTGTAAACTTGGGAGCCAGCTGAGCTGGGAACGACTGAAGGGAAGTGGTGGGGCTTTGGCACTCATTCTGCTTCTCGTTTGATTGATGGCTTGTACGATACATAGTCCAGTATGGTCTCTAGAGAAGATGCTTTCTCTCCCTACCTTCCTTGCCTGCTGCAGGTTGTTGCAGCTCCAAAGGACAGTCGTAAGCACAGATGCTGAACTTCCAGATGAGCTGCTTTATGGCAGAGCAGGTTACCTATATGCCTTGCTGTACCTGAATACTGAAATTGGTCCGGACACTGTCTCGCAGTCAGTTATCAAAGAGGTAAGATACTCTTCTCTCTCCAGTGCCACAGCATCAGTGAGGTTGAACCGGAATCGCTCGTTCACAAAATTCAAGGGAGAGGGTTGCTGGAGAGGAGAGGGACCTAGAACTGGGAACTCGGTCTCATCTGTCCCTCCAATCTCTTCCCCCTTTCCCTGCTGCCCAGCTGGGACTGACACAGGCCAGTGCGGGTGGGTCCATGGCCAGCCATGGAAATGCATCTAAGAGGTAACTAGTTTTGGAACATTTGAGGATGAGAAATTGTTACAAAAAAACCCTTAAGACAGAAGTGTGGAATTATTTAAGTGGAAAGGAGAATTCAGTGTTGGGAAGATGCATGACTGTTCTGCAGATGCAGGAACCAGAGAAGGCAGGCCTGGAAAAAAGTGTTTAGAAATATTTATGTATTAAATTTCCACTCTTAGAAATATAAGTGATTCCTTCATTTAGGAAAAATTCCATTTCTACCTCAACAGTCAAGTCCAAATGAATTGAATATTGTTGTCCTATCACTGTTTATTGTGGCTTATTCTTCACTGTGGTTTTAGTCACGACAAAGCAAAACCCTCTGAATCAAAGCAAGCAAGACAGATGGAAGCGGCCTGTTCTCTTTCTTAGGTAATAGATGCTATTATTGAATCGGGGAAAAACTTTTCGAAGGAGGAGCGGAAAACAGACCGTTGTCCTCTGTTGTACCAGTGGCACAGGAAGCAATACGTTGGAGCAGCCCACGGAGTGGCTGGGATCTATTACATGCTCATGCAGGTAAGAACGTCTTCTGTGGGCTGGGGTGAAACACCAGTGATTTCTTGTTTTGCATCAAAGGATCTTCTCTTCAGCTTTCATGCATGTGCAGTGTTGTGCTGAGTCAGGGTCTCAGAATTTGGAGTTAGGCTCTGCAGCACAGAACTGTGCAGAGGTGCTAGCTCAGACCCGGGTAGCAGAAGAAAACAAGTGTCTTGGGTATCCGCGCATTAGAGTCAATTAACCCTTGAGTTGTGGTTCAGGGCACTAGTGTTCCAGGAGCTGAAGTTTCCTATCCTCATCAGAGATAGTGAGGTGCCTTCCTTCATCCTCATACTTCTTCTGGTGCCTGCAGTTAGACCAGCTAAATATTCACTTGCCAACCATCAGTCCTCAGTTTTTTTGTGATGAGTGCACCACTGGTGCTTCCTGTCCTCCTGCTCTCCGTTCCCTTCCTCTCTGGTGACTTCCCCCCCCGCCTTGAGGCTTTTGGAAGACTATGCTTAATCACACATTAGTCTTCAGTATGCTTTTATTCTTTATATGTTCTTCCCCTTCCCTATCCCCCCATCTCTCCCTCCAAAACCTGATGTTTCTTAGTGCATTTATGACCCCCGCTCTCTTCTTTCTGTTGTCCTGAGATTCCTCTCTTCTGTATACCTCCTCTTTCCCACACTTAAATCCATTCCCCCGTCCTGAGATTCTCCAGTAGGATTATGATGTTTTTCAAAACACACCTGTATAACTTATTTCTGTTGTACAATCTGGAAAAAAAGCCTTAAGATTCATTATAAAGATGGCCGTAGGGCTGCACAATTGGTATTGTACCTGTTCCTGGTTTTTAAAGGTGCTGCCAGTCTGTGCATCTTTGTAAACATTAATTTTCTTACCAGCTCATGCAGAATGACTTTCCTTAAGGCAGCTGGAAGGATTGTAAGTCCTCACAGCCCAAAGCTGTGTACAAATGTTCACTGCAGAAGTGACTGAGCTGGTATTTGGTGTTGCCACTGCTCAGCTGTTCCTCATTTGCAAAAGGTCCTGTGACTTCTCCCCATCTGTTTCAGATCAGCTCACACCACTTCCACCAGCAGCTCAGGCTGAAGTGGCTGTGGAAGTGGCTACTGCTCTGCTACCTGGGGGCATGTCTTAACCTAACTGCAGCCGTTTTCTCACTGGGGCCTCAGGCTGGTCTGATTGACTGTGCCCTTATCTTCACTTCCTCTTTTCTTCAACAAGGTGGTCCACCCCCTTCTGGCTCCCTCATTTTCCTGGCTTCCATTTTTCCTTCTCTGGCTCTGCTAGATTTTCTGAGAAGCTTCTTTAAAGGCTCCATCCTTCATTTACTATTGAAGGCTGATAGCAGAAATAATTGCACAGTGCTTTTTGGTTTAAGCAGAAGCTACTCTGTCTACATGCTAAAATCGTAACTCTTTTACTCTACATATAATTGCTGCTTTTAAGAATTACCACAAAGCCGTTGTTTATGCAGCATTAGATTACTGTCTTTTCACTGTACATTAAATATTGTGAGTCATGCGGAGTTGAGTCATTTGCTGCAGAAGAAGATGGCATATCGGAGTCCATCCTTTCCCCATCCCTCCCACCTCAAACGAGGAGAATTTTTCTGTATTTTCAGCAAAGATTTCAGGAGGTGGTTTGTTGAGTCATTGTTTGATAGCAGAAAAATGATATCGGGCATAGCACCTGAGATGTGAAGGTCACTGATCATAATTTCTGTACAAAACCTTTATGAGGAAACATCTGTTGCTGGATTTATTTACAGAAGACTACTGGAAGAGTAAGAGCTCAGCAGTGTTAAATAACTCATCCAGAAGGTAGAGGGGGAATTCTGAAGTGCTGGCTAGGGAATTTCTAAGCTTAGCCCTTTTTGTTAACCTCGAAGCAAAAATGTCTGTTTGTGTATCATTGCTCTTGGCCAGAGAGCCAGGACACATACCTGTAGGGTTGCCTTTTTGCTGTTGGAAGTAGGTGCTGGGAACCGCAGCAGGTTGGGCAAAGAACATGGTGAGAATGAGGTTTGTAAAGAGCTCTGCTCTTCTTGGATTTACCTCCCAAGGGCAGATGTGCTGGGCTGGGTTTGCCTTGCACAGCTCAAGACTGAAGGCGTTTATTGCTGGTGCCCGTCTGCTTTGCCTTCTGCTGCAGGGGTGCAGCATGAAATCAGAGCCACGAAACAAAGCTTGCCCCAGAGCCTTCCTACCCCACAGGTCAGCATCTGAGTGAGGGCTGATCAGCTCTGGGGTGTTCTTCATGATAAGCTAATCTGTATTCAGGTGCACTTCTGATTAGCAGCAGGAAGGTTTCTGTTCTGCTCAGAAAAGTGCAGAGGTAGAGTTTGCTTGAGGGACCTCGTAGGTAGAAGTCTGGCAAAGGTTTCCTGGCTGAGGTGAAATACAGGCTTTTGGTTTTTTCAGGTTACTGAAAATACAGCTATTGAAAGTCTTCATTTGGCTGCAAGACTCTCAGTTGTAGCAGTGTGCTCACATATTGAAGGCGAATGTGCTGGAGCTGGTGGGAAACAGTGAAATTGTACGACATCAAGTCAGCACCAAAGACAAGTTAAAAAAACTAAAAAACCAGGAGTTATTAGGCTCCTGTAGGCTCCAATTTCTGCAGTTGTTCCCACAGCTTGCAGGAATTTCAGAAATCATGTAGGCTGTATAAAAATAGAGAGCTCTGTTATGAAAATACTGTAAAATGGGCTCATAGAGGAGGGAACGCTGACAAAGAACAACTATAGACCCAAGAGATACTTGGCTTCTAAACCTTTACTTACAAGGAGCACGCAGGTTGATGGATATATTCTCCTTTTGGCAAGTATGTAAACTAAAATAGAAGAAATGAGAAAGAAAATTCAGAAGAGCAATCTAAGGATGAGTTTGTAGTACAAGGATGTTTAGCTACCTGGAGAAGTAGCTGTTGCTTCTGAAATTGGAAACACAGATTTATAGCCCATAACTTTGTGGAGTTTTGTTTATGATGGAAAACTTTAACCTTCATAAACCTTTGCCAGGTGTGCCACTACATACACTTTTCTTCATTTATTGGGAAATAGGATAGGTTTATCTGTGTTACTTATTTTCAAAACAAAATGTGTAACCCATTATGTTTTAAGTGTGTATTATGAGCAGTGAAGCTATAAAGCCATCTTTCTCCTGTAAGTGTTCTCTCTGTTTTAAGGTATAGAGAGAGGCCTGGGAGTCTTGAAATCCATGTTCTGTTCTCAGTTCTTCCATAGTCTTTCTGCGTCACCTCCAGTAAGAGTGGTAACAACTTGGTGCCCCATTTTCTTTGTCTCTACAGTAGCTGTAGAAATGCTCTTCACAAGGGTATTGTAAGCAGACAGTAATTAAATCTGTATGAAGTGACTCAAAGTATTTGGATCAAGGGCACCTATGTGAGATAATTGAAAATAGATCATAGAAAATGTGTTGATATACAATTTGTTACTACTTCTGTTTATGGTTTTGGTGGTGGTTTTTTTAATGTTTTCTTTAGCCAATTGCAAATGTGGACCAGGAGACCTTGGCAGAGCTGGTGAAGCCAAGCATTGACTATGTGCGTCATAAAAAGTTCAGATCTGGGAATTACCCATCGTCACTGAGCAATGAGACTGACAGACTGGTTCACTGGTGCCATGGTGCCCCCGGAGTCATCCACATGCTCATGCAAGCTTATAAGGTGAATCATTCTGTGTTCATAATAGACCTCTATTTTTTAGAGAAACCTGGATGGAGCCCTGTTAGATTGTAAGGTTTGCATTTTACATCTTCCTAGACCTAGACTTTCAAGCCAGAACCCTAGGCTAGGCACCTAAGAATCTCAAAAAACGTACATAGGTATGTTTGTAAAGAGGAAATACGTGGGTAAAATTGCTTCTCTGGGTGCTAGCGGTTACTAGACTTCAGGCTTTCTTGGAAAAGGGCCATGTATTTAAACAATTCGATATTGGAGTCCTGGGTGTGAGAACACTGACCTAAATTCTTTGAATCTTCATCCCAAGAGTTTTAAGAATTATGTTGGTTTTCAAAAGCGTGGGTTCATGTGTGTTGCCAAAGAATGTCTTCCATAAATTACTTCATTATTAAGATACAGCTCTTGAGAACTTAACATCAGAGCAAAGATCCCAGGCCCTTTCTGGGGCATAAATATAAGCACTGAGCTACCACAAGCCTACTGTTTGCTTTTCTCCATCCTTAACTAGGTTTGCTATCTCTGGCGTTGTGCACTTCTGATTTGCATGACATTTGAAAGTATGCCATTTAATTACATTTATGCAAATTGATTTTTGCTTTTGACAGCCCTTCTTGGCAGATTCCCTGGTCGGCCTCTGGGTGGGCTGATGAAAAGCAGGCTTGGTTTATGGAATAATTACTCATGCTGCTACCTGAAATGTGAACTGTAAATCTCTTACAGCATTGCTGAATGTGGCAGCAGTCACATTTGCTTTTTCTTTGGACTGTGGTAGGAGGTTGACTTAACACTGCAGACCCCTCCCCCTACCCCTTTTCCTTCTTTGTCAGCACAGTGCTTTCCCCAGCACAAAATGTTTTGCAGGAGAGAAGAGAGTTAGGATCGAGTTCTGTTTAGCAGTCTCCTTTCTGGCCTCTTTCTATGTTTAAGGTGGTGGGGCATATGATTCATTTCTTTTAGTCTTTGTATTCCGCTTTTTGAAGAAGTGGTAAGAAAAATTGGAGTATGTTTTGCCGGCTGTGCTTTCATACCAAGCACAGGGACTTGCAATAATAGACAGCACTATTTGTCCTGGAAATCAAATGCTGTGGCCAGGCCTTAATTCAAAATGTTACAGCTAAGTAGCTGACAAACCCTGTTCAGAGAGAAGGGCTTTCTTTATCAGGCTTGTGGATTTAAGCACCTTGCATATTAATTGATTCTATTACCTTATTAAATAGCCTGGCAGGGGATTTTATCTCTAAAGGACTGACTAAGTCTACAGTAGTGCATCAGTTACTTTATTATTTTTTTTGTCTTGTTCATCTGTAGAGTGACTCAGGCAAAGGGGAGCAAAAAGGTAGCCTTATAAAGGTGGAAGTCTGGTGGTGTTCAGCTAAATTACTTGGGTTTGTTTTCTGCTCTCTTGATGGGTTCTCTGTATCCAAAACGCACTTCACTTGCAATAAACGTTGCAAAATTGGTCCTTTGCCCAAACTGCCTAGTGCTTCTGAGTATTTCCAGTACAAATACTAATCAAGATAATGGAGTGTTCTTACTTGTACTTGTGACAGAGAATAGAGCCCTGTGCTATGCAGAGAGATATTCTTGCGCATTTTTGACATGGAACTGAAGGCAGATGGTGAGTAACCACGAAGAATTACTCGGGAAGACCAGGAGTTAGCACTTTAGGACCAGATTTGATGGCCAGTATTCTGTGCTACATTTCTTGGACACAAGAATTACATTTCTGTTTTTCAAATCAAATGATGTTGTGGTTTGGAAATGGAGGGGAGAAGCAAAAAAGGACCATGTACCCTTCAAATAGATTATAGGTTGTAGAACCCAGGGCCTTGAACTTGAGTTTTTCCTTTGGGGTCCTGATTTCAGAAACACAAACTTAAGTTCTTTCTTTTTCGATGCAGGGAAAGGAGAAACAACTTAGTAAGGAAAGAAAGGCAAGTCTATGATGACTAGATTATTAAAATTCAAAATAAGTTGTATATGGAAAAAAAACCCACACCAAGCGAAACATGTCTCAGGTCCAGCTTCCTTTTGTTTTCATTAGTACTTCAATTTATGTGTGTTTATTCTCTGTTTTTATTCCACAGACTTTTAAAGAGGATAAATACTTGAAAGATGCTATGGATTGTAGCGATGTCATCTGGCAGAGGGGTTTACTGAGAAAAGGATATGGGATCTGTCATGGTACAGCTGGCAATGGCTACTCCTTCTTGTCTCTCTATAACCTAACTCAGGACAAAAAGTACCTCTACCGAGCTTGCAAGGTGAGCTTTACAGCATCCCAGCAAAACTGCTGTTCCTTTTCACGTCACAATGCCCATACAAGAGTAAACTGTGATCGGAGTGGGCGGTTGTGTGCTAGAGCTGGAGCTGGCTGGCTGTGCGTCTGTGTGGGACAAAAGGGTCCTGTCACTTCCTCCCCTTTACTGACGGTTTGACTGGACTTCAACCGTGTGCATGGGGCACGCGGCATCTTAATATGCAGAGTGAGATGCACAAATGCTCTGTAAGGGGGGATGTCGTGGTTTAACCCCAGCCAGCAACTGAGCACCACGCAACCGCTCGCTCACTCGCTCCCCCCCCCCCCCAGTGGGATGGGGGAGAAAATCAGGAAAAGAAGTAAAACTTGGGGATTGAGATAAGAATGGTTTAATAGACAGAAAAGAAGAAACTAATAATGAGAATGTTAACACTAATAAAATGACAACAGGAATAATAGAAGGATTGGAATGTACAAGCGATGCACAGGGCAATCGCTCACCCCCCGCCGACCGACCCCCAGCTAGTCCCCGAGCGGGGATCCCCCCCCAGCCCCACTCCCCCC
>JANZLQ010000001.1:14128935-14166297 GCA_026212715.1 Elanus axillaris
TGTGTTTTTTTTTTTTTTTTTTTTTTTTTTTTTGGATGTGTGTTTGTTTAATAAATGTAATTCTCAATGTACCTTCTTGTTTCTGAGCTGTGTTTTGCACTGAAGCATGGCTTTTCAGCAGTCTCTGGGGTTGGGAATACCTTTTTTTCTTAATTGAATGAAAATGGAGACTCTTGCAGTCACTTATCTCAAAATCTTGCTGCTAAGAAAAAACAGCAAATATTGGGCTAAGGGACATAAAAGTGAGTCTTGGCAATCCTGGCTGATGTCAAATAGTTCAAATGGTTGAGATCATTCACAATTATACTTATAGCAACTCCTGGTTTGTATGCACAATAATTTGCTAGAAATAATTTGCTGATATCTGTAATCCTAGATATGCAAATCTGTCCAATTTGTTTGTTTCCTGAGTGCAGGGCTTAAGTTGTTAGGCGGTATGGAGTACAAATGTTACATTTTGAAATGCAAGAGTGAATATTTTCTGTAAGCAAAATGTAGCAATAAGAAAACAGAGCTGAGCTGGAGTGCTCAGATGTTCTCACTGTGAACACAGTGAAGTTCCAAAAGGGTCAGACCTTGATCCACTTGAGAATTTGGACAAATATTACTGGAAGGATTTTTTCTTTTCTTTTTTTTTTTCTCTTTTTTTCCTTTTTTTTCTTTTTAAGCTATTCCTTTGACTAAAATTAACATGGTATATGTGGGTTATAATGCTTTCTGGGACCTGTTACAGAATGATAATTAGACCTTGTTTCTAAATGATTCCACACAAAGTATGCTGTTGTAAACGCTAAACAACTGTGTTTCATCCATAATCAAGTAATTGGTGTGTGTAGCTAATTAGTGTGTGTTCAATTTAGGCCCAGATTTTTTGGAAATGTCTCCTGTTCTGGTCCTGATTTAGCAAAGCTCTTAAACAGATGATTAACTTCCATTGGCTTTAATAGGACTTAAACACATTCTTAATCAGGGCCATTGTGTCAAATCATGTCTCTTGGTGACAATCAGAACAACCTGCCAGAGCTGTAGTAAAAATATCTGTAGGTCTTCCTTAAATTTAGATTAATCATTTCTTTAACTTGTGAAGCATTTTGTTTCAGAACCTGAAACTGTGTAGAAAACTCTTATTTATTTATTTATTTAAAGCAAATGGTTATTGTCACAATCTAATTGTATGTATAAAGTTTAAAGATTTTAACTAGCTTGGCAGGAGGCTGTTTACATCAAATCTGCTCAATACACCTTTGAGATGGAGAGGAAGAAAATATGCATCTGAGAGTGCCTCACTGGAATATAAATGTCAGCACTGATAGATATCTATGATAGAAAATTTGTGTGGGAGTAATAATTTAGTAATAAAATAGGTCAAATTAATTCTTATGCTGAAGGGGATACCTTACAATAACCATTTTGTAATTTTATGTTTGACAGTTTGCTCTGCATTATGTGGATAGGTGGAGCTGAGATAATGTAATCCATTTCCAATTGTAAACAAGATTGCTTTAAGAGCTGCTGTAGTAAGATGCATGTTGGCTGACTTTAAGCTGAAAGGTAATTGCCTCTGAATATTAATGTGCATGTGGGGATTTTGTTTTTAATTCTGGGATTTCATCTTTGCCCTATAGCAGCTCTGAAGAGGCCCTTGTTTTCCCAAACCCCACTTTGCTGCTAATTGAAGCTGATGGCAAGTATTGCGCTTTGGGCCCTTGGCTTTTATGTGGCCTGTGTACCTTGAAAAGTGCTGTTTTCTTTTTCTTTTTTTTTTTTTTTTTTTGTTAACCACGTTTTGAGTAGATGAGATTTTTTTGGAGATGCTGTTGCTGTCCTACAGAAGCTAGGGCTAGTTCCTGGGCTAGGGGAGGAATGATAGGTTATGAGAGAGGGGAGAAGTTGTTACACTAATTGAATTATAGCCTCTTAGAGAAATGAGAATTAAGGTGCTGAACCTGTGCTGTGTAGCTGGAGAGCTTCCTCAGGAGTAATTTAGGACCTATCCAAAGCCCACTGCTCTTCGTGGCAGATTCTCCATCTAGTTCCACACACTTTTGGATCAGACCCCTATCATGGGGGCAAGTTGTAGGTAGTAACAAGCTTAGTCTGGGGGAACATCAACTGGCTGAATTTGTGTATGAAATTGTTTTAGGCATGGAAGGGAACAGGCAGATTCCAATCACGTTGTACCTCGTCTTTCCATTTAAATTCTAGCACTTGGTTTCTATGTGCTCTTCTATTACCCGCTGCTTACAGTGAGGCTCAACACTGGGTACAATGGGACTGGTATTGCACAGGGTGTAACTGCAACTCTTCTCTGGAGCAAACTGCAGTCGAACAATGCTGCAGGAGCTTGAAAATATGTTGTGTGCAGGGTTTTAACCTGCACATGTTATAATGGCACTGGATGTGTGGGCTGTCATTAGTTAGGACTGTTTAAATATGTTATGACTCGCAAGTGCCCCACATGCCCTTCTAGCAGAGATGACAATTCCTAAGGCAAGCATTCAAAGCAGGGTTCAACATGCCTTGTTTTCAGTGCCAGCAGTTTTTCTAAAAAAGAAAAACCAAACAACAAAATAGGGTATTTTTAGCTGGGATCAATTCACTGATCCAGTTTACTTCATGGTCTCACACAGTGAGAGGGTGGTGTCAGAGCAGGGCTGGGAGCTCCTCGTGATGATGTTTCTGCAAAGACAAAGGTATGCTGAACTGTGCTAATGCCTTGAGCTAAGACATCTGTAAATGTTGTTGGTCATGGAGGCAGCAGGTTGGCCTTTCTGGTGCCTCTGCCCTGGTGTGAAGGGTGGTCACATCTTGCAGAGAGATGGGACCAGCAGCTGAGACACACTGACTTTGCAACCAGCCCTTTTGCAGGTTGCCTTTAGCTCATGGCTCACAGTTGGACTATAACCTTATGTAACGTCTCTAGTTAAACGGTGAGCTGAAGATAGGTGGTGTTATGGATGGGAACCACTAAGCAGAGCCAGACTTGAATCTTCCACTTTCCTGCACCTTGCACAAACTTTGGGGTATTGAGGTTTTTGTTTGAGAATGATTTTTAAATTTCCATAGTGGCCTGTCTCCAGTGATTTGGTCTGACACTTCTTGAAGTTAAGGGGAGTCCTTGTGGTAATTCAATCATTTTTGCAATGTGATGCTGCTTGTAGCAAAGCTGTTCTATGGATGCCTTTGCTAAAAAATTACTTAGCTACAGAAACATTTGACTGTAGGCTGGTAAGCAGAAAAAGTGAGGGTGTGTGGGTTTGTGAATGTATGTTGCCCATTAAGGACTCTCGGTCTGTGCTGGGGCTGCTTCATTACTATGATAAAAATAACATAAAAGGATTCTAATAACTAATTAACTTGTTCACTAATGGATCAAGCATTGTCTTAAGGGCAGTTTAAAAGAGTCCGTTTAATGAAAGTTGACTGGAGGTATGTCCTGTGGCTATTACAAACTTTGTTTTATAATAGCATATATTCTTCAGTAGCTCCTTCCCATGCTGTAATGTGGTTGGAGTGGGAGAAATAGAAAACTGGCCATTTCCCGGCAGATAGTGATAAGTTTCTACTCAGTCAGAATGCTCTATACACTGTGATAGGTTTATAATTATTATCCTAAGATTGATGTTTTTGGGGGGGAGTGTAAATTTGTGCAGCAGTAATCCATTAAGAAATCAATAATCATTCCATCCCGAAATGCAGTTTCTCTACAACATTATAAATACACACCAAAGATTTGAAACTCTGCTTGTCTCCCCTTCACCCCCCTCCTCCTGCTTCCCTGAACTCCGAGTTCAATGTCCTTTGCTGTGCTGGAGAAGCAATTATGTGGTAGGACTCTTCTGCTGGAAAAAAAACAAGGGTGGTAATATTAGTATAGTCCTGAGAGCCAGTAAAACTTTTTAGTATGAACTTCGCTTTCTCCCCAGTACCCTTTCAATCTTGGGGAAATTCCCCCTCTCCTCTGCCTCAGTTTCATCCCTGGGAGATGATGAAGATTCATGCCTTGTTTCTCTGTAGAGGACTGTGGAAGGAAGTGTTGTATAAGTGCGAAGTCGCGGTTATGTGTACATTTCCTTTTCCTCACTCCTCCTCATTCAGTCTTGGTTCTTCATGTAACAGTACAGAGGTTTTACTATCAGAGGCCATCGCGTCCTACAGGACTTCCCTTTTTGCTCTGAATTCTCCCCAGTTGGGTAAACACGTTTTTGAAATGCTGCTATAAGTTATCCCCCGATCTAGAGAGCTGGAAACGTACTTTATTTCAGAGTAAGGTGTTTGTAGCTGATAAATAGTAGACTGTATGAGGGAGACAGAGTATTATTTATGTTTCTCGGTGGAAGGCTAAATTATATGGCATGCGGTGCTGCTCTGATCTGGTTTTGATCTTGCAAAGAAAATAGTGGATGGGGCAGGGAGATGCTATTACTGTAGTAAAAGCCACAAAACATGGAGTACTTTTAATGTTACATTTCTGCATCTTTTATTTTCATTCTTCCTTTACTTCCTTTTTGTTAGAGCTGGTTGAAAAATCAGTTTTAATGAAAAATACCCCAATTTTTGGTTTGAGTTTAAATTACTATTATTTTTAGCCAGTTCTGCTGTTCATTAAAAAATGGGCATTCTTTAATGATAGAGTTGTATCTTATATCTATGATATTTGTTGTCCAGGCCCAATTTCACTCTGTTTTCTCATCTGCCTCAATAAAAGGCATGCTCGGCTTGAGATGGGTATGATAACTCAGTATCTGCCTCTTACTCTTCTGAGAACATTGTCATCTAGTGCATGGATACTCACCAGCCTTTTCAGCTTTGAGAGGGAGAGGAAGACCAGAGTATTCACCACGTTTTTCCTTTTGAGATTTGAGAATCTCAGGTTATGTCCAGAGGTCTAGCAAGTGTAAAGTATGAATTTTGCTTGTGATTTGGCATATGTATACCTTGGCTTATCAGAGCAGGCCTTGGGAATACCCGCATGGGTAGAATTATTCATGTACTTCAGTGTTCACAAGCTTGCATCTTAGGCAGGGTTGTGGAAGAGCTGGTGATGAGCCAAACACTGTTTCTCATCTGCATAGTTGCTCTAAAACTATTTAAGGCTACTGTTGTGGCAAATTCCCTCACTGTAATCCTGTATGGGGAGAGCTTTCATGCATGGCTTGATTGTGGGGCAGCTTGACTTTCACTGGTTTGCACTGGAAAGCATGAAGTTGTGATGCTAATGGGAAAAGGCGCAGATGCCAGCAAAAAAAGTTGGTCTTGTCAATTGTGTTCAGCAGGTTTCCATTCAGCATTGACTTTTTGCCTGGTGAATTGCTTTTTCTCTTCTTTAAGGCCATGAACCCCATACTGGGTTGCTTTCCCATCAATAAAGAATACTTCTTCATTTACCTAAAACTGTCCCTCTTGCTCAGATGCTGCTAGCATATGAGTTTAGCAAGGACTGGCACTTTGTTTTGACTCTCCTTAATTCAACACCTTGTAATTTGAGTCACTTCTCCATTGGCCCACATACTGATCAATTCCTTTTATATATCAATGCCATGCTTAATTTTGAAAATCACTTTCCCCCTGTGCTGAGCTTGTGATATATGAGCAGCAGCTGATTGACAGCTGATTTTTCTGCAATGATTTGCTGAATTGTTCATGCAAATGACATGTGGCTTTTCAGCGAAATAGGAAGACTTTATCACACTTTTTGGGTTTTACCCATTACCATTTTTTTCCAGTGGTTTGCAGAATGGTGAGTGCTAAAAGCCCAATATCAGCTCACAGGATGCTGAGTTTAACAGATAGGGCTTTATTAGCTCTCAGTTGCATTTGTCTTTACTTCACAAGTCTCTGTTTAGAATTACCTGTGAGTGGTTATTTTCCAGTATGGTTTTCTAAGACAAACCTTTGTTTTGCTTTTTGTTGTTGCTGCTGTTTTTTTGAACTACTAAAAGCTCATCACTGTGTATATAACTCTTACGAATGTGTATGTGTCCACTGGTAGTTTGAATGGCAAGTTACAGAAATTGGTGTAAGTGGCTCATTGGAAAGAAAATTCTTCAAAGAGAAATATTTATCAAATTGAATGGTCAAGAGATGCCATCTCAATCAGTAAGTTAGAACTAATTGGCTGTGTACAAAGCATTTTTAAACAGCTTCCCTGAAGATTCTGCATATTAGGCTTAGAGTGACTTTCTAGTGAGCGGGACTGCAAGGCTACTTTCAAAGGTTGGTTTCTTCTAAAAGTGCTTATTTTCAAATATTTTTTTTTCTAATTTCAAGATCCAAAACCATTTTGCATTGTAGCTATGGGTCTCACTGAATGAATTTAAGACTATATAATAACAGCTTTGCATTTCTTCTTTTTTGTGTGTGTGGCCCGCAGGAGTACCCCATGCTCTAGTGACTGCAAACTGCTGCTCTAGAAAAGAGTCATCAACCACTTTAAGCCTGTGGGCAATAACACTGCTGCAAATGTATTGTATTCAGGTCTCTGTGTCACCTCATTTTGCTATTTCTGTTGCTGTGAGCATTATCAAAGTCTCCCAAGTGCAACACGTTGACCACAAGCCACGTGTTACGGCCAACGGTCCTAAACTGCTAGTTCAGCTTTCTGCTTGTAGACATGGCTTAAACCCTATTGGAATTAAAAGGCGAAAAGAACCCCAAGTGCCCTTATTAGTGCTAGCAGGCTATGGATAATGTTCAGAAAGGGTTTTTTCATCCAAAGGTTTCAAAGCCCTCTTTAATGATGAACAAGCAGCATCCTCTGCACTTTCAGAGAATGAAGGTGGGAGAAGAGCTTACGCTCTCTTTTAGCAAGAGCCACCTGTCTTTGGCATGCTTCACTTGGAATACCATAGATCTGTCTTTTAGAGATGGCATGGATTGCTAGACCATTTGAAAATGGGTCAATAATATGTGAATTTGGACTCCTGGTCAATGACATGCAGTGAGTCAGTGACCAAGCCACAAACAAGCCAAAATACCTGTCTTCCAGGTATGAGTTCACGAGACCATCATTTCTCGCTCCATGAGTTGTGAGGAAGTGTTAAATGTCTTTAAAGAATCTCCTTCCCTCTTTTTTTTTTTCCCTGTATTTTTTTTTAATTGTTTTTTTTTTTTTTCAAATGTCACCTCTAAAAGTCAAGGTAAACTGTGAGAAAGAAAGCTCTAGCATAAAATCAGTAGAACTAAGCAGTTCAAAGCAAAATGCTTTCTATTCCTTAAATGCTTGTCCTGGAAATTGTTCTTTCCTTTCAGTGGGCCAAAGGTCCTCACCAAGACTCGTAAGATGAAGGAGGGTAATAGTTCTCAAATCATTTGAGCAATGCTGTATTCAAATGGAGAAATGTTAACAAATCTTGCTCAGGCTAATTCTCCCTAGCTTGTTTGGGAAAAGGAGGGGGAAGTAAATCATTGAGTAGGTATATCTTCCATTCAGCAGGAGCTGCACATGATGGGATTATTAGTATTTCTAAACTAAAGCCCCTGACAGATCCTTGGATGCTTAAAGCTGTTGTGATGCTTTACCAGATGGTTCAGAAACTCAGACTGGAATATCTCATTGGCTGGTGCTGAACAATGACATTTCAAACCCACACGTTCATTTGGATTTTGATTTTCAGGAGGATTAAAGCTTTTTGGGATATTGGCTGTCTCTTTCCATATATATACTCAGCACCTTATGTAGTTTAGATGCTTTTGCAGTGTCTTTATAATTCATCATATTACTTATGAAAGAGTAGTTTGAACTGATGCACATTTTTAGCCGTAAGCCTGATCCAGCAAAGAACAGATAGGGTAAGTGTGCAAGTTGTTGCCTCACTTCATGCAACGAGCATGACGACTGCAACTGCTTTGTCTTGTATCTGGTAGTTGTGTGAACAGGTGATTACGCTGCAACATGCCATTTTTTTGATGCTGTATCCCTCTATTCTTTTCACTTTTCAAATCTTGTCTTTGAAGTCCCAATCCTGCAAATACTAATGTATTTGAGTAACTTGTATCAAGTGGAGTGTTTATGTTTATTCCTGCTAGGTGTTGAGCTGTTCAGTGCTGACACTACTTTGAATGAGACCCCGCTGCTCTGGGGGAGAAGATCAAAGGAATTGGTTGGGTTTACTCCCTTTCTGTCCCATGGCATTTTGAAAACAGGATGGAGTGCCCCTCTGGCAAAATTTTAAAAATTTTTAGGGCCTGCCAAGTTAGGCAGTCCTCCCTGGCTGCCTGCATGACTGTCCTGGTTAGAACTAGGACCTTTCTGCTACTTCTGAACTGCCTTGAAGCAGGGATGGGAGTATTACTATTAAATTGCCTTCTAAATTCCTTAGGGCAAAGATTGCTGTTTTGTTGTGTGTAGATATATCAGGTGGTGGTAGGTTAATATGTAAAAATGTAAGTGCACAGATGATTTTGGGGGAAGGATTTGAGCTTAGTGTTCGAGGAATGGAAAATCTATTTATAACACTTGTTTAAACAACAGTGTTAATGCACATCGAACAGAGCAATGAACCAGGATGCTTTGCTGGCAAGTCTGAGAAGTTTTGCTTTTTTTTTCTGCCCTTTCTTACCCCTGACAACTCTATTAAGAGAAAAGCATTGGTGGAGAAAGAGTTTGGTTATGTTGAGAAGAAAAAGGACAATTTATATAATTATTTTTATGCATTGGACTGGTACATTCAATTCCACTGTAATCCATGTGATTCATTCTATTTGTATATGACTGTTGCACAGTATTAAATAATGTGCATTTTTTTTCTATTAAACAAGTATTCCCTTTGCTTGTCACAAAAAGCTGACACATGTTAGTTCTTCACTCAGGGAGTTCTGCATCTGTCGACACTTCAGACATAATCAGTTTAGATTTCAGCAGCTGATTAGTGCTCACCTCTAACCAAACTGAGAAGCTGCTCCTCCAAATGGTAACAAATAATATCCTAATTAGTCCTCTGCATAACGATAGCAGGAGTCTTAGCTGAAAGCTACTGATCTCGGAGGCCTTTCTGTTCTAGTCCACTGGCTTTACAGACTGTTGTATCAGCAGTTATGCTGAGCTTTTATTCCCCCTGCCTCAAAATGCCTCACAGAGCAATTAATTATGCACCTGAAGGTAGGCATTAGGCACGCAACAGTATTCCACACAGTTATGAACGTTTCATTAGTGCCAGTTGATTTATGTATGATTATGAAAGCAAGAGCAGGAATGCTGGGCAGGACTCCAGGATTATCCTTATAGCGCTTGTAGATGTTGAGTGTCCCTGTGAAGCTATTTGACCTGGCCAGCCAGTGCAGATGAGTGCAGCTCACGCTGCCTTAAATACTGGTTTGCTCAAAGCAGGAACCCACAGAGTGAATGGACTAGAAAATGAAGGGAGGAGGACAATATGGAGAGTGACGCTTCTGTACTCCGGTGACTAGCTGGTTGTGACAGCACCAGGTTTTACCAGGAAGTTTAAATGGGTTTATGCTTTTCTGAGTCTGATTAGCTAGTTAGCAAAACATGCCCATCCCTGTCTATTAAACTCTGTGTACTTCCTCTTAGCTAACAATATTTTGCACAACCCTGGGGTTTTTAAATAAATAAATGTCTCCAAAGGCATAATTTAATAAACACCACTTACAGGGATGGCATAGTAGTAGCCACTGGCATATCTCAGGTCAAAAGTCATGTGAGCAACTATAGCTGGATTAGTGTGACCTCAATACTACAAAGAATTGAGGAAGAAAAGAGGGAGAGAGGATGAGGGGGGAAACACTTTAAGATGCCTTCAGGAACATGTGCGGCCAAAGTTGTCCAAAGGCAGGCTGAGCAAGCTGAACATCAGAGTACATAAATAAATATCCATTAGATAAAAATGAAGTTTTAACGTGTCAGTTGGGTTTTCAAATTTGATTCAATAACTTCTTAAAACCCTGCTTAAGTTTGAAATTGAAAGAGCCTATTTTAAAACATAAATTGACTGTAACAGAAAAATCACTTAAATAACAGCAGAAGTGCTGCTTAAGTATTTGCTGCTGAAATGTTAAAGAATGTCTAGCTACTAAAATTGGGGATGTCACAAAATCAGCACCTGAAAGCAGAGCTTGTTGATGAAAGTGCTTTATTACTATAGTTGTTGCTTTTTCTGTTGGTACAGGGATATTTTCTTCAGTTTATTCATAGTTCAGTCAAAGTGGGTGAGATGGCTAAGAGATGAAAAAGCAGAAAGATTTGTTCTATGCAAGCTGATAAATAAAAACTGGTTTGAGAGGTTGAGGCCAATTCCAATTTGCATTCAGGATAAGGTTGACATAAATAATGAATTTAAAAATCATCTAGAAAATGAAGCTGTTAATATATTAAAGATAATTAACATGTAAAACAAATGTGTGAATAAATGAAGGTTAAGCTTTTTAAATAAGTGCACAGTATATCCCCTGAGGTAATAAAAAGAAGTGCCTGATCTACTATAAAGCTTACATTTATTTGCAAAATCACTGGTCTCTGTGGCTAATAGTTTTTGTTTAGAAACCAACTGAGAAGTCCAAATGTGAGACAATGTTAAGCTACAATATTTAAACTGAAGCTTCTTGGTTGCTTCTTTAAACCCCAACTTTAAAAGGTGATTAAATCACTTGATTATGAATTGATTCACCACATCTTTCTCTTTAATAAAATGTATTTATCTTAGAAACAAGAAACACAGTCTACCTAATCTATCTGGATTTCAGTAGAGCAGCTGATACGCTATTACTGAGGAAGTTCTTAGTTAAACTAAGAAGATAGAAATTGATATGGCTATTATAAAGTGCATGAGAAAACGTCTAAATGGAAGATCAGTGCAGGCTATAATATATGGGAATTATCAGGCTACAAGAAGGTTGTAAGTTCCTGGTTCAGTCTCAGAACGGATTTGTTTCAAGTATTTGTTAATAAATTGCCATTAAAAACCAGAAGATAGTGATATATCTTCTGATTCAAATCCGAAGGCAATATCAATATGAAAGAGAATCAGAAAATTGTACAGAAAGAGTTGACACACTTGGGCTGGAGCAAAGAAAATGACATGAAACATGATAGTGCATGGTGCAAGGTTGGACACCCAGGGACTAATAAGGGTTTCTGCTGTAACCTGCATGCCTGAAAATGACAGAGAATGAAAAAGATCTGAATGTTTTTAGGTGACACGAGATGTCTGTTAGGCACCAACATGATAAAGTTGCAAAAAAGGCACATGCCATGATGTGATATTGCAGGTAAAGCATTTCCAGTGGAGAAGGGAAATGTTGACACTATTTTACAAGCCTGAGAACCAGGGTAACTTAGCCCACGCAGAGGTCTGTGCTTCAGTGACTAGACGTCTTCCGTTCCATGAACTCCTTTTTCAAACTAGTTCAGGAATCTTTCCTCTCTGTCAAGAAATGAAGGTGTATTCTGCCATGTCTAGTCAGCTTCGTCAATGAAACCTTTTGAAAGGGCATGGGATTGGGCCCATTGAAAAGTACAGGAAGGGGTAAATATCAGATAGGGTGGCAAGCCATTTAAACTTACAAAATTGTCACGAGAAGAAGCAGACAATGAATAAAGCAGTTACCCTTTTGCTTCTGCCAAAATGTAGGTGGGAGTCTGACATGTTTCTGAATGGGATCAAATGGCATGATGGCCTGACAGCAGAGGGCTGAAAGTCATGTAGGGCAATGAGGCACCTTTTCACTTTACAGAGGTCACCAATTATGTGGCCTGCCTGGAGCCGTAAGCAATGCCTTCCTCATCTCAAATTCTCACTCAAAGGCTGATAGCAGTTCCTTTTTACTCTGAAGTCCAAGCCAAGGCCTGCAATGTCTGTGCACATACACAAGGTCTTGCTTTTCATGGGCCACGGTTCAATTGTGCATCATTTCCATATACTTTTTATGACTTTCTGCAACTCTAGCATGAGTTTGCTACCCTGTTGATGGATGTGAGCTCCAGTAGGAAAACCAAGGTTTTCATTGGCAAGACATATGCTAGGTCTATAGCAAGGAAGCAGTTGCCTACAAGAAGACCCAAGATACATGGAGGCATGGTTATGAACTCCCTTTAGTGGGATGACATGTTCCATATTTTACTATAGAGCTGGGGGAGCTTGGAGTTAGTGAGGACTAAGAGTCTCTTTCTTTTGTTTGCTGTGCCGCAAGCAATGAAAGTCTTCAGAGATTTGCGTTTCCTCCTCTCCTTATGAGAGGAAGGTGAAAGAAGGAAAGTCATGTCACTGAGCAGCTGTGGAAGGAGTCTAAATGATATGATGTTTTGGCACTGTTCAGTGTTGCTTTTTCACAAAACGTTGGGAGCAAGGTGACTTCACTTCCCTATAATAACCCTTGCTATCCAAGGGTTATGGCAACCCTTGAGGCTAGCCATGCAGCAGACTAAATATTTTGAGGAGGGGAAGAACAAGTAGAGAAAAAGAACATTTTAAACAATATGTCCCTATTCTTAATAAATATCATTAAAATACATAGTATTTAGTTTGACATTTTTCCCTTGAAAATTATGTTTCATACCACTTATGTGCATTTTAAGTGACTTCCATATTATTTTCTATACCTCTGTACTCAGAACCTAATCTTGAGTACAAAGGAAAAGTTAGATCAAGAAAGTAAGTCTGAGGTTTCAGTGTTCCTCACTGGCGATGAGTGACAGTAGGTGTGAAAACCTAGTGCATTACTTTTTCCACTTGCTTTGTTCAGGGCAAGGTTAGGCCTATCTTCAATTTTAAATGAATGAGTAGCAGCAGAAACAAAGGCCAGGCCTGTGTCTGGAGCACTGGAGATTTAACTCTCCCTTGACTAACTGAAATTCTAATGGCTATGAAAATTTTGGCTGAACCATATATAGGTTGTTTTTTTTCTATAAAACCTACTGTAAGTTGTGTATAAATATTCTGGCAAATTTGCTTTGATTTTTTTTTTTTTTCATTCAGAACAAAAATCCTCAGCTGCTGCCAAAATTTCACTTGGTGTAAAGTGCCATAAGTATAGATCTAATATAGGGCTTCTGATTTAAAGCATCTGATGTTCCAGTTTACTATAGTTTTTTTCAATTTTAAAAAATGTGTCATCATTTTTGTTTAACATAAAGCTCCATAATAAAGCATTGTTTGGATTCCTTTCCTGTATATTTATCATAAGAAGAGAAGGAATGCCGTTCTTCTGTAGTATGGTTCAAATCATTAATTCACTCCAATGATCTAAATTCAATTTTTCAAGCTACCTCTCCTCTACTATGAAATAGGATGGTATAATGTCACTTCTGTCAGACAAACAAGGTATGCTGCCCAGATAGTAAATGAGACAAGGGATTAATTGGGCCTGGCTAACTGGAATTTTTGGACAGTAGTTGGTAGGCCAGTGTTTTCTTACAAAGAATAAATTATAATGTCTTTGAGATGTGTAAATGTGCATGCTAATGCCAAAACAGTCTGGGATATGTTTTCAAAGCAGTGTTCAGTAATCCTGTTAACAAATAATGGGATTTGTGCATGTACCTCCCATGAGCTGCTTTGTAAACATACACTTAAGTGTCAGAAGTTTTCTGGACACATGTTTAGGACTTACTGTATTCCTTAATTCTAAGAATAGGAATTTCCCAATGTTCCTGGAGTTTCTTGTATCTAAAGTACATACTGGAAGAAATATACTGGAAGAAACTACTACAAGTGATTCTTAAAAAGACTACCTCAAAATGATCTTTTAATGCAGAATTTTCATGTTTCTGGGCTGCCTGATGTGACAATGAAAAGGCTGGGCTTTTCTAGGAGATAAATACATTCCTTATATTTGTATTCTCATGTAGGAGAATATATCTATAGTGCTATTCAGGAGAAAGGCTATTTAACCACCCTTACCTCAAGATATCTTGTCTGTCAAACCTGAACAATAAGAAATTGTGCATGTATATGCACTGAATATAATTTGGTATTTTGTTGGGGTTTTGGGGGGATAAGATTCACCACAGCTTAGTACATGCTGACCCTGAGGTTGGTTCTTGGAATATAATTCATTATCTCATAGACAATGAGACAAATAAGGATCAGTTCTTGCAAATTTGTTTGCGTGTCTACACCTATTTCCACTGCTGGTTACTATCTCTACAAAAGCCGCTTGACAAGAGGAAGAAAAAGCACATTTTGGTTGTAAACTACCCCTGAGTTTTCACCTCTTTCCTTTAAATGGAAGAGTAAACATAATGTATCCCTTTTTTTATCAAGGAATTTGTTTGCTGGTGGCAAGCTGAAAAATGGCACCTGGAGTCTAAGGGTGGAAACAGACCTCAGCATCCTTTAAATATTGCATTGGCAATATTAGTAAGAGATGGGTCCAATGTTTTTTTTTTATGCCCACGGCATGCAGTAAAGCTGGAGAAAAGCAAAACAGTTGACTTGAGAAATATCTGTGTCTAAAAGCCAGGAAGTAGAGAAGTGTCTTCCTCTGTTCTTGTGGTAGTTCTGCTGAATAATCTCTTGGCAAACAGCTGTGACACATTAGAGAAGCTCACAGTTGCAGTTTAGGTATAGGATACTTTGAGAGGCCAAAGGCTTTGCTAACATATAGCTGGATATAGGAAATGCTGTGTGATAAGAATGGCAAGTTTCCTCTTTTTCTTAAACCATGTCAGTGATCTGCAGCATTTGAGGTATTTAGTGCAAATGAGCAAAGCTGATGTTTTTGTTTGCTTGATGGTGGTGGAACTAGTAAAATCGAGGATACTTTAGGGAAAAATGGCAGTCTTTGGAATAACTTTTTTTCACTTTTCTTTTTTCGTGAAAAAAGTATCAAGTGGCCTATGCCCATTGTCTTTTATTCCTTCTGAACTGGATTTTTGCTGTTGGCTGGCTTTTCAGCAGAAACTGGTCCAACACAAACCAGTTGATCTGGGAACTTAGGTAGATTCATACAGAACTGCTATTGAGTAAGTCTCCTCTAAGCTCAGTTAAAAACTTCAGTTTTCTTCTCCAAGTTACATTTGCATGAGTTAACCAGGCATTGAAGCAAATCTGTTTACTTCTGTTCTTTTTACACTGCTCCTTCGTTTCTGGACCTTTTATCACTGTGAAACAGTTGGTGTGTGAATGATGTCTGTCCCTCCTGTACTGATAAAAAATTTCAAAAAGGTCTACAAATTGTCTCTTCCACTGGGAACCAACCTGCCTCCGTCAGTTATTCTCCATAATGTATGGGCTTTGGTATTTGGCATCTTCCCGATTTGCTTTTCATTGAACTGTTTCTGGGTTAGTAATAATATGTCCTCGAGGAACTGAATTGGGATTTAGCAAATGTTTTAGATCAGAATTCAGTAGCACACTGTTTAACTAAACAGTTATGCTCTTGTTTAATTTTGAGTAGTCCTCTCCCCATTCCTCAGGGGTCTGAAGACACTAGCAAGTCCATTTGGCTTGTATAGAATTTGAGAGTGCCCCCAAGAGCCTTGTTGAATGAAGCCTTCTAGAAGAATAACCACATACTTTGCCTTCTTACTGGTTCTTCTGTATGGTACTTGAATTTCTCAGCCATGTTTCTGCCATGATCCCTAGTTAAGAATGGAGGACCCTTACTGTCTTTAGCTGTGGTAGAGGCAACCATGCCTCAGTTCCCTTAAGCTCAATCTTGAATCTGGCTAGGCTTTTTGCCCCTCTCCTCTACAGCTTTTGAGACCTTTTCTAGTTTCCAGAACAAATGTCTTTGTAACCCATGTAAATACAGCCTAATCTTTTTTTTTTTTTTTTCCTTGACCAATGCACTGGGTTGTGGTTTTGAGTATTTGTGTATACTAACCCCTACGTACAAACTATTTAGGCATACATGGCTGTATACTGATGCAGCTACTTCAGGCTCACATCTATCAAACATCACTTGATTTATGATGGCTCTATTTCTTCACTGATCTAGTCCTGTTTCAGTTTAGTTTTATTATTTTGCTTTTTAGCAACTGTAACATGATGCGCAAATGTAATGCACTGAAACATGGAAGGGAAGAGCATACCAAAACCACATTATGGACTTACTATACTTCTGTCAAACACATAAATAGGCAAGAAGAGCCTGTATAAATAAATGAGTGCCTATGTATTTTTTAAGATATTTAAACTGACCTCTGGAGTGATCTTTTGATTTAATTCCAACCTGAAATATTTTCACTTTTGTACCCTTTGGCTCCTGCTCTTAACTCTATTTACTGTGTAGGTTCCTACTTTAGATCTTCTTCCAAAACTCTTCACCTTAGCTGTTGCTGTCTGGTGCAGAATCTCATGAAATGGTTTTTAGTGCTCTGAGTATACAGCGTCCCCCGAAATTCCTTCATGTCACTGCAGTGCTGTCCCCAGGGAATTCCAGAGGCTTTGCTAAGCATGACCTGTTCTGCCTTGGTCCAGCCACCACAGTCTTAAGCACATTGCTTTCCACATTTTCCTAGTGTTTCATTCTTATGGCATGCAGTTTCCAAAACTTCCTCCCAGCAGTTGATTTTCAGCATTATGGCTAATAATATTACCGCTTATCACTTGACCTGATATAAAGTGATATTAAACCAAAGGCCTTTCTAACATAATTCACTGAAGATTAAGCCTGTGTTGTAGAAATCTTGGTACAGGGTCATTTGTGTGAGTCATTCTTGTGATGCACTAGAATTAAGATCCTTTCTATATAAAAGCTCATAGTGCTTTTAAAAGTTTGATATGAATAAAAAAAGTTTTGGGCTTGTTACTCATGGAGATGCAAGTTTGTGGCCTGCCTTCATGTTTTTTTGGATGGTATTATCTAGAAACAACATAATATGCTTATTTCTTGTTGCAATGAAGGCATTTTTAGAGCAAGCTGATAGTGAGCCAAAGTCTCTGAAACGTTAAAGTTGTGGTTAGCAAACAGCCAGTCTAGGAAATTAGGTCACCATTACCTCACTATATTTTTTTTTTAATATTTTATTTTTAAAAATTCTGTAGTATATCCTGTAGCTGACGCTGTTGCTGTCTTACCAATGATGCCCAAGATGGATTGGTTCCCAAGCTGGCAGCAGGAAGGAGACTGAAGGAAGGGTCTGAGGCTTCAGAGGGGTGAATTTAGAGTGTGAAATCAGTGCCAGGAGTGGAGCAGCAGTGGAGGATGCCAGGCTTATTTGGGAAGGAAGATCTGAGCATAAACTGGTCTTTGATACTGTACGAATAGGTTAGGTTGGGGTATCTGGGTAGTTTGCAGAGCTCATGGTTGGAGTTGCTTCCCTGAGGACTGTGGCTCAGCAGAGAGGAGACCAGGCATGATCATGATCCTTGGGGGGGAGGCAGTTGCAGGTGCTCCGCCTGCCCGAGTGGGTATTTGCCTCTGTGCTCTCAGCTGTTACAGCCTCCACTGCAGGAGAAATCATGCCCGTGTGGGTTGGCGGGATGAGGTGGGAGCAACAGTAACCTGAAAACCCATACCTATTTATATAGATACAAAAAAATTTTGATTTTTCTTCTCTTAGAAATGCTATTAGCGGAGTCTGGGAGTAGCTGAAAGCTTTATTCCCATCTGTTACACTGTGCATGGCTCTTCTAAGGTGTGACCTTATCAAAGCTGGAATCAAAACATAAAGTAAAACTCAAGGCAGGCTCAATCTAGTTGAGATTCCCTTCAGTAGACCATGGCAATAGGGAACAATGGCTGTACCGCTAAAGTTCATTCTTTCCTTAAGTGTGGTTTTAACGGCAATTAGTGTGTAAAAATAGCGCCTACTGGCTTCAGGATCCTTCCCCCTGCTTTCAGACTTGTATTTGCTCACTTTGCCTAAAAATAAGGGAGGTTTCTATTCCAACTGTAGCATTGACTGAGCCAGTAGAGTCGTAAGTGCCACGTTAGAACAACAGGTATTTGTGCCTCATCAGTGGGATTATTTGTTAAATTCCAGCTGCAGAACTACTACTGTTGAGTTTCTTCATGAGCCAGGAGGAGAACAATTTAAATCTTGGATTAGTCTTCCAGGCCCAGGAAAATAAATCCTTTCAGCGAAAGCTAACTTATTGTATGGAGCTGGATTTTTGGTTGCTTTTCAGGTGTGCTTCCAGTGCTTTGTGAGGGCTTTCATGAGTCAGTAGGAATAGTGTGACTAAATCAGTCATGACACGTTGTAGGGAGAAAAGAGACTGAAAAGGGAAAGGAGGGATCCAGTGGGCAGACTTTGTTATTTGTACTTGTCTGTAATCCCCTGACTCCGGCAGAGTAGCAGACTACTTGAGCAGATAAAGGTAAAATTGCCATCTCACCCATTAACCTGAGTCTTTCAGCCTGCACTTAGTGTCTAGGGAAAATATTTGATCCTGGAGGTTTGGTGTTTTGGAGGGGTGGTTGTTTTGGGGGAGGCAGTTCTTGATGCAAGTTGGAAGATGGGAACTGTATTTTGTATATTGTTGAATTAGCTTTTAGAAGCTTAACGAATACTAAAGCGTCAGCCTTTGCTTTTTTCTTCTTTTTTTTTTACTACTTCACCTGTGACAGCTTCAGTTTACAGACTCCATTCTTCTTGTGGAAATTTTATTGTGTGACCGTTTCCTTGTTTAGTAATACAGTGGCTTGGGAGGAAGCAACTTTATACTTTTGATCTAATTTTAAAGCCTCAGAATAGGTCATTCACGCCTCCAAACAATTTCTAAAGATTTTCAAATAAGGCATAACTTGATTTAGAAGGTGAGGAGTAAAGTGTCAGGGCCAAAACTTTGAAGGAGCTTTTATGTGTAATCTTATTGGGATTTTTAATGGGCTAAATACAGCATTGTAGGCAGAAGCTGTAAACTGAGAAGCCCTCCATCTCAGCAGAGCAGATCCTTGGGGATATGCCCTTGGGAGGGTTTCAGACAGCAAGAAAATGTGGAAAAACAAGAAGATTGCTCTGCAGGGATGGACATAACGTAGGGAGAGGTTGGGAAAGATAAATCCTGCTGGCCCCCTTCATTATGAGAGTAAAATGACACTTTTGGCTAGAGGCCAGTGAAACCTGGGAGATCTAGGATGGTGCAGACAGGACTAGCAACAAGTTTTGTCAGGGAATGGATTGGATGAGTGCAGATCTGCCTCAGCAGTTGTGGTTTTTTGTTCTGAGTACAGAGCATTAACCCCTCTGTTCCTGCTGCTTTCCAGAAGCAGAAATGAGGCAGAGGCACTCAACCCCTCAGAGCAGATGGGAAAAAATTGTGGTGGCTTTTAATTAAACTTGGAAAAACAAGCGGAGATAGAGGAATGCTCTGACAGGAGGTGTAGGATTGTTGGAGGAGCATGTTGTTGTGATGCTGACCCAATGATACAGAGGTTAACAACCAACCCATCTTCCCCACGCAACCAAAATTCAGCAGCACTGTGGAGAGGGGGCTGCCGGGCAGATTTGCTTACTCGAAAAGAGCATTCAAAAAAAACCAAATGTATTTTTTATCAAAAGAAACTAAAGATTATTTTTCAGTGAGAAATGCTGCAATCCATCATCCTGAAAGGTGGTGATTTTGATTTAAAATTTTGACACGCCCTTTTGGTTTCACCTATGTTGGCCCACCAAGGTATGGCTGAGGTGATGCTTTCAAGGAGACAGGGAAAGTGCTTGTGATCTTGAAAGTGTTAAGTCTTAAATAAGTTAAAATGCCGCACCTTTCTTATGTCTATGGAAACTAATTTTTCTGGAACTGTAAATTTGTCAGGTCTGTGATAAGTGAAAAAGTTTGTCTTTGAAATTAGACCATTAAAGGCTATTTTTTCAAGAGAATTCAGGGTCACTGCTCCTTTCAAGGTACATCTACAGTGTGCTCAGAGGTGTGAATACAGCTTCTGAAGATTTACCTGGGCTGGCTCTCAATTAGCTTGTGTGTAGATGTAGGGAGGGCCAGTGCTGCAGCCCAAGAGCACAGGCTTAGCATGCATTGGGTTTCGACCCTGACTGCAGCCCTGGGGAGCCCGTGGGCCCTGCGGCTGTGGCATTGGTACCCGAGAGAGCAAGGGAATGACAGGTGCTGCCTTAAAGGAACCTTGGGATCCTGTGTGTATTTGCACGATCTCATGATCTTCAGGGGACGGTATTTAATTTTTTTTTATGGGAGTTCCATGTAAACATGAGAGGGTAGAATTTGGCCTGTAAATAGGATCTATTTGGAAATAAGCCTTTTCCAGAGCTATATAATGATAGTTTTCATTTCTTCAGTTAGAAACAAGTGAGGGCCACAATCCTAAAAAGGCTTACATGGAGGCTTTATTTTAAGATTCACCAACTACTGAAATTAGCCTGTAACTTCAGGGCTTTTAAGTTAAATGTGCTCTTTTTCAGAGCCTCTGGCCATAGAGTGTTTCACCTTGGAATATTTGTACTGTTCCAACTGCTCTAAGTCTAGGCATGATATCTTTCTGTTTCCAGAACCTAAGATTTATTTTAAAGTCCAACATTTTACAAACAGGAGGTAGCAAGGGGCACTACTTTATAAAGATATGAGGTAGAGCTGGATGGTTTATTAAAATTTCCTATTTCTAACTAGGAGGAATTAACAGTTGTGTTTTAGAATAGGAGGTCAGAATGGTGAAAACACCCACAAAGGATAACTTTGAACAGCCTGGTGCAGCAACCAAAACCGTGGGAAATACAAGATCTAAGGACACAAGGCATTTAATTTTGCATCCCTTGGGTTTTTGTACTGGCAGTGCCCTAAGGAATAATACCATTGATAAAGATTTTCTTTTCCTGAAATGTGAACTAATCTTTTGCTGCACGAAGAGGAATACTGTGGGGAAAGGGTGCTGAGATGTTAACCAGGTGTAGTAGCTGGGATTCATGAATGAAATCCGAATTGCCTTCTGTCTGAAGGCTTCCGAGGGCACTGGAGAAGTGCAAAAGGAGTTGCTGGTCGCAGTCAAGTTGTCACGCTTAGCACAGCACCTTAGCTCTAGTCCTAATTTTATGCTTTTACCTACTTGCTTTCGAATGTCATCAGCCTCCACAGTTCCCAGGGTGCTTAGTTATAAATCACACCAAACCTTTGAATTCTCAAATCATTTTTTGCTATGACTTTTCCTCCTCTGTGGTATGAAGTACATGTGTGTTATCTGCTCACCTGGAGCAGATCTGAGAGGTGGCATGGTCTGTAGGAATGAAAACTGGGTTGGGAGGCAGGAGGTGATGAAATCTAGTTCTGGCTCACAGGACAGACTTAAGCAAGCAGCTTCACCTTTCTGTTTCATTTTTCTCTGCTGTGCAAGGGAAGGGGTAAGGACATTTCCCTGTCTGCCTTCCAGGGGAGGTGTTTGGCAGAATAGTTAATTAGATCCCACCCGAATCTTCAGAAACATAATCATACAGGACACAAATATCCTTTAGTGGCTATTAACAGTGGTCTTGTACACAGCAGTGGTCTGTCCTTATTTGCTCTGTAGTTGGTCTGTGTGGTGTGTGCATGATCTGTGCTTTCTGTGTTCCCGATAGTGTTTACCTGTGGCTCTGGAGAAGGAGACGTAGCAAAGGTCAGCAGTCTCCATGCATTTTAATACAGAACAATATAAACCCCAGTTTCTGGCGTGAGGTGCTTTTGTGCTCTGATGTCCACTTCAGTTGTTCAACATGGTCAAAATGTTGCATGTCCACTGAACACCAAAAAGTCACTTATGGGAATCCTGGCTCTCACTTTTTGCTTTTCTTCTGCAGTTTCTACTTTATGAGCACCTTTCCTCCAGTTGGGGAAAAGGCTGGCAAGCAAACATCCTCACACCTGCCAGTAAGGACCACACCTTGGGCTTCCTGAGAGTCATAGCAGCCAATAATTTATTGCAGGGAGTACAAATCTGTTTTCCAGCTCCACTCAAGCAGCAACTGAGGAACTCAAACCAACTGATCATAATGTCTATTAGAATAATCTCTAACCTGAGAGCAGCCATTCTTAATAAAAGCCAAATAGTAATTTTTTCCCCACTCTTGAATAACACAGGAAACCTGTTTGTCCTTTGCAGTTTCACTGTAGGAAGAAGTGATTGTTTTTGCCATCCCTCAGATCAGGACCCAGGCTCATGCAGTGTTGCTGTGCTGTTGTTCCAGCAGCAGTGGTGCTGGCAACAGGGAGAGGATAAGATATGCCTTGCCTGCTTGTTCTCCTATCGCTACTGCAGGCTGTGCACTGCCTGTTCTGGTTGAGTTATGTGTGACCAGGCTGTGCTTCAAAAGCAGGAGAAAACCTGGCACTGTGAAAAGCCAGAGTTTAAAAACCAAAACACAGTGTTTTCTGGGAGAGGATTTTTTAATTTCTAATTATGTTGCAGATCTCGTTTAGAACATAGCCAGTACAACTCTCCTGAGCACTAACTGGCTTTTATAAAAATTACTTTAAAAAATATGATTTTTTTTAAATTTAAGAAAGAATTTATTTTTCTCCATTACTTTTTTTTTTTAAATATCCTGGAAAATATCCAAGCATAGCTAAATTCTCTGTGTGTTTCTTTAGGACCTTTTTTTCTGTCTGCCTTTTTCTTTTTTTGCCCTTTGAGAAAATGCATAGAGTTTCTTTTCTGTGTAAGTTTATAGGTCTCTTTGACAAGACTGTTTCTTTGAGGGAGGGTGGGGAACTGTGTGAGTCAGCTTGCAGGACTTCTGCCCCAGCAATACTTGTGGAGTTAGGAGGAACTCCAGCTTCTATTAATCTGCCTTTTTCCAGTGGTATGCTCTCATACATGCTCTTAACCTGGAATTAAACCTGGTCTTGCTCAGTGTCCTGGCTGGAAGCTTGATGGGAAGGAAGACTTAGTGTGATGGACAGCCAAGTGCAGCCATGTGTCCCAGTATTTTCAGGGCAGATCACAGCATGCCTGTAATGAATCCTGAGTTAATTACATCAGTCACACCATTAGAGTTCAGGACTGTCCTCAGAAAAGCTGTGTAGGTAGTGTGTTTGTCATTTATGAGGGAGTGAAGCTAGTTGATAGAAATCTTTGAACTACCTGCCTCTGGCACCTGTGGAGAAAGAGCATTGTGGTTTAGGGAAAGAAAACAGCCAACAAGGACAAGATCTGTGGGCAGAGAGGTCAGGCTAGAAGATTATAACAACCTCATCTGAACCTCTTCTGATCTTAATGTGTCTGAATCCTACCTGACTCGACTTCTCAAACCATCCTACCCACTTTGTTATTAGTAGTTTTAGTTTCATTGTTTCATGGTGACTTAACGGTAGGTTCTGTCTTGCCATATGATGCTTTGTGTGAAAGCTTGTAACCTCATTGCAAAGTTGTAGTATATGAAAGCTTTCATACGTGAGTGTGTATCTCCATGTCTTTTTCACTCCTGCTGTTTCTCTGCAGTTGTTTCTCCCATGGGAATAGGGGAAAGAAAAGGGTCTGTTTTTTACCACTACAGAGCAGAAGAGTAGATCTTCAGCATTATTAAAACCAGCATTATGCAAGGACTTTGACTGTCTGTGGAAGACAAATGCACATTATCTTTCCCTCTTCCCAGTTTGAGTTTGTATTTCTTCTTCTGAGAATCAATAAAGTAATTAAAATGAGTACAGGATTTTCTTCTGGCATAAATTAATCTGTGATCTGTAAAAGGGAATTTGGTATCAGAAACACAAGTAACATAAAATGCTGTGACTAAAGCTTTCTCAAATTCAGACAGGACTTACAATATTGTAAGAACTTGACTTCAACATCACATGGAAAACATAGAAATGAAGGCATGCGTAAGCCATGTCCTTTAGGATATTTGAAGGGACAAAACAGGCAAGAAAGTAGAATGGAGGTGGTGGTGGCCAATCTGAGCACTTCCCCTGAAGCTGGGAAGGCATAGCAATATGGTCTAGCTTGATATCTAGTGAGGATGACTTGCTCCGAGGATGATTTCGGACTGTTGTCTTAGTAATAAATGATTTCATTTGAAATTGCTGGTAAAAGATTTTCCAACTTCTCTGGAAGGATCTGTGAAGTTCTGCACTGAATAGTCCTGTCCACGTGGAGTTCATTTTGAGGAACTTCAGCCTTGCAGAAGCTAGATATCTAGTCCAAACTAGTCACTTTTATTCTGTAGGCTCCTCTGGAAATCATCATCTCACAGAACAGGTGGGATAAAATTATTTGCCCTCTGGAGATGCTTATTTATTTGGATTGACTTCACAGGGAACCTAGACAGTGCTAGCTGGGACTTGGCTAACCAGCTGTTAGGTGTGTAAAACTAGGTGGCATGAATTTGCCCTCACTGCAATAAATGGTGAGGTGATAGTTAAACTAACCGTGGGGAAGGACAAAGACAGATGGGAATGCATGCACAAAACCATTCTGGAATTTGAGTATGGTGAGGACATCTCTCCTGTTGGTTACCTTAAATACAGTGGTTGTTTTGATATACTATATGCTCATAACAGTAATGATCTGTGTAGGATCATCCAGCATGCCGTCTGCTAGTGGAACTCGTATGCACTGTAATGAGGAGTTTGGTTAAATACACGCACCACCAGATGATTACATCTGAGATTAAATTGGGGATAAAAATGACAGGCTTCTCCATTCCCTCAAATAACAGAGACATAGGAACTGCTGTACAAGCTTGCTGATACTTTTTATTCCTTCTGGTGTTACTGCGGTACCTGGAATCCTTACTGAGGAGCAAAGTTCTGAGAAGTATTTGTTTAAGTTTATACATATGAAACATTTTCACTTTTCTCTGCTTACTTTGCTGATATGAGAAACTAAACTAACCAACCCCACTAAGACCGTAACACTCCTTACACAACACTACATGCAGGCTTGTTCCTCCACTGTCTCCCATTGCCCATCTCCATTCTGGTTATTTAGTCTGTGGACTTTGTGGAGTTTTCTGTGATTTTTAAGAAGGAATGGGGGAAAGGGTTCCAGTCTGGAAAGGGCTTACACTTACATCATGGTCAGAAATATGTCAAGGATCTTCCTTGTTCTTACATGGCCCCTGAGCAGAAGCTGTGCCAGGTTCTGTCTCCTTGAGGGAGTGATTGGACCAGTGTTGCACAGCTGCCTTTGGTTCCTTGTCTCAGTTAAAGCAGATATCCATTTACAGCTGTATTGATTTAGAATGGCTTTAGGCTTCAACTAGGGCAAGGCTTCAGGGTCTGCCTCTGGATCTGTAGCTAGACAGCACAGCTGCTTTGCAAAGGGCTGGTTTCACTGAAGGAGTCTTTGTGGATTAAGATCCAATTTAGCATTTGTAAGGTTGTCACAAGTAATAGTACAGCCTGAAAAACATAGTCAAGAAAATAATGCAGTTCCTCTATGTACTGTAGTTCTCCACTCCAGATGAGTTGCAGAGTCCAATTCTGGAATTACTAGGTCTGAAGCTTCTCTTGTTCACTAACCTGTAAATTCAGAAAAATAGTTTTACTAAAGGCGGAAGGATGTAGGCAGCATATAAGACCCGCTGCTCCTGAGTCTAGGCTTGTGAGCGTTGGTCCTGGGTGTGAACGGTATAGAGAGAGGGTTTCTTGGTGGGTTTTTTTAGCTCATAATAGCATCCTGCTTTATGCTGCCATCAGCTACTGGACTTTTTTTTTTGGTGGAATTTGTGCTGAAAACATGAAAAGTTTGAATAAATAATGAAATATGAGGCCCGTCTGTTATCTTCACTGCATTGCCCGCTATCTCTGTTGCATCTCCTGATACGTAGTTTTGCAGGCTGACTAGATCTTTCCCCTCCCCCACACGCCCTAATCCATCAAACTGTGTCCAGATTGCTACACTTCTGAGGTTTTCTGTTGTTGCTTGGTTTTGGGGGGGTGGGTGGGTGTGTTTTTTTGTTGTTACTGAGAATATGGACTTGTCCCAATTTAAAAAAAAACAAATACCCTGACACCCAGCCAACGCAAGTATAGAGATGGCTACGAGTTATTTATCATTTGTTTTAAACTGTTTTTCATTAAGCTCCCTCACTAGATCCACAGTTCCTTAAGAGACCAACTGGGTGTTAATCCAGAGAGCAGAAAGGGTGTAGAGAAGCTGCTGCAGCCTTTGAACAGCAAGGAGCAGTCTTGATAGCATCTGTTGTGCGAGGATAAGGATTGGAAATTGCAAGGCCAGTTTTGGAACAACCGTATCCTTGTTTCTCTACCCTTAAAGATGAGGGAGACAAGTGCCTACATGTGTTGGATTTTGTTAGCTGGATCCAGTTGCTGTGTTGAGTTAATGAAGGTCATGTTAGTCTGTGGAATGCTGGGAAAGTAGGAGAAGCCGAAACCGAGCTGGCCCATCCCCAGGCAAACTGGTTTTAACCAGGAAAAAGTCAGAGAATGCGAAGAAACTTCTTGTACATCACCTCAGGCAGTTATGTATTCTGTTTCCTAGTTACATTTTTTTTTTCCTGGTATCAATTCCAAAACAAACAAATGGAGGGGGGAGCATTCCTTAAAATAACCCTTTAATGTCTTGGGCCAAATTCTCTTCTCCTCAAGCCTGAAGATACAGTCTGTCTGTGCTGATACTGGTAGAGAGCACCCCAGATATATGCTGCAATGTTTGTAAAATGAAACTCTGATCTCTTTTTATTCATTCAGAAGTAGAATGTGACATGTATTAGGCACTACACCAAATAACAGGATAGATAAGTGGGTACTGCAGGTACAGAACTCCATACTTTCTGCTGTTGCACCTTTTTCTTATGCTGGATAAAACAGAGCACTGGGCAGGAAGGCACCCTGGCACTGTTTGGGATCTTAGGCACAGCTCTGATGGAAAGGATAGTAGTAAGTCTGTTTAAACAGTAACTTGGGTATTTAGAAGTAGTAGTTCAGCACAGGTGTTTCCTGTTGGGCTTACCTGGAGAAATGACACAGCCAAATGCAGCTCCTCAAGTGCTTCAGTTAGCTGACCTACCTTGTGAATGCTGAAACCCCAGGCCTCCAGGACTGACTGCAAATTTTCACTTCACTGGGATGTTTGCAATGCATGGTTGTTATACTGCAATGCTTGAATAAACCTTTCTTTGTCTGTGGGTGATCACATCCACTTTCTCCTCCTATTCTGTGTTATTCTAGTCTTTCAACTAACTTTTGACTCCAAAAATTTAGGGAGTTTTATCATGCCCCACTTTGGAACTGACCATTTGATCCGCTTGAGAGCAAAAGTAGAAGACATTTCTCAACTTCCCTGTACTGCTGCCCTCTATGTCATCCTGTTTCAAGCTCCTCTATACAGTTCTTAAAGTGCTATATAAGGTTCTGAAAAGTATCACATAGCTTGGCTCGGTGCTTAAGGTAGTAGGGCACACAGTCTCTTCTGCGTGTTCAAGCAGCCAGTGGAAACAAGGTAAGCCAGCTCATGTACGTCTTGTCTTAGCTTTGGCAAGGGTGATCAGAGCCGTAGCTCAGCAAGAAATCAGCATTTCTTTTGCAAGTGAAAGGTCAGGAATGCAGAAAGCTCACTGCCTCTTTAAGAAGGTTGAAAGTTTGCCCCTTTTTTTTCCAAAAAGAGGGCAAATAGGAGGATAACAATCCCATTTTTTGGTTTATGTTTGGCTGAGAATGTGTCATCTGTTTAAGGAATGGTCACATGTAATATTTTGAAAAGTAGGTAACCTCTGGGACAAATCTGTTCCATTCAGTCCTGCCGTTTGCTTGACTAACCACTGGCCAATGATGTTTGGTATACAGCTGACATCCATATTCTTTTCTGCACCTAAATTCTCCAGCCAGCAGATAAAGATACGGTAGAAACAAAGCCTATCAGCATAGGTGTTTCCTCATTAAAACCTCTGGTGCTGGGCTCTAGGGCAGACAGTGTTCTGATGAGTTCAGGATGCTGTGATATTTTTCAAGTGAGGACATCCAAACCCAAGCTCAAAGAGAGCGTGGCTTCACCAGCAGAAGCACATGTGTGTACATATATACATATGTGTACATTTTCTATCCAAAAGCGCAGGCACAAATGTACTGTTATCAGTGTTGCTGTGAGGGTGGGTGGGAAGCTATTCAGAAAAGCTTTTTTCCCACTGGAAGCCTTTGGTGTCTAGAAATCAAAGCTCTCTGCAGATGTGTGCAAATCTTGATGAGATCTAAATTGAGAAGATTTCTAAAATCCAGATGGAATTTCTGATGAAAACAGATGTGTGATCAACACCCTTGCCAGCTTAGAAGGTAGAGGCTGTAGCAGTGCCCTGGAGAGCTTGGGCTTAGTCAACCTGAGCAAGTGCTCAAAGTGTTGCCATAGACCCCAAAGGGAGGTAGAAGTTCTTCCTTCTGCTTGAATTGGGGTCTGCTTCATCTTCATGAATATCTCAATGACAGCCTTGCCATTTTCTGTATAATGCAACCCCTCTTTAAAGCCAGTGCTAGTCATGTGCTGTGTTTATAGAGGGGGAGAATAAAATGTCTTAAATATTAGGTAGGATTTTGCTCTGTGTCTCTTGAAGCAGATATTATTTTAGTGGATGTAATTACTTTTTTTTTCCAAATTACTCTCAAGACCTATTTTGCCTTAAATTAACATCCAGATTCTGTGTGGGGTTTTTTTTGGTTTTTTTTTAAATCAATGTATTCTGTTTGTAATACAAGAAAAACTTACTGCAATGACACAAATTGATTTTCTTTCTTAGCATACTATCCAGCCATACTTTTCTTTCAGCATTGGAAATAATGACTCATGGAATCAACAGCATGTGATGTGGTCCTTGTAAAAGACATCTCAACTGGCATGGGGTCATGTTATAAGACATTAGCATTAGAAATTTCTTCCCACTCACTTGAACAGTTTCTCTTTTGTGCAAACATATGCAAAGTCCTGCCTGCCTTTCTTTTTTTGCAGTCTGTGTTAAACTTCAGTTGTCTCTTGAATTTACATTCCAAGTTTTTCTGCATCAATTTCATTGAACCCAACAGTAGAGAATTTAAAGGATGTACAGAGATATTTTTTCTGAAGGGCTCATAAAAGAGGCAGGCTGCTACTACTAGCTTGAGCCAAAATATATGGAGTGAAAATTGTGCAAGTTTCTTTGCAAGCAGATGTATATTGTCCCTAAAAGAGAAGGCACTGACTTCACAAATGCTGGGATTCCTGTAAGCACTGTATGTCACTTATGCTGAATTAGGATTTGTTTCTGCTTGCATTGACTTCAGCACATGAAAATTAATCTCCAACATTAATCAATTTATTGTTGCTGAACCCCCTAAGATAAAGAATTACAACCTCTATTTTGTAGATGAACTGAGTTGCAAAGAGATTTAGGTTCCTGTTTAAACGTGTGTTTAGGCAACTAAAGATGCAACTAGATGCCAAGTAAGATTTACAAAAGTGCCTTAACTGATTTTGAGTGGAAGTTTAGGGCCCAGAGAAGTGAAGGGGCTTTTTATAAATTCAGCTAGGCACTGGATTATCTATAGAAGCCTCGTGCTGACTTCCATCATCACACCTGTGTTTGGGAGCAGAGCTAGAGATAGCCAAACCTAGATTTGCACCTCATGGTAGGCAGAAAGTGCATGCAGGAGATGAAAGGTGGGTCCTTGAGGAGCCTGCAGCTTGCATTTAGGGACAGCACTACTCACTCAGGCATACACAGCCACTATTCCCCCTTTCAGTTTACTCCCAGCTTCGTGCTTCTAGCAGCACCCCCCTATTCACCTCAGGTTATTTTTCAGCTGGATCTATTCCAGACACAGCAGAGGGTATGCCTCCAGGACCCGTGGAGGTGTAGTTACGGCAGAGTTCCAATAACCCTCTCATGGCTGGGCAGCCGGGAACGCAGTGAAGGCTTCTGAATTGACCATCTGTGCTGAAGAAAGGGATAGGAGGCACAGCTGTTTCACAGCTGTTTCACTCTCCAGAATATTACGTAACTATGCTGTCATGCAGTTAAGGACATATAGAGGTTTCAAATATTTGCTTTTTTATTTTGAAATTTTTTTTACTTTATTTAGTTGTAAACAATGCCTGTTTCAGAAATTCCTTGATTTAAATGAGTTCAGTGCTTCCCGAGTTCCTGATTCAGAAGACTAGCTCAAGACTGGTTTGCATCCTTACAGCCTGCTGGGAACAAGCTTGCTGTGGAAACCACTAGGTGGAAATGACAAGTAATAAATTTGTTGAAAAAGGCAGCTTGTGAGCAGGACCAGAATGAAATTTGAGTCAAGTTATATGAAAATGTTGGGGGAGAAAACACTTCAGCAACATTGAAATGGCTTTTGATGTTTGAAAGTAGAAAACATTTCCATGTTTGCTTCAAAATTATGTATTTCAGCTCAAACAGGCCAGCACTTGAAAGGGGGAGGTTATACAACTTCAGAAATGTTTTATTTTCTTTTTGCTTAAATAAATGTCTTAAGTCAACTAAAATTATTTTCATAGCAAATGAAACGTTTCTGTTTGTTTGACCCATATGATTATTTCTTTCTTTTTGTCTTCAGTAGTCACTGCAAAACCTATTTTCCTTATGTCTCCCACCAGAACTGAAAGTTGGACACTGGAATATTCCACCTCCATGTGTGCCAGGGTGCAGCTGCCTAAAATAAATCTCCAAGCTTTAAGCATCTCAGACTCTGCCTCATGGTAGATGCTTTATTCTTACCCTAGAGTAAGAATCCCCTGTTGATGATATCTTTAAGGAAGCCAGTGATCCCAAACCCCCAGGCCAGAAACTTGACAACAGAGTAGTAACGAGGCATTGCTCATATGAACAAGTCACTTTCTGCAAAGACTGTTGAGCATATATGCATGAATAATGGTGCTTATGAATGTTCAGGAACATTAAAGGAAATCGATGGATCCACTATGCACATGAAAGCAGATAAATGAAGCATCACATGTGATATATAAAATTATACGTCCTACCTGGGAGTATGCATACTACCTTCCTGAACCCCTCAGATTAAATTTGGCAGCTGGGTAGTTGAATCTGACACGGTTCTGATCATAACCTTTGCAACTAGAATTGTGTGGGTACATACACTTGATGAGAATGTGACAAGAGAAAATTGAATGTAAAGTCTGCTAGACAGCCAATAAATTTGTTTTATATCTTTATCTTTTCCTTGCTTGGCAATTATTTCAGCAGGTGCTGAACTGCTTTCAGCTTGCTGTGAGTGAGGGTACTCAAATGGCCTACTGTAAATTCTTGCTATTTCCTATGCTTATGAGAAGGCGATCATCGGAGGAACTTGGATATTTAGTGTGGATTAAGATGATTGTTTAAACAATGCTTTTTTAAATTTAATTTTTTTAAAAGACCAATATTGGTCATACCTAGTGGTAAGTTACTTAGTACTATATGACTGAAATGTGTTCATATTGTCACTAAACCCCTGTTACCTGTTTTTAAAATAGTGGGGTGGAGTTGTCGCTCAGGTCCTACATTATTTGTTGTAATTCAGTAGACTGTTAATGACAGCATATTGCTATTAGGTTATAGCCCTCCTAGGTTATGATTTTTGGAACCATAGAGCAAGAAATGAAGGGTTTCAGAGGTTTATTGTTATTTCTTACACTTAAATCTGGTAGCTAAGTCAAAACAGCCAAGTAGGAGATCTGGAGTAGAAATGATGTGCAGTTAAACACTGAAAAATCTCTACCTCTCCTATACAAGAGAGCTACTAAACTATTGCTTATTGGACATTAGTATTCTGTGTTCATTATTGGAAATGCTACTACAGGCAGTAGTTTGAGCAGGCTGTTACCATTTCTAACTTCATGCTACAGTGTTCTCGCTTGTCTGCACAGTTGACCCAATCCTGTATGTCATCAGGGAGGAGATGTTTAACTTGTGACACTACTAATCCTTTCCTGAAGGCTTTTCGTTCTTCCTGCATGTTGTCCTTTCATTGCTTTTGTGAGCTGGAACATGCTTGCTCAGCCCAATGATGAATTCATATAATTACCCATGATGTATGTACCGAAGTCCTGTTGACTTTAATGTTAAAGATCAGTGATTGCTTAAGCATTGCACTGAATCAGGACCCCCAGGCATTTTCACATGCACAAGCTAACTTGGGAATTGGTGCCCCTTATTGTAGTTCTTTACTGATGGAAAAGAATAGCAGGCTCAGGATGCTCCTGCAGCCCAGCCAACTGGGTGCTTGTCTCTCCCCAGGTAAATCTGCAGACCACAGCTGGCCTGTATGCCTTTGCATTAACGCAAGTGGGATTCATGGAAACAAATTGTGATGTTAGACAAAGTTCAGAGTGTGTATTTGCTTAATCCACTTCTAGAAAGCCTCATTAGTCTGTGTACAGGTATGAGTTATGCAAAAGCACATGTTTGCACCAGGAATCTGCATCCTGGTATATAGCTCTCTGTGTGTGTACCTCTGCAGAAACCCTGTTTACAGGAGCTTGTGGTGCAAAGTCCTTTCTTTCTCAGCCGAGTTATCACACAAGGATATAGATGATTTTTCGTGTGCCTCTTGAAAATGTGCTTGTCTCCACATTTTTATTTTGCTGCTATAAATACATCTATTGCATTGGGATAGTGCTGTGTTTCATAGAGAAGGCTGCACTATTCTCAAGCCCGAAGAGTCTAGGTTGGTCTTGGTGTATATAGGCATCAAGCCTTCAGAGCATATGATTGTCCTCAGCTGGAATGACTGACAGTCCTGGGAATCACATCTAAATTGCAAAAAACCTTTTTTGAACCTCCAGTTCATATGTTGACATAACCCAGTGGACACATCTGTAGAGGCTCATTTGTGATCCTTTCTAATAGTTTGCACTCAGAATAGTGTTAGTGACAAGAGGGGAGATACTACTGTTAGAGCAGTTCCAGTCTGGGCTTCTGCCGGAGCTCTGTGGCATTGCTTTCCCGGGTTGATGATGAAGGAGTGGACTTTTGCTTTCTCCATCCCTTCAGAAGTCATCTGTGCTGCTTCCTTAGTGCTTTGATATTCTGCCAGCCAAGGGAGGGAAGAGCCATTTATAAATATTTCTGGTAATACAGTAAGTACTCTCACATGTTTTGCTCACTCATTTTCCGTATCCAGAAATCTATCCGACCAGAATCGGTTCACTCTCTTTTATTAGCAGAAATAGATCCACAACAATTAAAATTGATTTAAAAAAAAAAAAAAAAAAAGCAGCAGCAGCAAGCACAACATCATATTGACTGACTGTGTGTATATTCACACTGGCTTCCAATCCATGGATAATTACCCCTCAGAGATTGTGTGCTATGTACAGTACGGTGATGGAATTATGCACTTTAAAGAGCTTTAGTAAGGTTCTTAGGATGCCAAATTATTTCTTTTTTTTTCTTTCTTTTTTTATTCTTCTTTTCATTGCAGTGAGTAATGATTTTTAAATGCACATGATCCTCCTCTTCAAAAAAAAGTAAGGCATGTCAGTGGTGTTCTGTGTCTCTGGGTCTCACTTTTCTTGAACCGACACAATAGAATAAGTGTACCCATAAGATGAAATCTGGGGCATGGTCAGAGGGTCTCTTGGGATTGCTGGCCCTTGTTAGTGAGGGGGAAGGCAAGTGGAACTCAGATGTTACTTGTTCTGTTTGGCAGCAGGAACCCCAGTTGGGATTATTGCAAGAAAAGAGGGCTTGAAAGAGACTGTGGGTACAAATCCATAGAAAATTATGCTTCATTAGTTTGGCCTGTCATGGATCACCTTACTTGAATGCTAAGAACCAGTGGTGGTTTCTCTGACCTCTTTGTCAGAGCTAGTTGAACCGTTTTGATTTGCAGTTTCACAAAAAAAAATAAATATTGCCTATAAATTTCAGCCTAAATTGTTTTTGGCAAAGTGATAAGCAAGTAAAAAACAGGGCCTCATCGTAGGAAGTGTCAAGCAATCTTAATTTTAGGCAGAGATACCAGCTCCTCCTAGAGGAAAAGAGCCAGTACGTAAATAGCTCCCAACAGATCCTTTACCCAAGGAGACAAAAGGGTGACATGCAGAAGTTTCTGCTAATGCCAAATTTAAGCTTTCCAATGGGAATGTGTCATATACATGAGGTTTGAGTTTGTCTGTAAGATGCAACTTCATGTTCAGGCAGGAGTCTTTCTTGATACTCTATGATATTTTGGAGGTATTAACAGCTCTCCAGACCTATTGGAACTCTTTGGAGAACATCTCCAAAGGCACTATCACAGGAGTTGAAAAAGGAGATACCTTTTGAAACACAGCAGTCGGGAATGTAGTTGCAGGGCTGCTGCAGTCCTCTGTGGCAGGCACTTGTTCCATGACTGCAGCTGCGTTTACGGATTTTTATCTTTTGGTGACATCTTTAATAAATGTTTAGTAACAGTGAGTGGTGCTGCATCCTGTTCCACCAGCCTGGACCAGCGGGCTGTTGTGTTAAAGGGAGGGCTCCCAAAGACAACTTGTTGCCCAAAAAAGAGACTCTTCAACTGTGACATACTGTAGCAGCTACGATGTCCCCGCAGCTGCCCTGCTCTTGCTCAAGGATGAATGAAGGTGGGCCTAGGAGTCCTCCCAGGGGTAGGTTTGTATGTACAAGTGTACAAGCCAGCCCTCTCCTCACATCCTGCCTTCCTTGGGGCCCTGTGCCCCAGGAGGAGCAGTGTCCCCGCTTTCCCTGTGTAATCTGGGCTTCAGGAGCTAGGACAAGGCATCAAGGACCTTCCTTGATGCTGCCCAGCCTCAGCCCCTTAATAAAACAAAGGAGACACACCGCTTTACAGCTAACCAAAGACAAAGAAATGAGATAGTTCTGCTGTCCATCAGTGAGGCTGTGTGCACATCTGTACGTGGTGGTTGAACGTGCGATTTCCATGGAGTAGCTGAGTTTATGGAACGTGTTCAAGAGAGGGCTGCATGTATCTGCTGAGGAAGTATCAGATGCTTCAGTCTATGAATCTGTTATGTCTTCATCTTCTTGACTCTCTTGGAATAATACCGAGCAGTCCTCAAAGGCACTTGCAGCATCTTTCAGCTTGTTTGGTGATGGTGCATCGTATGACCTCCTCAGTAGATGTCTCAGCCTGGGGTTCAGTCCTGCAGTCCCTCATCTATTCTTGTTGGAGCAGTTGATGCGGGGTATCTGATCAGTGCTCTTGAGTACTGTGGTGGAAAGTGTGGTGGGTGCTTTTGGTGTTTAAATGGTTGATATGAGAAAATCTGTGTGTCCCCATTCTTATTGTTTTAATCTAACTTGAGAAAACATTCATTACTTGTTAGATATGTAAATTTTTAGGTACCTAATTATCTGTTTAACTTGCCAACTCCCTCCAGTCCCTTTCTTCCATGATCCCACCACTCTCTTCCCTTCTTATACCCTTAAATATGTGTAGATGATGAACAGCAAATCTTACAGAATTTTTCAGGAATATTTACTGTAGGGTTTTGCTTTTGTTTGCTTTTCTGGTGACTTGAAGATGGCATGGTGAGAAAAGAAACATGTGAGCTAAACCTGTTGGTTTGAACATTGTGTCAGAAAATATCCATAAATTGCAAGTTACTACACAGATGTATAGATTTAATGAGACTGTGTAATGCCATTTATTTATGCTAAAGAATCTGACACATACGGTACTGAAAAAAAGTTAATACTCTAAGAGTTATTTTATATTTTTCCATTGCCATCTGTCACTGCCTACATAATAATGATACAGGTGAAAGCCTAGCACTGCTTTAAAAAAATCAGAATGAATAGTCATTTAAATATCTTGCAGCTTTAATAGCTGGTGTGTTTTAAGTTGTGGGAAGGAGGCAACAGAGATGCCCTCCCCCCAATTTTAGTATATTAAATTTGGGGTTTAAACAGATTTAGATTCTTGAAGTGGCTTCTGAAAGTGGAAAATGATTATAAACTGTTCTGTCCTTTAAATCTGGAAAAGTTAAGGGAGTAAACTAGACTCTGCCATCCTTATAACATGCTGTCAGTGTCTGGTTCTTGGAGTAGACCTTTCATATGCATCTTTAGATGTAGGTAAATTTTTGTGGCCTAAGTCCTGCCTTAATGTGCTGAATTCAATACCGCCGGGGTGTCTGAACTGTGAGTGGGTGTCTCTAGATCCCAAATTCTGGTCCCCATTGGCCATCTGAAATCAGTAAAGAAAAAAAAAAGTAAGGGAAATAAGGGAAATACTCTTTTTCAGCAGTCTCAATTAAAAATATATGTCTCAAAGCAGCACTGTGCTGACAGAACTCAGCATTTACAAAGACACTGGTTTTTAAGAGTTTTCCTTCAACTTCATGCAGTCATACCATGCTTAGGCAAAACTGCTTCCCCCCTTTTTTTTCCTCCCCCCCTCCCCATCCCTATGCTCAGATGTTTGCAGTGATCTAGGGCTGCAAATGGTCCTGTACCTGGGGATCTGCCCGTTGCTTTGTATCAGCCACCTGCCTCCAGGGGTGCAGACAAGGCTTTGACTCAAATAAATGAATGAAATGGGTTTTGTTGTTAATCTCCTTTTTACAATGTAGTGATGAAGACAGAAAATATTTTTGTGGCAGGTGCTTATCCTATAATTTTCCATGCATTGATGAGCCAGGGGAGGTGCCTTCTTTAGAGGAGGAGGATGTGGCTAGGTCAGGTTGCATTAAAATGATTTAGAGTTTATGTAATTAAAAACAAATACATCTTTTCCTGAAACCTGTTAATGATCCAAAGGTATAACTTTGTAATGACAGCCTTTCACTTATTTAAAATAACATCTCTAGTGGTAAAAATGCCAGAAAATGAAGCAAAGTACATGGTCCAGACCCAGAGAAGTCATTCCATTGGCTTCAAACAACTTTTTCAGGTGTATTTTCAAATATAGTGCAGATCCCTATTGGAAAGTTCCTTATAAATGAAATAATCATTACTGTTGTAATTACTACCCTTTGCGTACATTGGAAAGCATTTTAGAAAGTCATGCACTTTTTAAGAAGCAGAGATGACAATGAGTGAGCAATGAGGTTTTGGTCACTTTAAATAGATGTTATAAATCACTTTATTTTTGTTTATAAGAGATGATCCATATATAGCTGTAGTTTGTCAGCATTTTCCATTACAAACTTCTAGTTTTGGGTACCATAGAGAGCTCTTAGCAGCCTCTTAGAAAATCCACTTAGAGGTGAATGTTGTGTCATTGCTCAATGAGTATATGTTTATTCTCCTCCCTTATTAGAATTTGAACTGGCCTTAAAAATAAAAAGGTGTTCATTGGTTTAATGTTTAGCGAGACAGAGTGTTTCACTGCAGGACTGAGCCTGATTTTATTTTTAATTCTCTCTCTGCTTTCTAGTGTGTATCAGAAATAATGCTACTGAAGTAAAAAAGAGCTGTGGTAGGAGAGGAGACTGACAGTATTTAATGTACATGTTGCAGACAGTAAGAGACTTGCTTTAGATTGGCAAGGGAAAGGACTGTGAAAGACCACCCACATCACTGAAACCTGTCTCCTGCAGTTCGTGGTAACTGTGAAATAAAAGTTTACAATGAAAAGGGGCCCTGGAGAACACCTGCTCTGCACTACAGCCCCC
>JANZLQ010000001.1:14166304-14218635 GCA_026212715.1 Elanus axillaris
AGCTCCATCACCTGCCCATCTGTAACAATCGTAAAGTCATTAAGACAAAGGCAGAAAGTCTTAGTGATTATGGTATGCGGCAAGAGAGAGCAGGGAACAAGGGCCAACCAGATGTAGGATAAAGGCAGAAAGTTTGCTAGATGACACATGCCCAGAAAAGCATGTTTCATGCAACAGAAAATGGAGAGGAAAAAGAAGAATCCTACTACCTCTCACCCCGTCAAAACAGCCACAAAAGCAGCAGAACAAATGAACAGGTATCCAGCAATTGCTCCTGATTTGACCTTAGGGAAAAATCTATAAGTCCAAGCCTAATAACTGACTTAGCTTGAGCATCAGGAAAGGAGACAGCAGCTAGGAGCTAAGTACCTCTGAGTTCCACTCATCTTTCACAGGGGCCAGTTTCTGACATTGCAAATGGATGGGCAGCCATGGGGGTGAGGAAGCACTTCCTTGCACTTGTAGGGAATTGGCAGAAACCTTGTATTACGTTAAGCACAATACTTGTTGCACCATAATTACTTTGTAAGTATAGGCAAAACGGGAGGGGGAGGATGGGTTGTCAGGAGTGCTTTTCCTACCTTCGGTTATGTGAATACATGACTCTCACTTGTGTAAGTGCAAGTTGCATAGATGCATTTGTGGGTGAAATTTGGCCCGAGGTTCTTCTGGAGAGCAATCTTGCAACACTGAGCAATCATATATATTCAGTTAGGAGTTCTTACTCTTGCCAGACCAAGGTATGTAGCATGGGTGACTTGTGGTGAGCAAACAGTCATACATACAGGCTGGGCATCTGGGGCAAATTCTGGTCTAGATACTGCCATCCTTACTTATATCAAGGTACTCCTTAGTCAGTGTCTCAGCCTTTGGACTTCAGCAGCGTTCTCACTGAATGTGACTCAAAAAATCATTGAAAGCATCAGAATTTGGTCCTGTGGTAGAAAAGAAATTTCAGGTCTTAATGCTGTACTTGCTTAAAATGCTGTGTGCTTAAATAGGAGCCCTTCCAACTGTAACTGTGGTCTTTTCAGTTTAATATTTGTATAAGCTTTTAAAGCCATTTGAGCATAAATGTTGTTCCACAGGTTTCACTGCTGTAGTCTTCATTCCTTGTGTCTGTCCATGGACAGCTGGGTTGGGAGAAGCTGCCTGGTATTTTAAAACCATTGCTACTGAAACCATGCACTGACATCCAGGGTACTGCTCCACATTAGCCAAAGCTGGTTCTTGTGATGGCACAGTATGCATTATCAGGGGCCTGATCCAGCTGAAAATGGTTGATTTTTTTCAGGAAGGTTAGTTTTCAACCAGATTGGTTTACCACCCAGTTCCATGAGCACTGGTGCCAGTACAAAAGATGGAAGGGGTGGGGAACGAGAAGATGGCAGCCGTGGTTTGTGTCAGCTAAATCCTGACTGAAGCTTGGCTTAGCTGTGCAACCACATCCTAATTTAAACTAAACTTGGGTGTAACAGACCTGTTAGTCTACACTTACTGCACACACCACCTCCAGAAGATATGAAGTAAGTATTCTGTTGCATTTAGTGAGAGTTTAAATTGACTTCAGAGGTAGCAGGCTTAAACTGAAATTCTTCAATGTGAAAATTAAAAATTTCTAAAGATGCCTAAATAAGCAGATCATTTCTCACTGAATTTCTGGCGTATTAACTACCTCCATGTGGGTTTGAAGAATCCCATTTGTAGCATGCAGAAAAGGACTCTGCACTAAGCTTCTAAAAATCCTTTCCCTCCTTCTTCTTTATATTAGTTATGAAATATTTCTTTGATTTAACTGTTACAAATGGACATAACCCTGCTGAGGTCACCGTGACAACATGGTGTTACCATCTAGGATTCCCATTTACTCAGTAGCCAAAAGCTAAATCTTTGGCAGGTTGTGATAAACAAATTTGACACCCAGCATCGGGGATGTCCACGTGTAATCTAAGAGGCCTTGTTTGGGCTTTTGTCGCTTGACTTGAGAAAGGAGTTGGGTAATTCCCCTTTCTTTGCAGGTGACATTCACCCTCATTTGTTCCATTCAGACGCAGCTTCACTTCTCTCTAAGCTTCCAGAAAGCCTTAATCTACTGTGAAAGCAGAACTTGCTCCCTTGAAATACACCTTTCTAACCCCCCAACTGAAAGATTTTCCATTACAGTGTTGTTAGGGCAGTGTTGCCCACAGATACCATTTAAGAGATATTTTCCTTTCTCCCGACAATCACGGTTATCAACCCCAAGGCAGCAGATGTGCTGCCAATGCCTTGAGCAGACCTGATTCTTCTTATTCCTCAGCATCACACCTATGCAGCTTTGGAGCAATACCTGCTTTGCACCAGCACAACATGAGGAGAAGGGGAGGCCTGTTTGTTTCTTAGGAAATAAATAGAATTTCCAGCTATTTTGCTTTTTAATGTCAACCTGTTTGCCAAGTACTTTGTGACTATGAGGCCACAACAGAGCAGCTTCCTTGCCTGGCTCTGCTGCTGCTCCTCGGCTGGCGTTCTCACCCTTTGTATGGGTGCCTTTTTAAAGAGGGAAGATTTGTCGGTGCTCCCTTGTTTACACATTTAATAGCTTAAAATTAAACCAAAATGGATTCAAAAAGCCTCATTAATTAAGAGCCAAATTCTACCAGCAACAAGGAACTCAAAGGCAAGTTTTCTTTTCACTAAGACCCCTTTATACTATTCCAGGAGGAAAGTATGTTTAAACATGCATTAAAGTCTCACTACACTTCTGGAGTGGTGTAAACACCCTCTTTAAGGATCCTTTTTGCTACCAGAGTGCTCTTAGACTGAACATGAGTCAGGGCTCATTGTTTCCACCTTTGGGCATTCCTTAACTTGAATTTTCAAAATCTGTCAAGACAGAACAGTTCTGCCCTCTCCCCCCCCTTAATTTTAATTTTACAAAACTTTTATCTGTTTAAGTCTCCAGCTCTTAAAATTAACTGTATTCCACTCACCATTACTGAGTGCTTTTAACAGTATAGAGACAGTGCATTTAATAGTATAGGAACACTCTGCATCCGAGTCTTGCAATGTGTAAGAACTAGGTACCCTGGTTCAAAACATGTGAGAAGCTGGGTCATTTTCTATTTGTCTTTAGCTGCCAATTAGCAATGTCATTAATCTACTGCCTAGTAGAAGTTCACGATTAAAATAGACGATGTCACTGACCATTGACAAGACGCTATGCAGAAGGTTGTGCTGTAACTGCCTGTCACTGTGCTGTGGTAGTTAGAGCTCAGTCTTGTTTTCCAGAGGGAAGTAACAATTTCTTAATTTCTTTGCATTCTGGGGTACAGACAGACATATTATCCAGGCTTTGAATAATGCATTATATTGTGTTCTGGACAGGGAATCTGCAGCAGACCCCAGGAGAGTTAATGCGCCACCTGCCCCCTGTTATCAGATGAGTTTGGTTAGTGAACACCTTGTGTCTGCGTTACCTGCAAACGTCCTTCACTATGTTCATCCACAGAGCCACCCCAAGGCTCTTTGGGGGTGGCAGATTTGAATTTTGCCTCCTCAAGGATGAGTATCTGAAGCTGGGCCAAAGCTTTGTTTCCTGCTGGTGAGAAAAAAGGGATAGGGGAAGAGGAACGGGAGTGCTTGAGGGGTTAGGCATGCTTTTTCTGCTGCTCTGGGGGCAGCAGGAAGAGGCTGGTGGTGTGTGGCTGCTGCCAGGAAAGGCTAACCTCTAGTTGGAGACCACAAACCCTTGGTGACAGTAGCCAGCCTGGTTTTCCAAGGCCACAGATAAAATAAGCAACGACCTAGGACAGCAGACAGTGGAGGAGACAGAGGGGCACAGTCCTGTTGTGTTGGACAGAAGGATTTTTTTTTCTGTAGTGGGAATTGCACTCTAGCTTGCTTGCTTAAAAAAAAGATGGCCAGTGCTTTAATTTACATCCCACCTTGGGATCAAATCTCTCAGCAAGACAGGAAGGGTTTTTTTTCCCCCCAGATCTCACTTTTGGAGGAAACAAATTACCATGTCAGAGGATGAAATACTAGGAATATTTTTCTTAGGTGGATCTTCCAGCTTCTTGTTTGTAGCTACACTAATTTGTGGGTGAAGGAGATATTTTGGTACTGAAAACTTGCCAAGATGCTGTTTAACAGGGGATTGCAGTTTAATTAGCACTTATGAGACATTAACAATAATTGTATTCAATTTGGCCACTCAGGTTAAAGTGGGATTCAGGATCAGCTAGTTGGTGCTATTAAAAAAAAAAAAAAAAAAAAGAAACACTGCTGTGTGGTCTGGTGAATATGTGCCATTAGCTTTGTGTTCATAGGTAGAAGCTTTTGTTGGCTGCTTGACTCTCTTTTCCCATGAGGTGTTGTGCTGGACTGGGAAAAAGTGGAAGGAACTTGTATTAACTGGAGGGAAATGGTTTGACTTCAGGTTCATGCTTTTGCAGCGAGCTGGATTACAGTTTATTCCTGCTATCTCTCTTGCTGTGATTTTTAGGAAAAGTGCCAAAAACTTTAAATTTCTTTTCCATTTACTTATTTATGCTTTGCTTTGCCAAGGAATGAGAAAGCCTACCACTTTTAGCAAGCATGTGAGCAGGAAAAGCAAGGTAACCCGGGTTGAAATTTGACGTGGAGACTTGTATACAATGTAGGATGGCCATAAACATCCCTTGAATATTTCTTTTTTCTTTGCAGCAGAGTTCATTATGCTCTCTGAGATTGTGGCTGTAGGTGAAAACAAAGACAGTGCTGCAAAACAATTATAGTTTCAAAGCCTGGCTGTGAACAGAGAAAACAAACTATATGCAATTTAAGCACCTGTTTGTATGCAGGCTACCACACAAGCCTAATATATACACCAGTATGATGTAAGGCAGTGGAGATGACCTGATTAGCAAAGCCCTCGCAATGAGCTGAGGAGATCCCTGCTGCACCAGTGCACCCCTCCTTGGAGACATGTGGCTAGTCCCAGATAAAGGAAACCTTCCTCTAGCAACAAGAGCTAGCGGAGGGTTTCTGAAAATGGCAACAACAGTGTTCTCTGTGTGTTGTGAAGGTGAGGGAAATAAGAATAATAAACAGCCTGCACAACTTTGCAGAATAGCTGGCATATTATGAAAGATGCAACATGAATTACTTGAGCTTTGTGAGATACATTTGCAGGAGCTGTGGAGCACTGTGTGTTTGGGAAGGATGCATTTAAGCAAACAGCTCGCTCCGTTTTGTTGTGCTTTTTATCCTGTTGGATGAAAGCCATCATTCAGCAGAAAGAAATACTAGGGCAAGATAAAGTAAGTGATCTTCCAGTTTGTAAGATCTTGCAGCCTTGTTTTCATACGTGCTGAGCAGGCAAAGGTTCACAGACTTGAATGGGAACTTGTGGTGCTCAGCACTTATTACAGTCAAGTGTTTATTATTCCATGTCAGAGAAATAGAGACAAAAATTTATATACATAAGAAGACACATGAGACACAAGGCTTTCTGTCTCTCTTGTGAGTACATATAAATATACACAATCAGTATGAGGGTTTTTTGGTTATTTTGTGTATTGTGCGTGGAGAGCATGCAGGCTTGTGGCAGTGACCCGGAGTTTTAGGTGTGGAGTGCAGGGCACTCTTTCTGGCTCTACCGTAGCTACTTGTGTGACCAAGTGTATTAAATCCTGCCCCTGAAGACAGCAAACCTTTTATTCGGGCTTCATTCTCAGACTTGCTGAATACCCCCAAAGGCTGCTATTATTAGAGGGAACTGCCATTCCTTAGCTCTGAAAGTGGGCTGTCCATAAATCACAAATGCATGCTTTCCACAGGGAGGTGGGACTAGAACCTCAGCTTTCTCCCTGCCAGCCCACGGAGCTGGCAGAGCTCCCACTCTTCTAGCAATTCCACTGAGGGTGCGTTCTCCTGGTCACAAAGCTGGTGATGGCTGTGCCACCCACCGTACCTTGGGCTCCGCATGAGCATTGGATGGATTTCCATTGCTTTTCTTGCTGCTGTGGTGGGCTGGCCCCCCTCACGCTCGCCAGGCAAACGGCCTCCTGTTGACCTGTTTCTGCCTGCATTCCTTCCTCCCCTTGTTGAGGTGGTGGTGGCCTCACAGAGGAAGCTATTAAGAAAACTATATCTTGTCCTTGAGGGATGATTTGCAATAATGTAAAGTTTAGGGCATCTTTCTCAAGGCCAGCAAGAGGTTGCTGTCATCCATGTATTTCCCTGTGTGTGCTGTTGGTACCAGGGTTAGCACTGTGGACCAGAGAGCCGTCCCTGGGGGACTGTGATCTTCCACCATGCTGGGTGTAGGTGGGGATGGCCATCCTGTGCCCAGGCCAGCCCAGCCACCCACTGGCACTGGCTGGGGCCGGGTCATAGTCAAGCTCTCAGTCTGTGCTGTTATTTCTTTTTTCTAAACAATAAATGCATCTCTGTGACAAAAAAAATATCAATTACCTTCTGCAAATGAAGTGCTTGTATATTTCGTAGTCCCAGGCCATTTTGACGACAGTGCCTGTGCTTATACTAGTCTGCTGTGATCTGATCTGCCTGTGTTCTTGCTCTGGATGTGCTTTGCTGTAGTAGTACTTTCATTCCTTAGCTCCCATTAGTGCCTGGATGAACAGTGGAAGATGTGTTTCACCAATTTTATGATTAAAAAGCAACACCTTACCCTTGTTTGATCCCTAGTGCCTTTACCCTGTTCATTATGCTTTGCCTAGGAGTAACAACAGTGATTTAGAGTTGCAACATCAACATCAGTCTCTGAACCTTGTGTTTTCTTGAACTATAAATTCTGGGGAAGGAGGAGAAAGGAGGATGTCTAAGTAGTAGGGTTTGTTCTTATGACATTTCTAGGCTTGCTGTTTGAAACTGTGGTGGCTCATGGTGATCAGACACATTTACTCCTAACTCTCTCATTGGGTTCCCAGACAGGGGCCCCTTCGGTAGCTGCTCTGGAGCATACCTGGCTAGGGTTTGGAAGCACCAGCCAGGCTCGGAGCATTTGCACTCCAGGTCCACTGCTGTCACCGGCACTTGTGCTAATGGCCTTAGTACAGAGGTCAAAGACTGCTTAGATATGAAGGCTGAATCACCTCCTTTTTAAACCCCTCAGCAGGATCAAGGCTTAGGGAAGCAGGCACGTGGGCTTGCCTTCTGGCTGACAGTGTGGATGGAGAGTGTGACTCTGGGACGGGCTTTTCGGCAGGTCTGACCAACCACTGAGGCATTGAAATGGGGGTGTCTGGTGATTAAAACACCCCTGCACTGACACCCCTACAAAAAGCCTGGTGCATTCATTTTCTTTAAAGATTTGCTGAGCCCACAAGCTTTTGCTAGTTAGAGGAGGGTTTTCATGTGACCCAAGGATCACAGAAATCAGTGGTGAACCCATCAGTCTAACCAGGCAAATACGAAAGATCTTCAGCTGTGCTTATTTCACTTACAAATATAAATAAGCCAGCAGTATAGGCTCACTTCAGACCTGTTTGCCTTGGCAGTGTCCCATTTACTTGAATCAGAAGATGGTAGCAAAAAAGCACTGGAGGCTCATCCAGAGATTGGTCTCCCCTCTGTCAGGAAACCTGCCCATGCAGGCAGAGTGATTTGGAGATTACTGACACAGCCCACAAGCCTGGCTTCACTAGGTCCCTGTGGTTTGAACAATCCTGCTTGCGAAGGGTTCTTGTTTCCACAAGCTGTGGCAGTGCAGTGTCAGTGTCCTGTCTTTGGAAGCCCTGTGTCTTGGTGCACTACGCAGGAGAGACTTGGAAGAAGTAGCTGTGGCTATGTCCTTTGCTCTTGTGACTTGAGCTCCTTGAAAGGAAGGGAGCTTCTCTGTTTAAAGCTGAGAAGGAGGAGGTCAGTTCTTAAGCCTGCTGCATCTCTGCAACTTTTGGTAGGTCTCTGGATCATGCTGTGCTTTAGTTTCTAAGCTGTAAAATACAGAAATTAGGAGTTTTAAAAACAAACAAACAAGGGCTTGAAAAGATATTTAGTTGTAACCTGTGGCGCCATCATCCCCATAAGGCCCTCGTGTTTGTTTAAGCTTCAAGGCTGTGCTTTAATATTGATAGTAATAGAAATTTATTATGATATTAGCAATTGGGAACTTAGAAAATAAAAATTTTTAATTTTTTTTTTTTTTATTTCAGCAAATTCAGTAAAGCTAGAAATGCAAAGTGATGAGGAATGTGACAGGAAGCCCCTGAGTCAGGATGATGAGATCAGGGCTCATGATGAAGGAAGCAGCCTGGAAGAGCCCCTCACTGAGAGTAACGAGATGGCGGATAACAGAAAGATCCAGGAGCTATCGAGCGAGGGAGGAATCCGGCTTCCGAATGGTAAACTGAAATGTGACGTCTGTGGCATGGTTTGCATTGGGCCCAATGTGCTAATGGTACATAAAAGGAGCCACACTGGTAAGCAGCTGAAAGAAAATCTGATGACTGCCTGTGGCGTCTGATGTTGATATTACCTGACAACTCTTCTCTCTTCCCTTTTTATTCATGGGGTAGCAGGAGGCTGGGGAGGGGAAAGACGGGCTTCATTGGTTTCGTTCTCTTCCTGCTCCCCAAATTCCGGTAATGCTGTGTTTCTTGCAAACATTGTGCTTCCTTGACTTTGATTTCCAGCCTTGGTTCTTAAAAACAGCACAAAAGTCTGGAAATTGCCTTTTTTACTGTTCTTGTTCTGACCAGGGCCCAAATGGTAAGAGTCACTCTCTGGTGTGTGTGTGTGTGTGTGTGTGTGTGCACGTGCAAGGCTTTTGAGCCTTTAGGGCAAGTCTTAGATGGTCTTCCATTGGAGGTGCTCACAGGTGGACAATGCCAGCAGCTTCCTGGGGATCTCACACGTCCTTTGCAAGAGGCTAGGCATCCTGCTGGTGGCCTGGAAAACCTGGTATTAGGAAACCCTGCAGGGGACACTCATTGCCTAGTGATCCTGATGCCAGGGTGGGCTTGCTGCTCATTGCATGACAACTCCATCAGGGAAACCTCACCTGAACTGCTCCTGTGGGCTAGGGCTTGGGTCCTCCTCACCATCCACCATTTTGTGGCACTTTTCAGTGCTTGCACTCTCCTATAATTTATTCTTATTACTATTAGTACTGCTAGCGTTTGGAGACCAAAACAGCTTACTAGGCTTATGGATTTAAGAATTCAAGAGGCAGACAAAACTTTTGCAATATGCTGATTGAGCAGGTCTTTGGGGCCTGAAAGATGAGGCCTTGAGCTCAGAACAGAGAATTTCAGAGGAGTCTTGGCTAATATGACAAGCTGGAGTGCCCAAGAGGCTGGTACTCACTAGGCTCTGCTGCTCCTCAGGTGGGAGTGATAGTTACCTCCAACAGAATAAATTTACAGATGGTGCCAGAAGAGAATGCTCTCTGGTCTTTCAGAGGTCTACCTGGCAGAGACTTTGATTCAGAAAAGCACTTAAGCTTGCGCTTAACTTTTATGAGATTTAAGCACATGTAAGTCACCTGAAGTACTCCAATACATGCTTAAGATACACACTTAAATCTTACTAAGTTTAAGCACAGGTTTCTGTACTGGAGCCTCAATGGGTGTTTGTTCTTCATATTTGTTGGACAAAATGAAAGGTATTTTTTTTTCTCTTTCTCTGCTATTATTTAATAGGGTGAGAGACTGACACTGACTGAAAGATCTGCTAAGATATAAAAAGAAAAGTGGGGGGTTAAGGTAGAGTAAGAAAGACTTTGTGTAATCCCTTTGTAAACCTAGTAGTTTGCAGTCAAGTTGTTTGCTCTTGATGGGGAAGAAATCAATAGGATTACTGTACAGAGGAATAATAAATATATATTACATAGTTAATGCCCTGTATATAAGTTGCATTGATAATAACTTAACGTAAATGTATAATGCAAAGCATTGCAGTATCAGTTATGATGCAGTCATGATTTTAGACAGCAATTATGACAGGAGAAAAGCATTAGCTGGAGAACCAAAATCTTGATTAACAATTTGACATGCTATTACTGGGAAACAGAAAGAGAATAGAGAATGTAACAGGCTGCATCCCAGCTTTCAACCTACCTAAAAGTTTTCATTGGTACTTGCACGTATCTGAGCATATGTATTGTAGGTGCATCAGAGTCCATGTATTTGAACTTGAGCAGCTAAATTAGACCTGCTAAATTTAGATTTAGGTACTTAATTAAATGGTCTGCATTTTTTGAGATACTGAATAGCTAGCACATCTTTTAAATACAGACAAGCTGCCTTTTTCATGTTAAAGAAGACACGCAAATTCAAAGCAAACAGAACAAAATCTCATCTATGTGCAGGCAAGACGGCTGTATGCGGGTGTACGGGTAGGAATTGCATAACTGGTAGCTTTTTCCTTTGGGCTACTGCTGGTTGCTCATAGAGCTCTGTCTCTTTTCCCATCTGAGCAGAGGAGCTGTGATGTATTGCTCTATACAGATGATTTCAAGCATATAGAAATGGCATTCCTTTTAATGTGCAGCTCAGTGCTCTACTCTCAGTAAACCAGTTGGCAAGTTTTGCAGGGAATTTTTTTTTCCCCCACTTTGTTTGTTTGTTTTTTAATGCATGCTGCTACTTCACTGTCCACAACAGAAGGAGAAGTTTGCTTGGATTTCCACATCCTTGATTTTAAGGAGTATTTTTAACATAGTGGTATCTATCTTTTAAAATGCAGTATTTTAAATTATATTGCCACTTCCTCAGCAGCCAGGCACAATGGGCTGGCCCCAGCTCTGGAATGAGCCCTGACCTGTGGGTAGTCTGGTTTTCCAGCCCAAGGGTGAATGGTGGAAGGAATAGAGGTTGTCCCTAGTGAGTGGACATGGATGATATTCTTTATCAGCTAATGCAACTGGCATATAAATCCTTACCTCACAAAGCCAATTTAAGTATGTTTTGGGAGCTGAATCCCGCCTTGCTCTCCTCTTTATCTGTATACAACCAAAGCATGGTCTGGCCAGTTGTTTGCATTGGCAAAACCTGAAGTCCTTTTCCTTTCCCAAAAAACCTGTCAGCATTCTATGTAAATCACACAAAATGCTGTGGTCCATAGTAGAGGCTGTAATTTGCATGTATGCTGGGATGAGAGCGTGGCTTTCCTTACACCAGGGACCCAGGCTTTGCGAGAAGCTGTGCCATATGGCTTTGGCTGTGTTACGCACATAAAGGGGCACAGTTTTCTCCAGCCATTATTCATCTGTTCCTGAGGAACAATTGTCTTCCCCTGCCACATTATGGTAGTTCAGTCAAACAGATAGAGGGATGGGGAAGATAATCAGTGTTGTGGATGAGGCCGGAGTAGATGAGCTCAGTGTCCCATCTCTCATTCTCATGTGCTGGAGCATCCGTTTCCTCTGATGCCTGCCGTCACCCCTTCTCATGATAGACTGAGCTGGGGATTTCCTATTCAGCCTTTGGATCCACACAAGCGCTGCCTCATGCATGTGGTGGAAGTGATGCTTTGGCCCATGGCACCTCTGTCACAGAGCCCATGGCACTGCTCATAGCGCCAAACGCATTTCTCTGCAACACTGATAATTCAGGTGAAGCATTTTTGTAATCTGTATGGCCATCAAGAGAAGGCCTTTCTATTTATTTGTCATTGCTGACAGAAAATAAATAAAATGCTCAATGTAGGAATTAAGCATGATGCGCTCCCTGCTTTAGTGAGCAGCATAACCCCCTGACCCCCTCCCTCCTGTGCCACATCCTTGCATCAGAAAAATAGCATGTGTCAGGTTTGATTTATTTTCCTCCTTTCCCATACTATCCTCTTTTGGTCCAAATTTCATATTCCACAGCACATGCCCCAAGTTGTGGCATCTTTATCAGAGTTTTTTGTTGCTGCAGGAGATGACCGGTGACATAATGTTGCCACTGGATACTCCGGGGGCTTGTGCTTTGGGATGTTGAGGGAAGGGGAGAAGAAGAAGAAAAGGTCAATAATCCAATTTGTCTGAGGTAATGAAAAAGAACTCCAGTGATTTCTCACCTCTTTAGGCTTTCTGCTAGTGGGTCTGAATTAAAATTTCCTTGCTCCTCATTTTTCGTAAAGCAGAAACCATTTGCTGGTATAGCCGTGCTGCTGCCTCTGTGATCTTCAAGGTTCATGTGTTGTTCTCCCTTGCGCTGTGAATTGTGATTTTTCTCCACTGTAGTGTCCAGTCCTTTATCTAGTCCACTGATGGATTTTGAAACACTTTTTATTTCTAAGAGACGGTTGGGATCATCCTTATTGTTTTAAGAACACCCAGAGGTTAAATGCTTCCTCTGCGTGGATGCAGCAGGACAGTGGCAGAGCAAAGCCAGGTCCCCATGTGCAGGGCATGATGCAGCAGGCAGCAGGGATAGCAGTCTTGCCCCACTCTCTCTTTGACTTGCTGATGGGTTATTTTTAGGCTTTTTTGGGGTATTAACTGCAGGAGGGTCTCAGATCTTTGCTTGTACTCCACATGTATTTTAATACCCTAAAGTCAGTGAAATGAGGTACATTATGTGCCCATGAGCAAAATCCTCAAGTTCTGCTTTAGCATTCATAGCATTATAATTGAACATACACAACACTGGAACTCTGAATGCCATTTAATTTTTTTCATGCAGAGTTCAAGTTTTTGGGACACAGTAAATAAGGAAAAACCCAAATCGTGCTGTTCAGTGTAAAAGACTTCTATGCCTAAAGCAGCTAACCAGGAACAAATTTAAACAAATGAACATATTAACACATTACAATTAACTCCATTGGACTGCCTGTCTTATTCTTCTAGTAGAAGGGTTTTATTTTGTTTAATTTGTAACCTAGTGCAGGCTACTTTCTCTTGCAATATGAATTGATTTGGCACTGAATCAAAAATTGTAGGGCCAAATAACTAAAAGTAAGGTTCTTAAATCTAACTTTTCCAAAAGTCTCATTTACTTAAGCATAAAGAAGGAGAGCTTAGATTTTCAAAATCACTCTCTGCATAAGGGGATGTGTTTTACTCGCAGTACTTGGTAGCTAAGCTCTTCTGATTTTTTTGCCAGTTCACTTAAAGGATTTTTCTCTCTTAAAAATATGGCCATAAATTTGTGTACAGAGGAGTCTTGGAAGTCACCCAGGTTTTCCCAGGGATTTTTCATGGGAGGTATGTCACTACTGCTTTAAAATAAATTGCCCTATCTGGAAGTAGGTTTTTCCCAACAAAAAACCCTAGTAAAGTCACTGATTTCAAGTGGTGTGCAGTCTAAGTGAATCTGATAGAACAGTAAGTAGGTATGCAGACTAGATAGTCCCCAAAATAACAAATACAGAAATGGAGCAAAGCTTGCTGATCTGTACCTCACTTGGGTAAAGGCAGGTTGCAACTCACTGCCTGTCAGTGTGTTGGTAGTGCAGCTGATATTTCATTTGTGCTTATGGGCCAGAGCAGAATCAGAGCAGCTGCAGCATCTGAAGAATCAGGAGAAATGTTTCATTTTAATTGAATATTAACAAAAAAACTACTACAGAAGTGTGAAAATAATAATAATTACTATTATGACCAAATACTTTCCGATGGCAGTGTGGGCACAGTAAGTTTGCATTAAGAGGTTAAAAAGAAAATTCTGTTTGAAAAGTACCTAAGTTATTCTTTGCATATCAAAAGTGTGTGCCAAACAAAAAGAGACTGAGATCTTAGATATACATTTAGACAGGACAGATGTTAAATGTAGTCCCACTGGACCCAGTTCTTATATGTAGAAGGACTCTATCCTGGCTTTCCTTGTTATTGTGAAGAGACTTTAAAACCAGTGTTTTTTAAAAAAAGGTAGTTAAAACATTCACAGGAAGGGACTTGACCACTGCTGTAGAAATAACCAGGCCTCACTGTTAATAAGAATTAGTGCATTATTTTGTGAGTTGCTCTGATTTCAAAGGGATAAAAGTTACGAGCCAAGGGTTATGAAAACCTGAGTCTCCTTGGTTGAGAGATCTGCAGTCTCTTTGTCCTCAGTCAAATTTCTGTTTTGATACAGAAAATATCACTGATGTATTTTGCACCAGTATGAGTTTCAAAGAAGGATAACTCATACTGAAACTTTTGCGCAGCACTTCCGTGCTGAGGCGGTAAAGGAGAGTTATTGTGCAGGGAAGCTTCCAGTTAAGCAGAAAAAGGAGTTGCTTTGCTTTTTGAAATAACATTTGACGCATACACATTGAAATATGAAGGCTATTAGTAGGAAGTTAATCAGCTCATTCACCTGGTTTCAGGTTGTATCAGCTAGACAGTGTTCGTAGTTTGTGCTGTGAAGTCTCCAGGCAGCTGCCATATATTAAAGATACTTATGAAAGGACTGTGTCTTGCTAATAACCCTGACTCCATTGGTCCACCTTTCATCTCAGTATTTGTTTACACAACAGCAAGTTAACTTGTGTACTTTAGATAGTGGTGTTGCTAAAGAGCAGTAGTATTTCATTATTATTTTTCCTGGAGGAGACATAGCTGTAATGGATGCATGCTAAACAATGAACTGTGAAGTTTCAGCAGTATTTTACTGTAATTTAGAGGTAAATATTTGAAATTGTACCTTTTAATGAATACTTTCTTTAACTGTAAAATTATATAATCCCATGGATTTATTTGTTTGTTTGTTTGTTTGTCAGGGCTGTTCCCTGGCACAAGCCCCTTTTACTAAGCCTTTAGGAAAGGTAATACTTTGCAGCTCTGGCTTACCTTGCATTGTCCATTCCTGAAGTAACTTTAGATAATTAAATTGCCTGCGCTGGAGAGCAAGGCTTTTTAGGCATTCTTGGTTTTGTCTGGCTTTAGATCTTAAATCTGGATTTGAAAAGAAACATCTTTTTTGTTTGGTTAGCTGCTCCTCCCCCTCTCCCCACTCAGAAGGTCTTTGTTTGTTTGTTTGTTTGGGGTTTCTTGTTTGGTTTGGGTTTTGGTTTGCTGGGTTTTTTTCACTAAGGTTTGAGGTTTTTCTGCCCTGGTCTATCTCTAAAATAGAGAAAAGGTTTAATACTTAAAGTAAGCTCAAAATATTTTGCAGTTACATTGCAGTCATATACTTTCCAGTGCTGAAAAGCAAACTACTTGCTTAGTCACCTTTCAGTACATGTTCTTCTTATAAGGAGTTCTTATTTTAATAAATCAGTATTAGTACATAGTGTCAAATGGTAAATACATAGCTATAAATGGTGAGAAACACACATGTTGTTACCTTCTTGTAGTTGTGTATGCCACCTGTTAATAGGTCTATAGTTTCTGGTATGTCTGTGCTGCCATTACTCTCAAAGATAGGAAAACATTTTAAACACAGGGACTCTCATGTAGAGAAGGAATGTATTTAAAGACTTTGTGAGTGGATGTTTTGTTTGAAGTGTGATTAATTTCAGCCTATGGATAAAAACTTGGTTTTCACAGAAGAGTAAGGGAAGTGAATAAGGATGTCAAGGCTGTTATTTCATAATTAGGAAATAATAATACTGGAGAACTGCTTGCAAACCTGCTAGAAAAGGCAGCAGGAGAAATAATTGGAAAACAGTCTTCTCAAGGTACTAAAGTGATAAAGAAGGCTGGTTTGGTGGTAACTGGAGTTGGCATCAAACAGCAGAGTTCTTGGAAAACCAGCAAAATCTTCTTATTACTCAATCTTTAGTTTTTTGTGCACCCTTCTATTGGATAATGGTCTCTCAGATTAGCTGTGCTGAATGTAAAAGCTGCTAATCAATAACGCAAAGGTGTGACTAAAATTAACAGTCATCCCACAAGCCTGCAGCTTAAACAAGGAGCAGGAATCAAATGATTGAACAAAAGTATAACAAACATATCAAAGCACCTATTTACCTGGAATTAAGGCAGCAGAAAAAATGAATTAGTGCTGGCTTTAAATAGATACAAAGGTTATTTAAGGTAAAATGTGCTATTGTAGCAGATTCTGTCTGTTGCAAGAGAGGAGCAGGCTATTGATGACTTTGTGGTGAGCATTTTCGTATCATCTTTGCCACTGAACTGTGGTGCAGCAACTATTTGAATTCCTGACTGAAGGCTCTCAGCATCTCTTTAGCTGCCAGTTTATCGAGTAATAATACCTGCTCATATGTGGCCTCCAAAATATCAAAGAGAAGTGTGTGATGTAGCAGGTAAAACATATTAACTGCATAGCTTTAAATACAGCAGGAGTAAAAGGAAAGACTTTAGACTTGGTAAGAAACTCACTACCTTCTTTAATGTTGTCATCCTGAAACTGAAGCTGTCATTCCTGAATACTGAGAAACATGTCAAAGGAAGGGGTTTTGCCTGTTTTCTCAGACAGTGAAAGCAAAACAGAGAAGAAAAAAACCCGTATGTTTTTCTACTACAGTCTCTTTACATATCTCTGTTACGGACCTTTTGAAATGATATAAAAGAAGATAATGGCTAATCAGATCCTTTAAGTATAATGTGGGAGTTTGAAAGAGAAACCACAAACTCTATCAATTCCAATGAGCTCATGTTCACTATATTGGAAGAAGAACTTTATGCCCTGATTTTTTTAATCATTACTCCATAATGTTCTTGGCAAGATTGTAGGAACCTTGGTATCATCTTCAGTGCATCTGCAGTGGTTTCAGATGTAATTTCCAGCTCACACATGTGAAGTGAAGTTGCAGAGGTATGGCATATATGGCACACCTGCCTTCTGCTGCACTCCTGGCAGGACTGTAATGCTGGCAGTGATTTAAACCACTGCACTAGGACTTGTTTGTGGACATCTGTAAGAGCTTTTTTCCTCCCTCTTTCTACTTGAATCTACAGACATATTTTGGACTTTACACTAGACACATGAACGACTTTCATAAAAACATAGCATTAATTTTGTCAAGCAAGGGAGTAATCATTTTAAAGTAATTGAAAAAGGCTTTAGAGAGATGTGACAGATCACAGAACGTGTTTGTTTTTCCCAAGATCTGTGCTTCTGGCCAGTGAATTCAACCTCAGAAAGTCCCACCAGGATTTGACCAAGGCCCCTTAATAGGTGATGCACTGAAAAAAATGAATGAGGCTGCTTACATCTCAAACTTGATGTTCAAGACCTTGTTGAACTGGGGCCCTACTTGGTGAAAATATTTCAGCATCTAAAGCCCAGCTGCAGTAAAGCACTTAGGCAAGTGGCCAGCACAAGTGTATGCTTGTGCCCTGTTGATTTGCACAGTGGGACATAAGCAGATGATTAGAGCTGACTGCCTGCCCAAGAACACTGGAGCAGACCAAGTGTCCTCAACAAATGTTGACATAAAGTATGGTTTTGATAATTTTTCACAAAACCTGTGTGAGTTTGTCAGGGTTTTTCCTCAAAAAAAAAAAAAAAAAAAAGGTGTTTGGTTTTATAGACCAAATCCCTACTGTCTAGGGCAAATATGAAATAGTAACATTGTAATAGGTTTTGGACGTGTGTGTGTGTGAATGCCTGCGGTGAAGGGAGAGAGTAACATGTAGAGTTTCTGTTAATTTTTTTTTTCATCAAACAGGTCTTTTCAATTAGTTTTGCTTAGAGCACAAATTTGCTTATTTTACAGTTTAATGGTGTAAGATTTTTCTCAGTGTTTGCTACTGCCCAAAGCTTGTGGGCCCAACCCTCACTCACATCAATTCTCTTCATATCACTGTACCAATGCAAAGCAGCCTTGAAAAGGATTTCAAATAAAGAATAATGTAAGCAAAAGATTTGTTCTGAAGCAAAAACCGTAACATCTGTCCAAGTCCAATTGTTATGATCAGTTCTAAGTACTCATAAGGATTGGACCTATACTAAAAATAAGTGCAAACCCATAGAGATAAATACTACACAACTGCAGTTATGGATCTAAATTTTGAGCAGAGCTCATGTTTTATGAAAGATAAAACCTCTGAGGTGTAGAACTTTAAGAAAATCAGGCTGCATTAATCACCTCAAGGAAAGAGTCTCGAATCACTACTGGAGGCTCTTCCCATTGTGCAAAAGAAATGGCCTCTGAGCAAGTGCCATGTGGTGGTGAAGGCTGTATCTATAAATGATGGCACTGTTAGAAAGAGGGGGATAACAGGCTCTATGCCTCTTCTGATATTTCTTGACAGCTCGCTCTCTTCCAATTTCCTTCCAGGTGAACGCCCCTTCCACTGTAACCAATGTGGAGCTTCTTTTACCCAGAAGGGGAACCTGCTGAGGCACATCAAGTTGCACTCTGGGGAGAAACCGTTCAAATGTCCCTTCTGCAGCTATGCCTGCCGACGGAGGGACGCCCTCACAGGACACCTCAGGACGCACTCTGGTGAGCCTGCCTTGTCTTCTCTTCCCTCTTGTTTTTTACTTCATCATTACAGTTCAAGTGAAGCAGATTGTGAAAATAACTGTGTGTTCCTGGTGGTTCTGGGTCTGTACCATCCTCTTCAGATACCACAGCTCTGAACTTTGGGAAAGCCTTGATGTGAATCAGAAAAGTTGTGGTTCAGCCACACCTCTCTTTTTGTGTAACTGAGCTCCTCTGCTGATGCTATCACATTTCCCTTTGAATGTCTCCTTGGGTGTATCCAGGCTTGCTGGCAGATTGTTTTGACACTCTCAGCCCCAAAGTGGCTGTGACATTCCAAAGATCCCAAAGAATAACTGTGTGCTCTTGGAAGCCTGTTTTGCAGTTCATACCCATTTCTTCATCTAATAAATGCCATATGCTGGTGGAGTTCATACTTGTTCATCTTTCAAGACCCTCTTAATTGCATTTTTGATTCAGTTACATCTTGCTGTCAATCCCTAATTCATGGCAGCCACAGCACTCACCCTAGAGCAGAAGGTGGCGGAGAGAGATTGGCTTTGTGTTGTCTTGCTACATGATAGCATTATGTCTCTATCAAGTCTACTTGATAGAGTTTCTCAATATCTTCTAAAGAAATACCTGTTGCATAATTGCATGTTAGTAGTCATGTTGGTAGCCCTGATGATCAGGATCAGATATGTTTCTAGTCCCTGTATGCTACACCAAGGGGCCACGTTCTGCCCACTTACTCATTTGTGTAGGACTCTTGAGTAAGATCTTAACTTGCTGTGGTTTTTATCTCCTAGGATATTCAACTTCTGTGTCTGGGCCATTTATAGGAGACTGCATTTTTCATTGTTGAATGAGCAGAGATAATTGGGCTGGTTACAAGTGACAGCATTACAGATGAACTTCTTTGAGGTGTTAGCAAATGTGTGACTACTGAAACACAATGGTTGAAGTGCAGCTGCAGGCAGAAACTCTGCATGTGAAAGTGTAATCATGGAGTTTCCTGACTCTTTACGCACATTTCTTCTACAGGGTCAGGCTCACTTCAGTAGAGGTGTCTGTTTTATGAGCATTAGGTTGGTCTTAGGCTACAGAGTTGCCTTGACATTTCCAAGCATCAGAAAGGATAAGCTAGTAAGCTTCTCCAGGTAGGCTGGAGTACACAGGAGGCTGTATTGATGCAAACACACTGCTGACAAAGCATGAGCTTCCAGGGGAGGGCAAGTGTGGGACTAGGCTGAGAGAGAATTGCTTGAGAGTTGTCAGCTGAGAGGATTTGATCTGAAAGTCAGAAGGGAAAATGACTGTGGAACAGTGAGGTACAATTTTCACACATCTGACCATAACAGTAGTTTCAACTTGAAATTTAGTAAAAAAGAAAACATGATAAAAATATTCACAATTAAAATAAAAAAGGGACTTGTGACATAAAATAGCCCACATTACAAAACATGAACATTGCGGTTGAAGATTGTTTTCATAATATGAATATAGATTTTGTTACCTAGATACAGCCATTGATAGGGGTTGTTCATTCTTCCTGTTGAAAAGTACATGGCTGATGTTTCTGCTTTTTGCATGAGAATGAAATGTAAACATGTGGGATTTTCAGAAGGCACCTAAACTGCTTAGGCACAGGAGTCGTCCTGGAGCTCCTTCCCTAACTGATTTAGCTGCATTCAGCTGTGCTCAATCTGTAATTTTGTGGTTTGTTTTCAGTGGAGAAATTGTCACCTGTCTAAGCAGTCAGCTACAACAGTTTTCAGCAGAGAGCCAGGAGGAACAGACAAGTGCTCCCAACTCTTGGAGAGCCAAGACAATTCTTAGAGTAGCACTCGCATATGAAAAGTTAAAAACCTTGGATATTGCCTTAAAACCCAGCGTTCACCTACACGAAGGTGAAAGGCCAATATGAATGTGAGTGTAGAAGTTAAGCTGTCTTTCTGTCCCTGTCACATAGGCAAGCTTGGTTGGTTTATGCATACATGTGTGAACCTGGTTCATGAAGAAGATGAGTAGATGTTCCCTAGAGATGTTAAACAGTTTTGTATCAGTGTACTATACAAGCACTTTCTGCTTAAATAAAGCACACATCAAAGTCTGTAAGTAGACATTGAAGGTATAGCAAATCTAGTAAGCTTCATCAAAGGTCTTTTCCAGCCTAAATGATTCTATGATTCTATGAATGCTTACATATTCTGCTATTTCTGGCCAGAAAAGAGGATATCAGATAAAATACAGAAAGAAGAGGTTGAAAACTACTTTGAAATATGAGACTTCAATCCAGTTTCAATCTGGTACACTTAAAGTCTAAATTGAGGCAGGTCTGAATATATTTTTATATTTGTAAGAGGAAAGCTCTTTAGATCAGATCCTCAGCTGATATAGTTTGGAATTACATCCCCTAAGCAAGGGAAGTACTGCTATTTTGCACTAGCTGAGAATCTGGCACATGATTTCATAAATGCAAGACCAATTTCCTTTTTTTATGTTGTATGTCCTTTTCCTCCTTAAATAAGAGAGTGTTATTAATCAAAAAAAAAAACCCACTCTTTTTTCCTTCCCAAGAAGGTTTTAAACTACTCATTTTTTATGGAAGGCAGAGCATGCAAGAGAGGAACTGAAGAATGTTTTTATATGTTTGTTTTTTTCTCCCAGCTAGTTTGATCTGTGAATTTGAAAGCACTTTCTCTGTGTCACCACTTAGTCAGTTATATCCTCTCACTAATGCCAGTCAGTCAGTTTTTTCTGTGCTTAGTGCAGGGTTTTCATACAGTAAGACAGGAGAGGTGAAAAAATAAGGAAATGTAATTGCAAACAGAAATTAGCAGAAGCATCTCAGAGATATTTGAAATAGCTGAAACTACTATTAACTTTAAAAAAATGAATTTATGACCTTTTTTTTCCTTTGGATGGATTTTTTTGCTTGCGCTTTTAAATGTTATTTCCTATTTACTTGAAAATGTTTCTAAGCATCACAATCCACGTATTCCCTCCCCTTGCAGAGAATAATATCTTACTATGTAAGTGTTCCCAGGATGAGTGGTTAACAAAATATTACTTCGCATCTGTAATGCTGCTGCTGTTTAACCCTAAATAATTAAGGACTTATCTTGCAGTGATTTACTCCTGTGATTGTTTACCTTTTACTGACATACAGAGTTCTGATGAACTTTGTGTCTGTATTTTCCTCCCACATGCAGCTTCTTTGATTTCAAGAATATAATGATGCCTTCAGGACATCAGTAGGATAATGCCTGGGGAGAGATTCATGCACAGAATTACACTAAGAGTGGGCATGAGCCTCAAGGTACTTGCAGGACTTTGAATGTTGTTTTCAGAATTAACTCTGTAGTTCCACAACACAGATAATACAGGAGAGGTTCCTGAGTGGGATTCCAGGATGTGAGTGTAAGAACAGGCTGTGGAGGGCTGGGGCAAAAGATGGTAGCCCCCTCCTGTAGCATGCACTTGACAAACCAGCAGGGATTGCCTTCACATTGCCTAGCTTTTTCTGTTTTTAAATAGGAAAACATCCAGGCAAAGCCAATCTCCTGATGGCAGTCACAGATTACCTGCTATCTCACCCTGAGACATGCCCATCTTCTCCATCATCTCTAGAATTGTACAGAGACTATGGCAGATATAAGCCAGATGAGACAAATTCTATTGTAGGCAATTAATGAATAAAAAATAAAAGTTTTAAGGAAGACAGTTGATCTGACAGATCTGTCTGATGGTTAAAGCACCTAGATGTTGATCTCCATACTTTGAAAGGTATGATGTACAACCTGATGCTGTTTTACCCTGAAAAGTCAGGCATCCTCAAATGGACAGGTAAAATTAGCAGTTATGTTTTGACATGAATTTCTCTTGTGACTTAAACGGAGCCAAGTCATCCCTCCCCTCATAATGCTATTGTAAACATAAATGCTTTGATAGTCCTTAAAAAAGTCAGGGTGCAATGTTGAGCAATCTGGAAGAGCCCATAGAAAACATCAGTGCATTAGTTTTCAGAGCAGGGCTTGGGCAGTAAGCCATAAATGAGGGATAGGATCACTTGGTAAGGGGAAAACAAAACACAGAATAGTTTGATTAAGTGAGAACCATCCACCCATCCTTTGGACTAAGCAAGGATGGTCCTGTTGGAAGTTTATTTTGTGATTTCTATGATTAAAAGACTGTCTCATCATGCATACACACAAACTGGCCACATGAAGCCTTCTCAGGCAACCTTAATTCTGGAATTTCCTGATTTTTCTCTTTATCTTGGCAACTTCAATCACGTTCCCTTACTGTGGGAGTATCTAAGTGTTATTCATATATGAAAGCAGTTTTACTGTTTATTTCTTCCTAAAAACGGGTAGTCAGATCATTATTTTTTCCTGTCACAGAAGCTTTTCCTCACAATACATTTTAAGATTTGCTTCCAAGCTACTTCTTTCCTGTTTGCTAAATGCTTTTTTCCCTTTTCTGCTTTTAACAAATATTTGCTTTTTCCTCCCCCTCTTCTTCCTGCATTGCTGCTGCACATTGTTACTGCCCAGCTCTTCAATAGCACTGAACTAATGGTATCATTTTATTTGCAAAAGAAAAGCAGTGAAGCATTTGTTTTGGAAAGAAAGGCTTAGGCAAAAACTCCCAAAAGCACAATCTTAGCAAACTATGTACAGTGCACAAGATAAAAGGCATGTATAATTAAAAAGGTAAATGCCCTGTTCATGGAAAGGTAGTTTAGTAACTCTTTCTATGTTTCATGGTTTGCAAGTCTATCTTTGTGATCTCTTCTCCATAAGGACTTTCTTCTCAGCTCCTCCTATGTGGTAGTGAGCCATTTGAGATGTCTTACATGCCTGCAATTGCATGGCTGTTGTTGGCAGAACTGACAAGTGATAGCTGTGTGTGCAACTGTGCTCAGAGGCAGAAGGAACCTGGTTCCTAATTCTGATGATGTGCCTGACTCAATATACGTTTGGGAGACTCATTTCACCTTTGAGTGTCTCAGTCCAGTTGAAAAATTGGATGAACAAGCATAGTGCTGAAAAACACAATGCTGTGCATGAAGTCTTGCCTGTCAAAAGCCAGTGAGAATTACTGAAACAGTGGCAGGGATGGTTATTTAAAATAATGAAGAGTTGATGTTTTAAGCTGCTTTTTTCATCTTGAAGAGACTTTTACCACTATTACTGTTTCCACTCTCAAAAGGCCCAGTATCTACTCTGTAACCATGTTTTTGAGGATGGGAACGTCATAATTAGAAGAATCTAGGGACCCGAAATTCTTATTATGCTCTGAGCTGGACTGATTCAAACACATTGTGAATGGGGAAAAAAAACCCCAAATGTGAACAGGATACTATCTGTGAAAAATGAAGCAAGTACTTAAAAAGGAGAGGGGATATTTTGCATACAAATCCCAGGTTTGCAAATAGGTTAGCAAACAGCATCTTCCCTTAGTTGTGATGAGCCAGTGGGCATTTATTCTGTTGATCTGATACTTAGAGCTCTATTTAATCAGGCAGAGCTGTTCTTCCTCTCAGGTTTTCTTACGCTGTTTCAGTTAAACTCAGTGGAATTAACCTCGTCACAAAATCATTTTGTGTTTTTTCTTATCGGACTCCAGGTTCCAAACTGTTATTAGCATGTACACAATACTACAGCAGCTCTGCTTTCTCATTAATGCTTCCAATACCTAGGGGCCTTCATTCTGTGTTGTAGATTGTCTAAAATATTTGGTATTCTGCTTTCCATATTGTTTGTATGTGCATTTTTGGAAGGTAAGATCAAAATGTGTTCAAGGGTAGGCATTTGGTATGCCAGGTCTTCCATCCCCTAGGCATCCTTATTTAAAGTGTAATCCTCTGTAGAGCTAACTTAAATCCCATGGTTCACTAAAGCCCCATCTGAACCTGGTCCTTGAAGTGGTGGGGTCCTTTTCACCTCCAGAGCAGTACTGTGACAAGTACCAGTATCAGCTATATGAAAAGATCATCTTTTATGTACTCAGAATTATCTCGGTATACAAGCTTGGTCATGCTAAGCCTTTTCTACAGGGTGTAATTATCACTGAGAAACCATCTTTGATTTAAAGATGCTGTAGGATCATGATCTCTGCAGAAAAAGTACATTTGGGCTTTGTTTTCAGGGGAACTTTTGAAAATATATGGTTTCGCCCAAAGCAAAAAGTGTTCATTTTTTGCTTGTTGGACTTTTGAAAGTCTTGAAATTCCATAAAGATTCCCACTTATCTACAGTAGTTATGGATCAATCTTTGACTGTTCAGCCCAGGAGATCTGTTTCTGATAGATAAGACAGAGAAACAGAAGTGGTCCTGGTGAGTAAATGTAGATGTGCTGTGCACCAGCCTGATGAATCTCTCTCTCAGCTGTGGTATCAGCTTTTTCCCCTTTTTTCCTGTTTTTTTTCTTTTTTTTTTTTTTCTTCCTTCTCCCCCGCCCCTGGCATGCGTAATTGAGATGACAGGGGAACAGACACTGTGTGGCTCCCTGCTTCTTGTGGTGCCCCAGTGTAAGCAGGAGGTGGCCTCTCCTTTTAGTGCTTGGAGGCTGTGTGTAAATTGGCTGAATAGAGGAAGACTCACCCAGTCTGCCAGCAATGAGAGACACCAACACCATGGCAGTATCCTTGTTCTAAATATCAGTTCACAGCAAGATTAGGAGGTGCTAAGATATATTGTGATATCTGTGAGACATGTCTTATGCCTCCTGCTATATCTCTCAGTGGAATGTGGCCTTGCTATGTCTCTGCCACCTGCAGGTCTGCCAGCAAGTCCTCCGTTCTTCAGCAGAGAGATGGGGGAGAGCAGGTCTGGAGGGAGGTTGCATCATCTCCTTTCCCTGCCCATCCAAGTTTCCTGTCTTTAATAAGGCAGGATGGCAGAACTGTGTGTTTGGTGTCAGGTTAAGTCTCTGGACCCTTGGCAAGGAAGAGTTTTGTGTTAAGGCAGGAGTTCCTGCACCCCAAAACGGGGAAGAGTACTAATACCCCAATGCTGCAACTTCACCATGACAGAAAGTTTCCCCAGGGCAGATTTCAGTTCTGCAGTACAACAAGATGCTCACAAGGAGGGGATGGAGTGTCCTTTGCTCCTTTCTTCAAACCTCCTGAACCTGCTGTCACCTCATGCAGAAAGTCAGATAGCACCACAGTACTTAGGGGTACCAAGGTCCTTGTTTAGACAGCATCATCATGGTGTAAGATTCACATAGGATCATCCCCCTTTAATTTTGACCAGTTTCTTTTTTCCTGATGGAATGTCTGTGCCAAGATGGGAGTGTGTGTTTGGGACAGGACTGCTGACGTTCAGTTTTCTGCATGTGTACTGTCTCCCCTCCATGCATCCTGGCATCATCAGCCAGATTCTGTCCCTCTGTGTTGCCTCAGGCCATATACAACCAGAAGAAAACACCTGGTCCTGACCTCCTGTTTGGAGAGAAAACAGACACTTTCCCACTGTTGGGTGATGCCAGTTCTTAACGGCAGCTATCCTGCTTTGGAGGAGCAAACAAGATAGTGACTTTTCTTTTTCCTCTGGGCTTTTGTTCTGCCACAGTGCTCTGTGTGGGATTTCACTGGCATCAAAAAAGCAGATGAATGTGATAAGACTAATGCATATAGAGCAGCAGTCCTTCCAAACAGCATGCCTAACCTGTTTTTTTAACATCCAGAGAGACTGTTTATGTTGCCTCCCTAGGGAGACAATTCCACTTCCCATCTGCTTTTTAAGCTGTGACTCTCATCCTGATATTTAACTGAAACTATCCTTTCTTTTGCTGCATATTATTGCTCTTCCTAACACTTCTGTGATTGTGAGTAATTCCTGTGCTCAGTTTACACTGTGATAGGCTGTAGTCATATCTCTGGTACTGATTCTGTTCTAGTCTGTCTTTATCTTCCAGTCCTCTCATCTCTTATTTTTATTACTAATTTTGAGGTTTTTGCTACTCTTATTCACTCATTTATGAGGGGTCTAAACTTCAAAGTCATTTTATGCTTTAGAAACACAGACTGGTACAGCTGCAGACCCCTTAACCTCATTTCTGCCTCAGTTGTCTGTCAATGAAATCAAAATAAAGAGTACTTCTTAACCTTGTCATGATGGTGAGAGGGCAGCATGCACAAATGATTGCAAGGTGGATGCATATTGCTGCAATGAAGATCATGTAAGTACGCAGCAGAGTGTTCCAGTGCTGCTGGTGCCCCTGCTGCATAGCACTGCACATTATCTCCTTACTTTTACTTGGCCTTTGTGTAATAGTGAAATGAGATAATTATAAAGTGGAAGGAATAATAACTTTGTATTGTTACCATAACCACTGAGGTATTATATCCTGATACTGGCGTGATTATCTTAGACACAATAGTAAGGTGATTATTAATAATGCTAAAGGACTTACTACTTAGCCTGCAATTTTTGCGTCTTGTTTCTTTTATGAACCCTATCTGTTTCATCAGCACAAAGCCTGTGTGAAGTGGGTATGTGTTGTACCCTCGTTGTTATCCGTTTTTCACTGACGGGAAAATGAAATAGGAAAAAACCCTGAGAGACCCAATTTGCAAATTCAGGTACCTAAGCACCAAGGTAGCTTCATGTGAATCACTTGTCTGCACCAGAACTACTATGGACAGGCTGGCTGGGGAGGGTCTAGCAGCTTAGGTTTTTAAAGATAAGTAGTCCTTTGCTCCTTTAGGTTCAACCTACAGAGGCCTCTTTTGGCCTTTGTTGCCATCAGGGATTGTTTCAGAAATCCACTATTTTTATGTTTGAGTTGGCATATGTACATACAAAACCAGAATTTAAGGTGCAGTTGTAAACATAGGCATCAGACCGTCTTTGGGAGCTGGGTGTTTCATTGCATTAGAATAAGCTTGAGGAATGTGATGCAGTGTATCAGGAGTCCTCCTGCTCCAGAAGCAGCTTTCTGAGGTAGCTGCAGTGGTTTTTGCAGAACAGAGATCCAAGAGGTGACTGAGAGCTTTCTCGTGCACTTGAGACGAGAATATCGTTTTGACTTGACAAAGCCGCATCTCAGCAAAACCAAGGCCACTTCTTCACATACTCTGTTTGAGCAGCAAAATACCACAGCAGCTCTAAGGAGGAAAAAGGTATTTTTTTTTTTTCCCCTGAGAAAATTATTTTCAAGGGCAAAAAGCTTTTGCATATTGCCTCTGAGGAAAGGAGATCCAGCATTTGGAGCTGGCCTTGTCAGTTCTTGAAGGAGTTTGTGAAACCTTTCAGCTTGAGAAAGTTTGAGCTTGGAATCAAACAGTGGTTCGAGGCCATCTTTCACTGCTATCTCAGAGCTGGTTTATGGGGCAGTGCAAAATGGAGAACCACTACTGATGTTTTATATATATATATATATATATGAGTGCTTTAAGGTGTAAGAGAGGTATTTTTTGCCATCTGGAAAGGAAGCCAAGAGAAACTAAAGGGGAAAAAAATAACGCAGTTAACACCATACCATAGCAGAGCTGCAGAAAGCTGCTACTGATATATTCTCCTGAGCTCTCAGCAACCTGTAATTATGAATTGGCTTACAGCTACGATATTGATGGATATCAGTCAAGAAGGAAAATGAGAATGTCTAGATTTTTTACAGTGAACCTGTACTGAACTCTGTGTGACTCTCCTCCTATTTATAACCCTGTGTGAAGTTCAAGGAAACTTGTCCTGGAGGTTTCCCATGAGAGGGAACCATGTTTTTACCTGACTAAAGCTCTCTGGATATTTTCCCATTTTTTATTTGATCTAAGTGTGAACTTTCTCCACCCTCTGCCCCTCCTTCCTTTTTTGAGTGGTTAGAGATGTTCACTGCAGCCAGGATTACACAAGAGATGCCAGTTGCACACATGTTTTGCATAACTGTGCTGTGTTGATTTCAGACAGGGTGCCCCAAGTTCCCTCCCTGCCTTGCAACAGAGAGTCAAGATCTCTATCTTCATTCCTGAAGCTGGAGAAATGGTGTTGAGGCCCTGCCTATTGAAACTTTGACAAAGAGCACCTCGCTGGGACGCTCCCCAGCCACACAGTTATCTGTATGCTGCAAAGTACTCACTTTTGGAAAAGCCTCTACTTAAAGGTTGTTCGTTCTTTTTGTATTAAATATGCAAGAGTCGCTGTATCTCTGTGGGAAGTACTGAGGGATCAGTTGGGCAGTGTAATTCAGTAGGATGTTCAATGTAAGGCAACAGAGTTCCCAAGAATGCTGCTGCTGCCCTGAGGCTCTTCCTGCCCAGAGAGCCAGCTACTCTGTATTAGGGATGGGGGAACATGCTCCCTAAGCACATGTCCTTTCCCTCCCTTCCAGTGAGACAGGTGTGAATGCTGTCATGTGCTCTGAGGTGTTTGAGGGCCCGTGGTGGGGATCCTGACCGGAAAATTAAGACTAACTCATCCTAGTGCTGATTTTGGGGCCAGTTTACCATGGCTCTTATCTTCAAGAGCACTGAGGTCTGCTTGATTTCAGTGGGAATTAGAGATTTTGACAGTCTGGGCATTAGCCTATGTTTCTGTTCCTTTTGCTGGGAAATAGGTATTTTTTCCTCCTGCCTCTTCAGTTTGGAGTGGAGGTCTAAGACAGCACAGAGTCTCCCACCAGCCGAACAGGACCAGGGCTTTTCTAAGCTGCCTACAGCATGGTACTGTATTGTGGGATAGAGCTGGTCTCACACATAGACAGAGCCCAGACTATTTAAGGGCTTCGAGCTCTTCCTAGAAGATAAATCATATGCAAAGGATACACTGCTGAGAATCTGATGATGAAATTTTTATATAGAAAAGCGACACGGGCCATAGACTCTCTCACTTGGATACCCTTCATGTGCACGCATTTTGTTCGTCTCCTTGGAGACAGTGGCTTGTCTGAGAGCAGCTAGCCTTGGCCAGGAAAGGCCTGACATTTCTGGTTTGTGGGATGAAGCTGTGCTGTTGAATTTTTCCAACAGCCACAGAGGCATGATTTGATACTGCATAAGCAGTTCTGTACAAGGTTATCTTGTGAGCATCTTTCTCTAATATGTCTCTGGGAACACCACTCGAGTCCCTGGTGTGAAAGACAGGTTCAAAGATCCTCGAGGAGAGCTTAGCAATCCCTGTCTCTTGGGTATCAGAAACATTTGTGAAATTTCTCCCTTTTCTTTCCTTCTTCCGAAGAGCTGAGTCAGCTGGACTGGCATGCCTGGAACTCTGTGGCACTGTGAGCAGGCAGTCTGCCAGCTGCATTACACACCGTATCCAAAGGAACACGTCACTACTCTCTCTCTAGTTTTTGGTGGTTTTTTTTAGAGCCTCCCCCCCCCGCCCCGGCTTTGCAATCTCCACCCTCTCCCTTTTATTTTTCCTTGTTGATCTGTGTACGTGAGTCAGAGAAACCTGCTCATCCACAACCTGTTCCTTCTTGCCAAATCCTGGAGCAGCACTCCCAGTTCTTGATAAGTGTCAGGAATAGGTTATGAAAACAAAAACTGATACAGGCAGCATACTGGGTATAGAGCGCATATTGTAAATGAAAATTAAATGCACAGTGAATGTGCTGCTTAGGATGTGTGTCTAATAGAGCGATGTCTTTTGTAGGAGGCGCTTTATTCCATCATTCATATATAATATTAGTTTTCTTCCTATAAAACACCAGGATGGAACAGCAAAATTATTTAAGGCATGAGTAAGAGCACACTTAGGGAGAAGAGCCATCTTAACTCTATTGGATTTTAAAACAAAAGGAGAGTGGAAAATTTCCAGTAGGAAAGCAGGTGTTTCACAAAAGTGTTTTTGAGCAAAAAAGTGTTTTTGAACAAAATGACTGAGCTTTTGACATCAGTTGTAGTTGTACTAATCTGAAAAATCTCCAGTGATATTGGCATGATTCCTCAGAGTTTATGCTGTTGATGTGTTTCTAACCCCAAGAATTAAAAAATATGATCTCGGGGATCCAGATTCATAAGACACTTACAAATAAGGAGAGTGAAAGGTAATAAATTGGCCTTTTAATTTCCCTTATAATATTTATTTCATGAGTGGGGAGGAAGTGATAAAACATGCAAGCTAACTTTTCTCTTTGGTCAATTGACTCTGGGAGCTGGAGATGAAGGAAAGCATAGTATCGTATCTGACTTTAGGTGAAAGTGCAGGTGTTGGTAATGCTGTAGGATCAGGTCTGTCTTGATATGCATAGCTGTATTTCCATTGAGCAGCATGAAAGGATGGATTTTTGGCATGTTTTGTTGGAATGAAGCTGCTCAGCTTCAAAGAATAGATCATCCACCAGGAAAAGTGCTTTGTTTGACTTTTACGTGCCACAGGAAAATGTCCACGTTAGCTATATTGTGAAAAATGTATCCATTAAGTTCTATCATTAGTCTTCTACAAGCAATGAGTTTGTCCCAAGGGCTAATCATGAGCCAACTTCAGGAGACTGCAAGTACAGTTTTGGTTAAGATGCATGAGATTTCTGCTTTGATCAGCATGAAGTCCAGGACAAGTTTGACCTGGCTGGTGTACAGTGCCTTGCATAGAAACACACCATTGGTGAAGCGAAGGGAAAGGACCATTTTGTGTCAGGTGGTATAGCTCATAGTGAGAGAGAGTAATTTCTCAGATTGTTCAAGCCCAAGACAAGAAGCCAGCAAGGTTTACTGCTCAACCGCCTTCTGCAGAGGATGAACCCAGAGTACAGACAAAAAGGGACTTGTCAAAGGCATTGAAGACATCAGTGGCACAGTTGGGAATGAACCCAAATGTCCTAAATCCCTGTCTGCTGACTCAGTTACAAGACTCCCTCCACACACACGTGCGCACACGCACGTGCACACACACACACACACAGATGTAAAACAATGAGAAAAAGAGATATTTTTTTCCTTCTTCCAGTTATCAAGAAGTGAGAAGTTTTACACTCTTTTCACTCTTGATTCAACCTGTCATAAAAATCACCTCTTTTTAGTAGCCTAGTGGAACCTTCAATATGAATTTTTTGTTAGGGAGTTTTTCTGTCAAGGAATGCAGTTAAGTAAGTTCAGCGTTTCCTACATTCCCTGTTTTTACAGGAAACCTTTTTAAAGTACTTCTGGTTGTTTAGAGAGCTCTGTTTTGTGTTCTCTAGCTTTTCTGTCTTTAGTTTACTTACAGCCCAAGCAGTTTCTTTTTCTTCCCTTCTTTTCTTTTTCTTCCTTTTGGTTTAATTTCACACCCATATTTAATTTCCTTTCATTTTGTCTGCCTCCCTTTCAGCCATGATAACAGTTTCTGAATCTATCCAGGGCTTGTAGTGCAAAACTAATTGCACCAAAAAAGAAACATCCTAAACCCCCAAATCTTTCCTTTCTCCCTCCCTTCTCATTCTCTCCACTGAGCAAACCTAAAAAACCCTGCGGTTTAGGAAGTGCTCTGGAACTATCGTTATTTATTTTTTGTGTTACAAAAAAAATTCAGCTAGGAAAGATATTGAGGCTAACAGGACTTGATATTACTGAATTTTATTACTCAGAAAAGATTAATGTAACTTCAGTGTTAGACATTGACACTTGATGTAGAAGTTTGTGCTAGAACAGAAGCTGTCCAGTATTCCAGATTAATCTCTCTGAGAGTTAAAGGATCTCATCATCCTGTTAATTTTTGTAGTGCTAAGAATTTTTTTCATACCAAATGGTTCTGACTTCCCTTGCCAAATACTGTGGCTAACTTTGAATGTGAAGCAGTGAAGACCACAAGTGTTGGTGATGAGTGTGGTGGGAAAAGGAGGTGTCTGTCCAGCCCTGGTGGCAGCAGATTCATTTGCCTTGACGAAGCTGGAGTAAATGCTTTGGGTGTTGGGAAGAGCATTTGGGAGCAGTGAGCTGGCCCAAAAAGCCTTACCCCGTAGGAGCCTTTAGCATATGAGGTTTTCCAAAGTATGCAGCACAGCTTGGCTCAGCACTGTCTGCTTGAGAAAAGTTCCACCATTATTTCAAGTTCCTCTGTAATGCTGGTGGTAAATATACATGTTGTCAGGCAGAGAGCAACAGGAGGAGATAGGAAAACTGCCTAGGTAAAAGGAGTCAGTCAGCTCTTTTTCTGTTTGACCTCATTTGACATCTGTGCAAGACAGGACAAAACCACATGCTTGAACAGCAGATCTTTACGAGGGTAACACAAAGGCATGGGCCACACTGCTTCTTGGGCAGTAAGGGAAGTATGAATAAAAATTTTCATGTCCCAAAGGAGCCCATTAGCTTCACAGCCTGACCTGTTTTTAGAAGCAAGGTTTCCTTCACTGCTGGCCTTGATCAAAATAAATGAAAACTCCCAACTTCAGTGGCTGGGAAAAGAAGAGGAGCTGTCAATATTATTCTTTCTGTGACGCTATTATCTTCATGACAGCTTGCTGTTAATAGTCTGTTTCCAAAACTTTGTTTCTGACAGCGACAAGAAAAGAGAAAACTTACGTGAAGGGATACTGGAGTGCATTCTTCCTGTCTGCTAATATGAGACATAAAACTGAAATGTGTCAAGTGCTAAAAGAAGTGCTTTTTCTTGTGCAGGAGCATGTAGGTGGAACGGTGGAACTCATTGCCATGGGCTGGGAAGAAATGAGCTAGAGTTAAGGGCTTGTTCAGTGATTTTATGCAGAAGAAAACTATCCAATGCTACAGTGAAAGTTAGATGTCTTGTATTCAGTCTGTCTTCTTTTGTTTATATAGTATAAACTATAGTATTTGATTATATATTATAAAATAACACTGTTTGCCACTCTTTGCTTCATATAACTCATAGATGCTGTTGGCTTTGTAATGCTAAAGGGCTTCTGCAAGATATGCAAAAGGGCAGCACATATAAACTGTAAGCAGCTGCTGTAAATTGACTTCAGGGTATTACTTCCATTGATACTGCTTATGAATCTGGCCCAACATCTACACTTTTTTTACCCAAAGGGGGGAAAAAACACCCCCAAAACAACAAAAGCACCTCTCAAGGGAGTGTTTGTCCAACAGCATTCCTGATCTCCACGGAGGTACCCACACCCTGTGCTGCATGAGTGAGCTGTTCCTCTCTGCCTCCAGTTAGAGCTCAGCTTGCAATGACATGTGCATCTCCAGTCACCTCCTTAAATTCCTGTTGAGCTGTGGCACTGATGAGGAGCGGACAGAGCAGAGAAGAACAAGAGACTGACCTAAACTTCAGTTTTCCTACTCACTGTGTCCCAGGAGCAGGGTTAAAATGAAGAGGAGCCAACGACCATATTTTAGGTTTGTCCTGTGAACCAATTAATGCTCCACTTATCAAGTAGACTTTAATATAATATTGAAGGTCTGAATTGGAGTGGAAAGTACAAAGCCAGTACATACGGTTAAGGTTTAACCTCTGTTTTAAGCCAGTTCCCACCCACATCCAGATAGTGTGGAGGCATTGCAGGGAGGATGCTCCTTTCTGAAGTCACCTCTCTCGTATTCATTGCAGAGCCTCTCCCCCTTTAAAAGTAAGTTGCTGTAAACCTGGCTGCCTTTAAGCAATTTTGAAACTGGACAGGTGATAAAACACCCAGTTATTTTGTGCACCTCCTGGGTTTTGTTAGTTTATCTCACCTCCAGAGTGCTATTTAAACACAGTCCCTTTTTAATAGTATTTAACCATTTTGGAGTCAGTGTAAAATCTCTAGGAACCCCACCAGTGCCAGGGGTGCCTGGAGGACTGGGACATGTTGGTATGGGACAAGCATAGTGCGCCTAGCTCAGTGGCCTCACAGCACAAGTGCAGAACATTTGCACTTGAGATTTTCTGATATATATGGGGGGATCTGAGAGCTCCATTGTGATTAATATAAACTAAAAATGAGTATTGAGTGCCATTTGCCAGCTTTGAAGCTCTTATGTTAAAGGAAATAAAGGCAAGCCAAGAGAAATATATGAGGAGATCTTCTATCTGTTGCAATGTATGTTTCTTGGGACACGGAATTGGAGCGAGTATACGTGGATTGCATCTTTTTCAGAACTATATACAATGTTAATGTCCTTATCTGTGTTTCCCTTGATTTACTACGTAATTTATTTGCATGGTTTCATATAGACGCATATGTTTTTCTTTGTTTTTCATACATACATAGATAAAAAATACAAACCTACAAAGTGAACTGTTTGTTTTCTGTGCTGCTAAGGGAGAAAACGGGGTGTAAGATTCTTGCTTTTCTGTTTTTAATTATCTAATGGGTGCTGAGAGACTGTGGCAGGAGTCCTGGACAGCTAGGGAGATTTCAGTAATTCTGTGACTGTGCCAATGAAACAGGAGTTTGATTGTTTGTATGTTAAACTTCTGGCACAACAATGCCACCTACTTATTTATAACCCTTGTGGCAGATTGGAACATTGTTTTATCTGTAATATCCTGCAGATTAGTTAATAAATAAACACAATCTGATGAATCAGCTTAAATAACAGATCCTCCAGTAGCTGCAAGAGAAATCATAATAAACTACTAACATAATAAAAGGCTGCAGACAGAACCACCTTGAAGGTTCAAATAAGGACCCCAACTGCTTAACTCTTGTGCATGAGCACTAATGTATACTGATTTGTACCAGATTCTGACCCTTGTTTTTATATGTAGAGAAGGTATAGATGCTTGAAAGTTTGTCCTGATGAGTGTGTCCACTTGTTTTCTGCATGTGCATGTGTGTGTTTCTGTGGTCCGTTCTAGCCAAAATGTAGCATGGATGAAGTCTTTGGAGTTATGTATAATCTGATGTTTAATAGTGCTTGCCACAGAAGATCAAGGGAGGACTGAACACTAGTACAGTATTTCACTGCTAGCTGCTTATTTTACGATACTGTAAACAACTGGCAGGTAGATGCAGGTGTCAAGCTGCTGGTTTGTGCCCTGGAGATATTTATAGGAAGGGCAGATGTGTCTAGAAAACAAAGGGTGTGTAGGTGCAGTGTTTTGCCATTGTTTTACTGCATGCTGATGTACCATGAGTATCTAGTGGTGTTTCACTGCTAGCTCTATAGGGCTACTGTAATAGTACACGGTAGTTGTCAACAGAAATAACTTATCATTGACTGCTGCTGTGCAAAAAAGTCAGGACAAGCCATTTCTCATTTGCTGGGAAGCTTGCAAAATGTTGAACAGCCACACATGTATCAATAGGCAATTGATAATAACCTTTACTAAGAGGCATTGGGCAACAAGGTCATGAAGTGAGCCAAGTTCTCTATATCAAGCTCCAAGTCAAGAAAGTACTAGTTGCTTAGTGGCATGTGTGTAGGCTTCTCCTGTTGTAATGCTGCATTTGGGTTTTTGAACCTTTTGAGGTGTCCAGAGTGTCCAGAAACCTTTTTAAGCATAGATCTAGCTGTATGATCTCCTCTACCGCATGATCTAGCAAACCTGTCCTTTACCACATGACCTCACGAACCCTTATACTTGGCCCAAAATATCATAATCTAAAAAGTGCTTGCAGGATGGAGGCATCAGAACTCCATGAGGTCCAGAAATGTATCTGCATCCCATGAAATGTGCCCTAGGTATTGCTGTCTCCTCTTGGACTGGCAAGCATTAAAAGATTAAGGGCAAAGTTTTCATAATGTGATTAGAGATTTGGTTCTTTCTGAAATTCAGACTGCTTTAAGATGTCACAGGTTGGGTGCTCAAAAGTGGAGGTACTTGACACTGCGTGTCACAAGTCTGTGTGTTTGTGTGCTCCAGCAGCATTTATTTTAGACGTTGGCATGTTGTGACTTCTGCATGCAGGTTGTCTTGGACAATCTCAGGTTAGCTGTTAGCTCGGACTTGCTGTTATTTCTGAACTCGTATATACTGATTTGTGTGTGTGTGTGTAATCTCCCAGGCAAAAAAAAAAAAAAAAGCAACAAATCAAAGAGCCCCCATGAATTTCAATGAACACATTTACAGTCATTAAGCACAGCAGTGAGATACAGCATCAGAGTGGGAGGCAGTTTCCTTTGCAAAGCTACGTGCTGCTCAGAGCCAGCATGGGCTTAGGTCTCACTTTAATTTTTTTTGTGATTAATTTGTTCAGGGGTCTATTATTCATGTAAATATTTTTGTGTGTGAAGCTTTGAGTTAGGCAGCTCTAGAAAAGCCAAAGTGCACTGTTTAATTACAGTAGCGAACTAGAGGGACCGTGTGTCACCTCTCTGCAGCCTCAGCCCTCCTGCCGAAACCTCAGTACTGCCTTGGACCTCCCTGGCTCTGACAATTGCTTCCTTGGCTCAGGGAAGCTGGAGGTGGGAAGGACTGCAGTAGCTATTATATCCACCTTCTTGTGACTATTGCACACTCTGGTTTTTTTGTCCTGTGTGGTGTTAAATATCACTAAGCTCAGGGGCATTTTACATTCCCCTAGGCTGACCGTTTCACGGCCTGAAGGGACACCATGCCTGCAAATTGCCTCATGCCACCTGTTTTTTTTCTGGTTTGATTTTCCTATTTCTGCTTGATCCTCTGCTCTGTGCCATCCTGAATATCTCCTCTCACTCTTTAATGTTCACTCCCATATCTAATAAAATCACAGTGTATTATTAAGTCCTTAATTTCTCAGTAGAGATACAGGCCGCATTTTTCTCTGTCTACCTACTTGTGTGAGCTTCACCAAATTAGCCTCTGTGCATCTCACAAAGTGCATGAATTCATTTACATGCTGTGAAGAAGGGAATTATTACCTTAATCATACATATGAATAATTGAAGCACAGGAAATCAGAATAACTTGCCTGCAGTCACAAAATTTGTAGCATAACTAAGAGTTGAACCTTACACTCCCTAGTCCCAACCCAGCACTTTAATCATATTTCCTACCTTTGCATTAAAACTGATCTTACTGTTGTTAAGTCCCATTTCAAGGCAAACGGCTGCTTTGGGGTAGATGGGCACTATGTAACTGCAGAACAGCTCCCCTCTCCCAAGCAGCTTCCAGTTTTAGGGAAGAAAGAAGAAATGATGAATTAATACTGGTTATCATTGTGACAGACAATTCTGCAACCTCACTGACAGGTGTAAATATCAGCCCAAAAGACCATTTTAACTTCTTCAATGCTGCTTCAGAAAAGCTTCAATTAGAGAGTACTGGTGTTTCGTCCAGCTCTGGGGTGATAGAGTTCGAGTGGGAGTTCACATTTTACAGAAATAAGTCATGCTATCAGAGGGACTTCTGTAGACCAAAAGTAGCTATGTCAGATGGCCACTTAGTTCAGAAATCTTGGCTGCCTTCCCTTCAAAGGGCCTGATGGGGCAATAATGCAAAAATAATAAAAGTCTGATACAGAGCCCAGTGCAAAGTCTCTAGTCCCTGGATTGGGCTGATGTACGTCACACGGCCATAGTAATGCCCTTTCCTGTATGAGCTCGTCACGTTAGCAGTTAAGCTGTTGCAGGGGCTCAGGACATGGGCAGGTGGATGGGAAGGAGTTCTGATCTGTGCTGCTACAGAGGAGAATGTGGTACCTGAAATGGGGAAATGTGGGAGTAGTTAATCTTAACTGCTGAAGCCGGCGCATGTTTTGCCATTGGTCTTAATGGAGGCAGGATTTTAGCTCAGCAAAGTGTACTGTTGCTCTTAACCTGTTCTCTAAGCCTTTCTCATGTTATATGCTTATGGCAAGGTATTACCTGGGATGCCTTGTTATTTCCCTTTGACTTACTTTATATTCTGCTACGCACTCCCATCTCTTTTGAGAACAGAATACTGTATGAATGCCTTATGGGCTCTTTCTCTTTCACTGACCTTTTTTTATGACTTTAAAGAAGTTTCCCTAGGCCCAAGTCTGCTTTCTGTCTTGAATATTGACCTTAGAGTTACACCATCTCATTGTCACTGCACGCAGACTTCTCAGCTATCAAAGTTCACCCACAGGACTCAAAGTATTCCTAACTCAGAAACACCTGGCCTTTTATGTCCTCTTCCTCTTCCCCCTCCTCCTTCCACATGAGCATTTTAATTTCACAAGCAAACTGTTTCTCTATGAATTTTGATGAGCGGTTTACCTGTTTCATGGTAAAAATTGTACTTCAAATTTAAATGTCTTTTTCACTGTGACTGTCATAATATTTTCCACTTGAGGCTGAGACTTCACTGTGGGTTTTCTGTGCCACATTGTCATCTCTATGAATCTGAGCTTAAATGCGTGGAAATTCTGACATTTCAGTAAGAAATATAAAGTGGTTTTTTTGTGTTCTTCAAGTTAGCTGTTTCATAGGTATGGCCGCTGGGGTTTGCCCAGTGCCTTGGTCTTTCCCAGTTCAACAACAGATCGAAGATTTCTCAAGATTTTAGGCTTGTTTGCATTCACTGTATTGTGTCATTTCTATGAGAATGAGTGATGGTAATTTTTTATCCGATTGCTTAACCTGAAAACGTGATAAAGGAATAATTACCCCGAACCAGGGATTTCCAAACTGACTTTGCTTGTGTGCTGCTACCATTGGAAGCTGTGGTTACATACAATGTCAGATGTGGTGTCCGTATACCATGGTCTTCAGTGAGGATCTTGGAGAAGGCAGCTTCATACCAAGTAAGCTGAGCCAAACTTGAGTGGCTTTACAGTGGAAACAGCTCTGTGGTAGAAAGACCTGTGTTTAGTAGGGGCTTGGAGAGGGTTTTGGTAGGCTTATAACACTGTTGAACTCCTTGCCTCCAGTCAATGGCCTATAGACCAAGACTGCTTGTGCCCAGTAGTGCAAGCCACATGTTTTGGGCTATTGGCTATTAATGGCTACATTTTGGCTCTTAATGTTTACCTACTATACAGTATTTGACAAACACTGAAATCTCTCTTGGCAGTCATGTGTTTTCATACAGTGGTTTGTTAAGTGGAACAAAGTATGCTGTTGAGGAGAACACCAGAATTTAATTCTCTAATAGAATTTTACAGCCTTCTATTGGGTAATATGAAATATGGAAAAATGTGCATCCACTGGCAACGTTCATGCCACAAATATACATTTTTTTGGTCATTAGTTACTTTGAGAATATGAGGGAAAATTTGCAGCTGTTTCAATGACTAGACATTTGTCACAACAACAAGGTTTCTAAAACCCAGACCATAATTGCTACCTTGGCTAGCTGCACCTATTACCTAACAGGTTGTGAAAATTGCTGGTGACACAAACTGCTGCTAACAGAACTGATTCTATTGTGGTCTGACTTGGCCAATTGCACTTCAACCCAAGTCACAGTCACTTTGTGTAATTTCATAGTATAAATCAGATTTTATACATATGGGGCTATGATGTGATTATATGGGGCTATGACATGATTGCATCTGTAGAGCGGGGGGACAGAATTTGGAAATGAACCCAAGGGAGTTGTATTTGATCCTACTCAACTGGAGCTCACAAACTTTGTTCTTCATGGTTGTGTCTGAGCAGCTTCCAGTTGAGTATTAGGCAACATGACTAACATTTGTCACATTTTGTTTATTCTCTTATCTCCTCCCCAGAGAAAGGAGCGTGTGTGCTGGAGTATTTCTTTCCTCGGGGAGTTACGTTCCTCAAATTCCATATTGCCTGGAGAAATCGTGCCTTTATCATTAGATTCTATCACCTCTATGAACCTTGAAATTTGATGGAATTTGGGTAGCTGACTATTCTAGATATCATTGGAAAAGCTCAGCCTTGTGTGTGAATAGTTTCTGAAATTGGTTGCTCCCTGCTTTGCAACATCTGAAGAGGTGTAATATAAACTTTTTTTGATTGTTAAATCTTTTTTTTTTTGGTACTGTGAGCTTGAGCAGAATATGTTTCTTTGTGCTAAATGATAATATATTTAATGAATTGTAGCTGCCTCTTGAATAGCGGAAAGCAATCATCCCTTGCCCTTGTGTCTTAGTTTATCTAAGTTGCTTGATAACCTGCTACAGCCAAAGTGGGTGGGCTAATTCAGCCTGGCTTCAGCTTGGTGAATTTAATCCTTTTGATTGGATTTTTTTGATTAGATACCAAGTTAGCTTCTAATAAAGGCATGAGACTGAAAGACATTGATATCATCTAGATGCATGATGAAGCATTCTAATGGCAATGATAAGTCTTTCCGTCTTAGGCAGGCATCGCTGCATTTTCCTAAAGGTCCTTCCAGAATGAGATGGCTGGTTTATATTTAAGAGCTGAGGCTTCATCCAGATCAATCACATCAAGGGCAGTTACTCTGGGAATGATAATGAGCCTCATGCTTGGCCTCCGCTGAGACTTCCAGTACCAGTGCCAGTTACGGCAACAGTGTAAGTCAGTGAGCAAAATAAAATAAAGACCACACTAACTGTTTGGTCCAAGACAGAACACTTTCCTGAAGATAAGCCTTATCTCTAAATAAAGAGAAATAAATCCATACTTTGGGTGCTTATTAAAAGCAGCTTTTTTTTTTTCTCCGTGGTGGAAAACTTGGTTGTGTCACTGAGCTGCACACACAAACTTTTTGAGAAAAACAGAAACTTTCTGCAAGTGTGTTCATTTAATCCCTTTTTTTTCTGAGACAAAAACATTTGAAACTTTTTGACCAGGTCCAACACCAGAGGCTCAGGCTTTTTCATCTTCCATCATATGGGTGATGTGGGGCACACACTGGGGTATGTGCTAGTCCTGCAGAGGCCCCAGAGAATTTCCCTGACTCTGGGTCTTTTGTGTTTAGGCCCTACACAAGGAGCCCTCTGCACAGCTTCCTGCTGGCTACGGGTGTCCTCTCTGCAGTTTCCCCTGCATTTTCCCATCCCAGTGGTGACAGCGCATTTTGGCTGCAGTTAGTACAGCTTGGATTTCATTAAGTAAATGACCATGAAAAGCTTTCAATATTGGGACAAACCCAATAGAAACCTGTATATTATCCAACAGAGAATGTTCTCAATTTCTTTGGCTGGAAACTAAGATTCTTACCTAAGATTTCCAAAACTCTGGAAGAAGTTTGACCTTCCCCATCCCTCAGCCGGCTCTGAAAATCACAGCTGATGGTGTTTTACTAGACTTGCAGTACTGACTTAATAGCTATTTAGTTATTAGAGATTAAAAATGTTTGTGTTCTACAAGTTTAAATTATATTAAAAGCCTTTATTAACATGGCTTGGCAAAATACACTTCTGGCTAGCTTTCTGGCCTTGGGTTAGGCCATTCTTGTGGTTTCTTAATGACATGCTACGAAAAGGATATACTTTATGAGAATCTGGTGCCAGGTTTTGCATGTATTAAGAAGCATTTGCCATTTGTTCATAATACTGCAGAGTGAACACCCCCCCCCCCAAAAAAAAATTAAAAATTGGAGTTAACGTCTTGTGTTCATCTAGCTTGACTTTCATTACACATGGCCTTTTATATTTTATATATATATATTTATATTATATTATATATGTTTTAATATTATCCGGTCCTGTGAATTACCGGTGGCAGCTCAGTTCCGGCATGTAACAGTGCTGTTACCAGTTACTTTCTGTTGTCTTTTATTTTCCAACCTTCCCTTAGTAATTTTGTCAAAGTTTTCTCAATGAAAGAACTCCTCTGGGCCACCTAATGGGTTTCCCCACAGTTGTTGGGAGCAGAATTAGGCCACTGGGGCAGCTCTTTTTTGTGAAGGCAACTGTTCATGCCATGGGCAAAATGTCTCAGAAGTTTCTTTCCCACGAGACTTGGTGACACACAGGCAGCGCTGAGGTGTGATTCAGCTGTTTGGTTTGTTTTCCCCTCATCATCTGTTTATTTGCTTTGTGACCAACAAGTCCGCCTCTTTTTCCTTCTGCTGATACGGCGCGTTAGAGTGAAAAACGGATGGGGTGAAGTACCCGGCGGGTGGGAGGAGGTGTGTGCGGTGGGAAAATGGGGCTGGGAAAAAGGTCTGGGACTTGAGTAACCTTTCTTAGGTGTCTTTCCATTGCAAGAGTCGTTTGTTGCAAAGGTGTGATTTCTTTTTGATAACAAAAGTGGGTTGCAGTGGATTTGACCTGATGCTCTTGTTCTTTCCGCAGTGGGGAAGCCTCACAAGTGCAACTACTGTGGCCGGAGCTACAAGCAGCGCAGTTCGCTGGAGGAGCACAAGGAACGCTGCCACAACTATCTGCAGAATGTCAGTATGGAGGCTGCCGGGCAGGTCATGAGTCACCATGGTGGGTGGAAACCGCTTTTGAGGTCTCTTGGACTTAGAGCATCTCTTGCGGGTTTTTTTCCATCTGTTTTTCTTCCTTCCTTTCCGCTTTGCATCATTTCCATCTTATAGATCGCTTAATCTCAGATAAGCAGGAGGAGAAATGATGGGGTAGAATCTTCACTCTGTCCAATTTTACAGCATTGGTTTTGCTGATTTATTTTTTTTAATTGTTAAAGTCAGTATTTAACTTTCTAGTATGTATAAATACGCAGACATGAAAATAAAGCAAAGTCACCTGTGCAAAGTTAGCCTAAAAATTGACTAAGCCATGTATAAGATGTATGATTCTCCCCCCTTCCTTTCTGATAGTGACTGATAATTATAAGAGATAAGGATGGTGAAGGTATTCAGAAGTCATTATTTCTACTCCCTGTAATATTATCTTATATCCCCAAAAAGGGAGGGATAGATATAAAAATCTCCAGAGCAGAATGGAATTCAACAGTGTTGAAAGAAATTATAACAAAAAAAGTGTTTATATGCATTTACATGTGTTAGTATTAATATGTTAACTAACACTGCATGTGTTAATATACCTAAAGACTGAAGATTGCCGAAAAGATTGTTGAAAGCAAGAAATGTCAAACTCCATTAATTTGTTTTCAAAAATTTCTGTAGCTATTACTATGGATAATGAGCATAATGTCTCAGGCTGCAGGGTTGTAGGCTTATCTGTAGCGCTACATACTGAATGGTAGCTGTCAAAAAATTGTTATAATTTCATTCAAAATTAGTGTTTTGGAAACTCTTCTAAAACTGAAAATCTTTTAATATTTAAAAGTTGTCTTTAGATGTTTGGTACTTGAAGTATTTAATATTTCTTACTATCAGAAAATATAAAAATTATGTGTTTTCCATTTTGATTAAAATTTACCATATACCTAAGAATACCAAGAAGTTAGATTGTAGGTAAATGAAAAGGCAAAAGAACATTTCCTCTTTCCTTTCATTTTTGCTTTTCATTGTTGAGTGGAGTCAAATGGCTTAATTTGGAAATTAATTATGTAAAAGTTCATGAAAGGCCATTTCTAAAAACCTAAAATACAAGCTGAAATAATAAAATCTATTCAGCATTTCTAATATGGGCTATTTTTTGGTGAAAAAAAAGACCAAAAATTTTCAGAGTGCTTTTCGGTCAACAATTTAATCCTATAGAGGAATTCTAAATGTATTTAATATGTATTGCCAAAATGTTCGTACAGCTCTAGTAAGTAATTACTGTCTTTGTAGATACCCTGGAGACTAAAATCAACTTTTAAAATGTAATGGATGATTTTAAAGACATTGAAGTTAGTGATTATCTGCTTTAGGACTGAATTTACATTTGTAGAAGTCAGTGGAAAGACTGATTTCAGGGCTCTGCTCTTTGCAGGTACCTGTTGTGTGCTTGGTCTGTTAGATGGAGTGCTTAGTTGATAGTAGGGGTTCAACTACCAACTCCATTCACAACAAAATACATGCTCTTCACTCTACAGGAGTGTGCCTGTCTTATTAACCAGCTGGGTGATGATTTCAGTCAGCCTTCCCTTAAGGGAATAACAGTAGGCTGATACAGTTATGACAGCTAGCATGTTTCAGAGATCACGTTGTGGAGCATCTTCCCAAATTCCACTCAACTTCTGGGTTTATTATTCAGTTATTTATTAAAATTTGGTTTACTCTTGCCAGTAGTGTACTTCTGAGGAAATCTGAAGTTTTTTCTAAGCTGCTTAATGCTATGACCAGAAGGGTAAGTCCTTAACCTTGACTACCCAAAGAGGCTGGAATGGTTGTCCTTGCATTGATTTTTCTACCAACTGAAGTTGAACTAGTGCAAACCCCATGTGGACAGTTCTTCTGTTTACACCCTGACTGACTTTGCCTGGGCTTAAAATAGCAATGTTCACACAACCACTTCACTTTATCAGCAAAATTAGCTTAAAACAGCACTTTGAATTCAACTAGTGCCTCCTCTGGGAAACATGTCTAAATCCCTCTCGATGAATGTTTAAGGGGATGTTTGATCCACTGTCTTTGTTTAGCTGTGGCACAGTGAGGACAGGCAGTGACAGGGAGCTCCAAATTCGGCTCGGACCGGTAAGAAATCTCACCTTACATCCCAGGGTCACTCTCACCCGTGAAGCTCAGCATAGAAGTGAGGGTCATGAGCACCAACCTGTAGAGGGTCTGCAGCAAAGTCCTTTCTCCTGGGACTATAAAGACACCAGGGAAGAGTGTATAAATGATTACTCAGCTTAAAGTTAAGTCTTAGTCTAGCCCTGAAAAATGTATTAATTTCCTTCTCTCCCATGTCACATGTGGAAGGGATGGATATTCCTGAGGATGACTGAGTGTATGCTTTCGAGATTTTGATTATTGGTTTATTTTGCATCACTTTGGGGTTAAGTTTTCCTGAGTCTCTTTCCAAATACTTTTAAGTATTTTGTTCATGATGAGTGTTTTGAAGCCTCTGAATGCATTTTGGTGTGACTCCTGGTCACAACTTCACCATTATGCACAAAATAGGTAGATGTGGGAATTTTCTTATCCCTACCAGCATCCTGCTTTAAGGATGCAAGTGGCTGTGCTGGGTCTCAACCAATACAGCCAATGTTTAACATCATGCTAAATTTTTTCTGTAGAGATGAATTGTTCCAGAAAACTTGGAGGCAGCCCCTAGAGAGTTTGGACTTTTTTCAAGCATTGTGCTCAAGTTGATGAGTTTATAGGCATGCTACAGATATCTACTTGGGTGCTTTCGCCATGGCCTGATGAGGCCTTTAATTTAAGTTATCTTTGTCTTGCAGATAGAAGGATCACCTGACTAAAGCCACAAGGGGAAGCGAGAGGAGGGGAAGGAGGGCTGGTTTCAGTGTGTGGGTAGGACTGTACAAGTCCCTGGCTCACTCTCCATCTTCTCGCAGGGTGCCGGTTGCTTGCTGAGCTGCCCCTCCTTGTGGCTAGGTTCTGTCCCCTGCTCAGCACGACAGCTGCTGCAAGAGAGCTCCGATGACTTTGTTGTTGGCAACTTTTGGCTAAGCAGTGGTGACCCCGGAGGTAGAAATTAGTCTGTGGTCTCCTATCTAGTGGTGTGTTGGGGGTGATGAAAGTGGCAGTTTCTGAATGCCAAGAACATGACCTTTGCAGGAATGAACAGGGAGAAATGTTAAATGCTAGCTATGGTTTACACCTGGTTACATGCTCTTCTTCATCTCTACAAAGCAAAAAGTCCAAGAAAATTCTTCAAGTGGAGTGAAGAAGGATACTCTTTTTAGGAGGAGAAAGAAGCCTAGCCCTAGGCTGTGCAAGGCTCAAAGGCCAGCTCCACATAAAACACACAATGGCCTTGTGTCCTTCCCTCTTACATAGTTGTTTAAAACATTGTTAAATGCTGGTCCCACAGGAGACTTCACACCAGGGTCCATGGGAATATTTCCTGTCATTTCTCTGCACACACACACTTTTTTAAAATAGCAATATTGTGAGCTTAGGAAAGGAAATTGAGGTTGATGGAGTAATACTAATTTATACCAGCTGAGACTTAGCCCAGTGTCTGTTGGCTGCACACAAAAGTATCTATCAGCAAAACACACATTGGGTAATTTTTTAAATTCTTTTTTTCCCTATTCTTTCCTTGTTAAGGAACAGCATAAAGTTTTTTAATAGCATATGTGGTTTCTTACAAATTCATAAGCAAAAACTAAAAGATAGCTACTTGGAACACTATGATTGAAAGACCAATGTCATCAGGAAAATAAAGGTTTTGTTCTGAAGAGCATCCATGTTTGTGTATTCAGAGTATAGGCTTAGAAACAACATTTGGCTTTAACTGCAATTGAGAACATTTAACAGTGTCAGAGGTGAGCGTTTGCATGGGCAATCTAGGAATGCACCCTGGTAGCTGATTAAGAACACCCCTGAACAGAAACGTACTAAAATGTGAGCTTTTAGAATTAAAAAACATTCCTGAGCTGAGACCATAGTTTTCACAGCCTAAAATGAGTTGTTGTGTCAAAGCTAGTTATAACATGTCAGCTGTTCTTCAGTAGCTCAAACTACCAAGGGAATGAAATACAACAAAAAAGGAATTGCATTTACTGCAGAGTAATTGTGTACATATGAACTTTTACCACAGAGCAGCTGATTTGTGGTAACTGTTGGTTGTGTGTGATCGGTTTGCTTTTCTCATTTTTTATTTTTTTTTCCTCAAAAAAATTATGAAGGCTGGGCTATTTGTCCTTTATTTGTATATTTTTAGATTGAAATGAAAATTAATGTATCTAGGATTGACAAGGTGATCTTTAGCTCAACTCCTGGGGTTTCTAAAATGTGATATCTCACCTGTTTGGGGCAGTTTTGCATGCAGTTTAAATGGTTTCAAAACTAGACTATTTCCATTTCTCCTCCCAAAAAATCTACATTTAAAACCACATTCCAGTAACTTACTCCCATCGTAACACAAATATTAGTGTGATTCAGTGGTTCTGTTGCAAAAGACCCATGCTCTGGGTTATAGAATTGAGTTCTAAGGTGGGAAAAAGAGGTTGCAGCATGAAAGATAGAAAGAAAATGCTTTTATTGGTGATGATTTTACTTCTCAAGGAGTTCAAGCAGAATTTTTGCCTGACTTAGAGAAGAGCAGATGTCTTTGTTAGCACTGTTCATTTTTCATGGAAGAAAGGTTTCAAATTCCATCTAGGAAATTTTACACACATATGCCCAATGATAGAATTATTTAAGGATTACTTAATTGTTGTAAGACATAAAAATGTCACTACATTTAGGGCTTAATCGGATAGCTATGACAGTAATCAAGAAGTTTTCAACTGATTTTGTGGGCAAGTACTGTCCTACAAAGCCAGTATGTCTTTAGCAGGTCTTCCTAGGAGGGATTTAGAGCCTTCTGCACCTCCCTAGGTCCCCACCACCAGCCTCGTGTGTCCTGTACCCCAACAGCTGGAAATTCTTGAAGTAGCACTCATGTGCAAACCTGCCCTATCACAGTGAGGATGGGTATTGTCACTGAGCAGGGATCCAGGGTTTCATGTAGAGTGTGTGTGCCTGTGCATGCATACACGGATTTTTGGTAAGCCAAAAGGATAGCTGGACACCAGTTTCCAGTGAAAATCAATAGACATAATCTCTCCTTTCTTCCAAAATGTCCTCGGTAAATACCTGAGTAGAAATAGTACAGATAACTCCTGACCAAGCATAGTATTTAAATAGCTAAGGCTAAATTTTTAAGGTTATTAAAGTATTCCAGACCTCCCAGTCTGCACTGGGCATTAATTAGGTCACTTGAACACTGCATCCCATTTTGTTGCAACATTAGATTCATTTCATATTTATGCTTTTTCTTCCTCTCTTTCACTGATGCCAGCAGGACTGCCTTGTAAATGAGAAACCATTGTGTTTCTCAGGGGGAGCATCCTGTACAAATATAAAAGCAGCAGAGTAAATCATTTTATAGTGTATGGTAGATTCTAAGCCTCAAAGTACTCAGCTTTCCATAGCAGCAGAGGCACAAATGGAATCAAATTAATAAATTGCCATGTTTTCTTATTACAAATGTCTGAATTGAGAAGTTCACCTGAGCAGATACTCTGTTTTGTAATTGCCTGACATTTGCTCTTCCTCACTAGACAGAAGGCAAAGACAAGGCTTTTATCACCCTATTTTTCATATATTATGTGCTAGCAAGCAGCTGCATGTTTAAGAACAGGGGACTGATTATTCCATATTAGGATCCTGAAGCTAGTAAAGTTACAGGGGAGGAAAGTAGGCTGGTGGTGTTCATTTATGGCACAGTCTCAGTGAGAAGGTGTCTGTGACACAAAAGTCTGTTACTGTGAGAGACCAGAGGAGGACTAGCAGAAGGCAGATGTTTCAGTCCTTCTCTGCTACCTCTGCAATATAACCTGTGACTTCACTGAAAGATTTATCTAATACAGAGAAAGCAACAGGTTGCTCACAGATTGAAAATTGTAGGAACTCTGTGCAAGATCATCTGTTTCTATTTCTCTGCCATCCATTCTTCTCAAATAATTTTTTACATCTTAACTATCCCATTAGCACATGGACTAATGGCTGATCCTTCTCATGTTTCTCTTGCTAGCTTCTGAAGATGAATGTGGGAAAATTAGGCCATGTATTAAATTCATGGCAGCAGAGCTACACATGGAATCACACTTGACATGTATTGCAAATGACTCGGGCTCTCTGGGCATGATCCACAGCATGGTACCACGGACTCTTCTTGGTGTTTATAAGAGGATGCTCAACAAAAATAGAATACTTTGTAGCTATTTAGTGAATAGCTATGTCAGCAAGTGACATAAAACCCTGTGCAAGTTGGTCACTACCCTAGTCAGCAACAATTCCTATACTCCTTTTGCTCTAGCACCTTATTCCCTAACCCAACAAGAGACAATGAGTGAAATGAGTAAAGACAGAAGGGGTCATTGATTTCTTGCTATTGTCTCAAAGACAACGTATGAGCATTTTCCTAACATAGTTAGCACAGGAGTGCTCCCTGCTGATCCCAAAAATTGGGAAGACAGAAGACTTACATTCACAGGTTGTTAGGTCTGTGTTTGAAGGGATAAAATACTAATCAAACAGTTGGTAGCTTCTGTGACTGATTCTGTAGGGAATTTCCATACAATGTTAATCCTTTCATTCCAGTGCAGTGTTTGTTGATTTTACAATCCTGCATATAGAGAGATGAAACATGCTTTAACAGGTCTTTCATTTGGGGAGCATTTGTCTTGGGGAACACACAACCAGGCCCAGGAAACACAAGTCATCAATGCCTTCTATGTTTTTTAGTCATTGAGATTAGTGCAAAAAGAGTAAGAACGGTAAGCATGCCATATGATAAGCATGAAATTAAGGGAATATACAAAGAATTATAACTAAAAAGTTACATTGACAACAAGTGACCATATTGAAGGGAGAATAACAGAAAATGTCATCTACAGAGTGAGTTTTCAGAAGTGTCCCCTCCTCACAAGGGATCTTGAGTATTCAGAACAAAACAAGTCCTTTAATATATGCTTAAAGTTGGGCTTCTGCCAAATAAGATGGTCCCAAAGAGAGAGGTTTTGTAAATGTGGCTCTGCTTAAAGGTGGTTGCTGTCCTGATGCCCAGTGTATTCTTGCACCTTGCTTTATTTTGTGTTGCACTTGTTGCGCAATCAGCAGGGCTCAAATGACTGGTGTTGTCTGTAAAGTGTAGACCAGACTTGTCTGATATGATTTTTTGGTTTTATGTAGTACCTCCTATGGAAGATTGTAAGGAACAAGAGCCTGTGATGGACAACAATATTTCTCTGGTGCCTTTTGAGAGACCTGCTGTTATAGAGAAGCTGACAAGCAACATGGGAAAGCGTAAAAGCTCCACCCCACAGAAGTTTGTGGGTAAGCTTGAAATACGCCTTTTATTATTTTTAGTGTGTAGATATAGGGTACTTGTAATATCCAAAAGAACAAGGGAAAAAGTAGTGCGCTCAGAACTTGTTTGTGATGGAGAAGGACAACAGTGGAGATGGTTAAATCACAGCAAGAAATCCTGAAAATTATTTAATTAATTTTACCAATCCAGAGAGTTCAAAAGTGAGGTCCTCAGAATCATGAAAATGGCTTAGAAAATCTTGAGCTTTTTACTGTGCTTTAAGGCTGTATCAGTTTTTTAACTTTTTTCTGGCCCTTTTGAGACTTAGACTTGTCATCCTTCCCTCTCCTTGCCTCAGCAAATAAAAACTAAGACTCTCATATAATTATCTGTCTCCATATGTGTGTGTGTTTAAAAAAAACCAAAAAAAACAAACAACCACAAGTATCTCAATACCTGTAACTTGTATTAAATTTTTGAGAGTTGGCAACAACTGGTCTGATAATACCAGCATGAGGAAGTATAGGCCTAGAATTCATATTTTGCTTTGTATCTTGATATCTTAAAATTGTTCAGCTTGTAACAGGAGACACTATGATGAATTTTACTTCGTTTGAGCTAGAGCTTAAAGCTTTTTACTGCAACTGAGGCAGCGCTAAACTTAGGAAGGGAGCTGGGACAGAGAATTATTTGGGCAAGTGTATGCTGCTAGACTCCAAAGTCATGTAATATGTGTCTTCTATGCTTGCTCACTGGAAGGACAGTCGTACTGATTTTAAGGGTGTCATATACTCATTGTGCTTACACTGAGGACACTTACAGAGAGAGGATCAGAGGACTGTAAGCAATTACCACAGCCATTTAGAAAAGTCATTGCCCCTCAGCTAAATGCAGATTCAGATGGATTTGTAAAATCACCACTAAAGGTGGTTTTAAGCTAACCCACATGGTTTTGAATAGTAGGGGGCTAGCAGCATGCAGCAGCTCGCCTGGGGGGCACTGACACACTGACCTGGCTGCTCTCAGTCATCTGACCATTCCTAAATATTGGTGTTAAGCCAAGGTTAGGTCAGGAACAATCCACCCCACAGGAGGAACACTGGGAGGCATCAGTATTTTCTATATTGTTATTAGTCCTTCTGAGATAAAAGCTTAAGTCTTAGATTGTTGTCTTTAAGAGTGGTCTGAAATGAATTACTGTATAGCTGATAAGAATTGGAGTATTTATACTCTGATTTAATTTACTGCTGTGACAACAGTTGGGGTTGAAGAGCATGGAAATGGGAGCAGGACAAACCAAATACAGCTTTATGAGATTGTAAACATGACCCATCATAGCAGGTTTCTCTAGTATTGTCTCAGCAAGTGCTGTACGTTCTTGCAGGTTGTGATCAACGGTGAAATAGTGAGCCATGCTGACACTTAAACTGGTGTGTCTAGACCTCGGAGACATTACAGCCTCAAAAGGAAGAAGGGCAGTTCACACCTCTTGCACTTCCCCCCGCCAGGTTGTCCAAAGACTTGAACAGAATTGTGTTTGCAATACCTCTCAGAGGTTATCTTTGCAGGAGCTAGACTTTATCTGGGAGGGCTGGAGACCTTGCTCCCTTCCCTTAAATTCTGGTGTACCCTTGCCTGCTCTCAAAGCAGTACACTTTACTGATTGTAAGTGTACCTCGCAACTGAGGCAACTCACTTTTTGGATGGTATAAGTTGAATCCAGTTTTGGAAGCTGTAGATTATGGTCTCTTTTTTAGACCAGAAAGGTTATCTTACTTGTTTAGTCACATGCAATTGACCATATGTTGTTATTTTCTTCAAAGAGAAATGTACTGATTGGAAATCCTTGCCTGAGATACGCTGTAGCAGATTATTATTCTCTTCTGTAGGCTATATTACTTTGTTCTTAGGTAAACCTTTTTCTTCTAAAGGTGTAACAGATCATTTTGGTATTCCATTTTTCTGGGGCTAGGAATTCAGGGTTTCATGTGACATGCAGGGTTTTTTTCCAGATCTAGCTGTAGGGAAAAAGTGTCCTCTTTCATATTTACTGTATCTTATTTTTCTGCCTTTTCTGATCCTTGATGGCATCACAGCGTTTGAATTGAAAACCAGCAGTCTTTGCTTTGCTACTTTTCTTTTTTTCACCATGACCTTACTTTTCTTCCCATTTTCTCCCCAATGAAATATTGTTCGACTCTATGAGGAAGAACTTGTAATGGTCCTCTTGATTGCAGGAAATTTTCCTGTGCATACTGCAAGTGTGGCACCTGTCCAGAACAACTTAATGGTGTTTATGAGAAGGTTGTGTAATCATAAGCTAAAATCTTTGCATGCTACATCTATCAATGCTTTACTGCTCTTTCTGATCAGCAGTCTCCAAGGGACCTTGGTTATGGACCACAGTCTACTCTGGCTGAAATTTCTGGAGGAAAGGAAGCAGCATACAGCAAATACAGTTAACTTCTGAGAGACTTGGTTATATATCTGCTCTTGATGTACTAGTCTTACCAAACCTGTTGAAATAGTAGAGGCAGCAAGTATAACTTATGATGTGCAAGAGTCTGAGTACTTCTTTTTGCTTTCC